>CM017797.1:23216935-23588437 GCA_008086715.1 Sitobion miscanthi
TTTACATACATTTGCGTGCAAATCCGAAACCCCGCAAAGACCACATAATTATAATAATATATACATATATATTATGTCGGACGCGATTCGACTTTTTTTATCGCCTAAACACATATTTTACCTGCGCGCGAACACGTAATACATATATATATATACACACACTCTCTGCACTTGTGTATAGGTACTCGTAAATTATTATATCATATGGTATGTACATTCTGTCGTACAGTAGCAATGCGCGAGAATCCGTCATCAAATAATAATAATAATATACGCGACGACTATAATACAAGCCGATCGTCGTGATATGTTATTATAGATATACGTCTTGTCGTCGTGAAAACTGCAGCCGCGGGTTGCCTACCTCCCATATATTATTATAATATTGTAAATACTAAATATGGTAATATATACGTATTATCTATTATATATTATATATGATGATCACGCGACACAAAAATGTAGACCGTTCTCCGTGGCGTGATTTCGGTTAAATTTACGAGCGAGTACGATATAATATTTAAAGCGGTATAGTAGTGCGATTCGACCGGCCGGATATATTAGCGCGCGTTTAACCATTATTTTATCCCTAAAATAAATAAAAAAAAAAAATCGCATTACTCGAACCATAATTAAAGTCAAGTGGGGTTCGCCAACGCGACCGCCACGACGACGCACGGACGCTATTAAAAAAAATAAAACACACCGAACCGCGCAATAATATTATGATATAGGAACCTCCTATGCGTACACATTCAATATGAAATATATATTTTATAGTGGGCAGGTGAGTTATTTTTTTTCGCGGCTGCAGTGCATAACGACATGTGTGTGTGTGTGTGTGTTGTACGTGTGTATACTTATAAATTATAATATATTATACATGTACACGGACTTTACTCCAAACGGGCGATCATAATATTTATTACTTTTGCGTTATACGTAAGGACTTGACCCATGTCGTCGCACTGCTGCTGCTGCTGCTGCAGAAAATTGATTTAGTCGGCCAAAATTATTAACACGCCGCCCGCCCGCCGCAACGTAATAAATTATGTAAAGGATTATAATGTAAACCAGCGCGACTCGGTGCGGGTACATTATTTACAGTTAAACTTACTCGGAAGACGTCATGTAGGTATATGTATTATAAGTATAACTACAATATTATTGTGTTGAAAATATCGAATTAATATGTATAATCGTTGTTCTTTACCAATCCACATATTTTTCCGTTGTTCGTACCTGCACATCGACCATAAGCTCCATGAACAATATAGGTTATTACACTCCGTATAATTTCGAATTTATTTTCGCTTGATATTCGTGTTTCAAAGGCTCGGTCTTGAATTCGATTCGTAATCGTTGAGCTGCGGTCGGTACAAGGAACTCACTGCTCGTGAAGTCAACAAAAATCAAAGAGGTTTCGTTGTAAATGTAATTGCCCAGTAACTGAACATAATTTGCAGGACGTACCTATTCCTCTCGAAATGTCCGTTGTTCGATACAATTTTAACGTAAACTATACTGACTGAATACAATTTAATATGCCTAACAGTATACCAAGTATATACGATGGATATATTATTATACTATACTCGAGTTAGATTTGATATATTAGGTAGGTATACCCATGTGTATTAACTGCATGCGTGTTATAGCACATTATATGCGTTTGTACATCGCCCACGCGACCGACGGATAAACAATTTTATACGATTTCGCAAACGATTGTGTATTTTCATATGCATAAATGTATGGTAAATAGGTATGAAACGCGTATCGGAAACGTGTTATTATTTTATTTTTCCGATTCGCGGCCGGACACCCGGGGTACACTACACACCGGCAGTATTCTATTACATATTATACACATTAATACATTATATTATGGTATTATAATATATTGTGCGGTGCGCGTCGAACAACAGAATAATAATAAAAAAAAAAAAACCAAATCATAACTTGCTGTATGCCTCGGTGTACGTACAATAATATTATACATCGTGCCAGTACAAAAGAATAACACTCGATAACACGACATAGTATCTATATATATACACACACACACACACAAACACACACACAAACACACACACTATATAGGTACACGCGTATTAAAAAAGCGGCGTCAGACTGCAACAACCGGAAGATTGCGGCGTGACCAATCGGCCGCCGCACGTTTGACTCGCTGGCGCCCGAATCGACCGACGATGGACCTATATAACCGTATTTTCGTATTATCGTCGTCGTCGTCGGGATATTACCTACGTCGTTGCAGTGTACTACACGTTGTCGTCGTTGCTTATAGGCGCACATATATATATATATTATAATTTATATTATATAAATATAAAAGCTGGCTCACGCTTTTCATAAATTGTATATAAATTACATTTTACAATGTTACGCGGGCACATATTTTCATACAGGAGGCTCGCATAACGTCACGGGTACGCCGCTGTGGCGTTGCGTTGACTTCATGCACCGTCGTTAATGTCTCCGATAAATATAATCGATAATAATCATACAACGTTACTGTACATTTTCACCGTGCTTTGGGTCAACACCCACACTCCTCGAGTAATTTCCGATTTCGTATTGTTATAAATCTATATACCTACATAGTTATACATGATATATTATTAACGACACATTTCTAAAACGATAGCGTAAAACTATTTGCTCGTACGTCGATATTACACACCTATATCTATGAACGCGCGTAACGCACTATGATTCGCACGTGAGATATTATGTGCATGTGCATCGGTGGCATCGCGAACTTACTGCTCGATATGCCTATACCTACTTGCTAATAACAGTATATTTTAAAGGTTTGACTTTTCAAGCACACATAATGTATATTTGTCTATTTAAATACAAAGACATCATAATAATATTATTCTGTAGTGCACTCGTGGTGTATACACGATCTCGTTGTGTATATACCCATCGTATAATCGACTTTTATAGGGAGAAAGTCGTCCACTTCATCATCGTCATCATCCGCATGTCGTACCCCTACGTCTGGTTATTGTTATTAGACCGTATATATGTAGTAGTGACCTTTGCGTCGGGTCGTAAAAGCTTAATTTCGCGACGTACCTATTATTTTTTTTATTTTTTTATTAGCCCCTGGACGAAAATGAACGTTGCCAAGACACATCGATTCGATTATATACGCACAAAAGACCGGCATTTTCACGGTTTTTTACAATATAACGACATCGACACATTATTCATCTTTGAGTTACGAATCACTGACGAGAAATAGAGCCTAAATCTAGTTTTTACATATTTTCAGTGGAGTTAAACAACGTTTTATTTAGTCGATTTGTAGTTTTTCTAACTTCACACTATTATGATTTATGATTCATATATATTGTTTTGTTAGTATTTAATTTCGTCAAGGACCGATTTTTTTTCCAGAACTTTGTTCATATAAAAGCTTATTTTTAAAACACATTGTAGATAGGCGCGTAGATAGATATATTCTATTATAGCCTTGTGTCGCGCCCGATACTCCCAGCAAGCACAAATCAGTTTGGAATGCGTCCTCAACTTGAATCCCACAACAAATGTAACGAAAAGAGTAAAAGACCATACTGCAGCAGCCGCGACAAGGACGGGAGTGCGCACAAGAAGGGCGATTGGAAATTCCAATAAAACACAATGAGACATTGTGGGAACGGGCACAAAAGGACGTCCTTCAGTTGCGATGTCTTGTATGCTCTTGTATATATATATATATGTATGACAGTCCTAGTCTATAGGTGTCTATAATGCGCGTATATCTCTATATAATATACGCCTGCAGTAGCGGACAACAATGTTTTTTTTCTCGAAAAAAAACAGAAAAGGGAAATCGCGTTTTTCAAAATCTTACTATATTGTGCAATTAATGCAGTCGTTTACTCCGTAATTCACAGCAGCCGGCTGTATCTGGAGTCGCTTGCAGCTGCCGAAAATCCTTGTCAGTTTACGAAAAATACCCTCCCGTAAAACAAACACGATAATAATTCTATATCCTTTTGCCGATCGCGCCATTGGGAAATTAGTAATTATTTTACTATATCATTTAGCCGTTTCGTAACCGTTTCGTATTTCACCTGATCGGATTATTACTGCTATATTATAATTTTTTTATATCGAAATGCAAAACACTTTACTGTATTTTATACTGTCTGCGACGGCCGTGTCGTTTACAACCAGGGGAACCACACCTGTATATTATCGGTAACCAGGTGTCAGCGCATTTTTTTTTTGATATTATATGTGTACATATATGTACGTGTGTAATTTTTTTTTTTTTTTTGTTTCCGGCAGTCCGATTTTATTATTCGAGTGCAAAAAGGTTAGCTGAAACCCAACTCCTATTGTTTTTCGAATAATTTAAAACGAAAAACATCGATCACTACAAAAGTAGTGCGTTTGTCGGGCGAGACACCGCCAACATTACAGTGGTATAGTCATAATATGGTTATAGGTTATTAAACCACGCACATGACAATAAGCTTCTTCGACGCGACATTTACCCTTTTTCCGCATTATGTAATATTAAACATAATATACGACCATCACCGGATCGACTGTTTTGCATCTGTTTACAGTTTTTATTATTATTTTTTTTCTTTTTTACATCGATCGCCGCCGCCCGAAAAAGCGAATTATTAAGTGGTTATCCCTCGCAGCGATATTGAATTGCAACTGGGAGGGTACGAAATCGATCCAAAATAAAGACACCGCAAGGATATGTCGTGTGGATACGGTTCATTGATTTGCGGGGCACATTTTATTTCTATTTTTTTTTTTCGGTCCGACCTACACTTGAACGAGTACCTATAAAATATATAATATGGGGACCGGCATACTGCATGATGCACGAGCAGCTCGTGTGTGACTAATGATTTCGGGGGCTTTCTTTTCGCGCTCCCGTCGAAACACACCTGATCATTGTCAACCCCTCGTCGGCTTCGGTTTGACCTTTGCGATTTATTGTTAAATTATTTTTTTTTTATCAAACAATTTTTTACGTATAAGTCGCTATATTCATAACTTTATAAGTAATGGGTTACGTTCGCGCACAATAAACGCGTAATACTCGCCACGATAAATACCAAAATCAGTCGGTATACCTATTGGCTATTGCTTTCACTTCGTCTAGACTCGTCTGGACCGTTTTGAAAATCGATTATATCGCTGACGTATAGTGCGCGGGACACTGTATAGAAATCAGATTAAAATAACGTACGGTATTTCTTATTTTTTTTGTGATTTTAGAAACGAGGTCCGTTTAGCGAACAACACGAGAATATTAATTAACGGCCCTGTTGCTGTGTATCAAGTCCTGTTTCGTCTTATTTGGTGAATTCCGGTCCATAAAAATGAATTGCCGCCGGACAGCCGGAAAAAAATCGCGGCTGGCGTTATAACAGGTGCCGTTTTTTACGAATATGGTTCTTTTTTCCGGCGCATTCCGCGCACACAGATTCTGCGTATTCAGTTCGAGTACAGTATACAATCATATGCAGTATATATCATGTTTTAAATGCACCGCGTGTCTCGTCCCCAGGTCCCTCGATGCCACTGCGTCAAAATTGCATTTCCTACGCCGTTCCTTTGCGGTGCGTCGGCCGCGGTAATTTCCGCTTCGCATTGTGGAAAATCACGCAGACATTTTACGTCACCGATTTCACTTCCGGCGACGTCGAACTCGCGAGTTTATATAATAATATACTCCATACGCAGAAGCGTCAGTTTTTATTTTTCTGTCCGGTCGGTCGTCCAATTTGAGTTCGTATTGTCTCGTCTGTGCTTAGCAATATACGTATATATAGTATACAATATAGTGATTCTTTTATTCGACCACCGTCGAACATACTTTGGCCTATAGTATCGATACTTTCGATTTACTGCTTTACGTGCGCGAAATACGCGGCGGCGGCGCCCGCAGTCGCATCCATGTGTACAAGCGATGTGTGTAGAAAATAAAAATTGGAAAAACGAAAAGCGTCACATCATTATACACACGATACCCGCGCACGCGCACTCGCCCGCCGCGAGTTCTCCCACGTCCACGTACGTGTCCCATTATATCATATATATAATATTATTATATTATCCTTTTGTGGGCATCGCGTATAATAACATACTGTATTATATATACACGCGTCACCGTGAAAAGGACACGCGGGAACCGATGGCCGGAAGCGATACGTCTATATATATATTATGTATCGATATGATATTATTATATATTATATTATACATAGGTGCCTCCCGTGTCCGTTGGACGTACATCACTAGATATTATTGTAGTGCCAGAAAACTGTATGATATATTATATACTCACAACGAGGCGCCGGGCGCAACGACGACGACGACGACGACATCGAAGACGGCCGCGTTATTATTATTGTCGTCGCGGTACATTATTATAGCGTACTCGCGTTTGGTCTTCTAATACAATGATATATATATACATTATGTATCGCGTTATTGTGGGTGTCCGAGTCATTATACTAAACCGACCGCATATCTATACGTTCGTATTGTATTATTATGGTACGCATCTCCTGCGGGGCGATCGTCGCCGTATTCGTCGTGGTATGATATTGGGTACGTTGCTGGTTTTCGGTTGAATGTAAATAATACATGGGCTTATCCGGTCAACGATTAAGTCGAGAGCTGTGTGGCATTCGTTTCATACGTCGCGATGTAATTCGACTTATCTCTTCGACTTGACTAGAGGTATAATATTCGAGTCGATTCGTCGGAAAAAACAAGATTTTATTTTCACACGTCCTTTCATATATTATACACCACCATCTACAATATTCTATAATATAATAAAATTAACTGCAGTTTAGGTTTTAAGCACAGCTGTCTTATTTTTAATATTACCATAATTAGCACCTGCAGGTACATAATAGTATGCATATTATATGTTTACAGGTTGAATGGTGACAATGGCCGATACGGGATTGTTGGCTGCACCGGCGGCGGCGGCAGCCCGGCACAGCAAAGTGCAAACGCCGCCGCTGGGCGTGTTCTCGTCGGCCGAGGACACGGATTCGGAGGCCGAAGCCGATCGGACCCGTGACGAGGAAGATGACGACGATGACCACCAACGCAAACGTCAACACCACCACCACCTCCAGCAGCAGCAGCAGCAGCAGCAGCAACAACAGCAACAACACCATCGCCGCCGTCAGCGTCAGCTGCAGCAACAGCAGCCCGTTTGCTTGGCAGCCAGATCTAACGTGCCCGTCATCAACCACAACAACAACAACAACAGCAACAGTAACAACAACAACAACAATATTAACAACAATCACAGCACGCGGAACAAGCGGAAAAACTTTCAGCCGCGCAACATCAGCTATACGCAAGACGCGGCCGAAGACGGTTGTGATGGCGGCAATGGGGGCGCCGGCGGAGACTCGGCAGCGGCCGGCGGCGACTTGTCCGCGGCCGCAGTGCTCGACCTGAGCGCGTGCACCGGGTCCACCGTGGCCAAGCGGCCGCGCGTCGACGACGGTTCCGCACCGATGGATCTCA
Organism: Sitobion miscanthi; assembly: GCA_008086715.1. Classification (NCBI taxonomy): domain Eukaryota; kingdom Metazoa; phylum Arthropoda; class Insecta; order Hemiptera; family Aphididae; genus Sitobion; species Sitobion miscanthi. Next base: position 23,224,496 of record CM017797.1, read on the forward strand.
CGTGTGCCGTAGCGCAGCCACCAGCGGCAGGCGCGGTGCCGGCGGACAAGCGCCCGTCCACCGTCGCCGCGGCAGCAGCAGCCGCTGCCCACGGTGTTCAGCACCTACTAGCGGCCGCGGCCGCAGCTGCCGGCCACCACCAACACCACCAGCCGCACGAAGCGACCGACTTAAAGGAGTACGCTCAGAACACGGTCCGCGAGCTGCTAGAAATCTACGGACTCAACACTGACGTGGCCGACGCCATCACCAACAACGTGCCGATGGTTAACTTCTCTACCGGTAAGTCACCATAATGTTCACCAAATAATGATAACTTCATATCATAAAATAGTATACTTTACACGTCGGTTATCGGGTCACATCGGTCGTTTAACGTAATAATTATAATATCTATGAATATAACATAGGTCTAAATAATATTTTAAAACAAGTGAACGTAATAATTAAAATTGTGGCTCGTCGCGTTGGCTGGCTACCAGTCGCGGAATGCGACTGAGAGTGAGTAACGCCCGCTGCTACTAGTTTCCGGATGGGTGACCACCACCTGGGTTCGTAGTAGTGAAAACCTTGCCACACATACACATGTTAGCTTGACAACACCATCATAGTTCATGATCCCCCACAACAGCTATGTTTGATAAAAATTAAAAAACAGCTTATACTGTCTTATATTTAATAGTTGATAACAAAAATAAGCGATGTAAGACGTACCCTACGTTTCAACTCAATTAATTCCCGATTCAAGCACCTACGCGTGATGGCAGAGTCACTGCGTCGTATTAAGTTCGATACGCTCTTATATATGTCGAATAAACTGAAATGGTAACTGGTGTGAGGTTCGCTCTAAAAACGGTATAGACCAAAAGTTGGTAGGTAGTCTGGGCGGCGTGTAAAGGACACGACAGTATGTGCGTGCATACGATATACATGATGGCTATCCTAACGAGGAGATGTTTACATAATGCGCGCGGTAGCCATGAATACCTTGGCCCGCGGACGTTTCGAATATTGAATTCGTGTCTGAACCGCACACGCGATCGATTATTAATAGCAGCGGGTTATATATTATCGTGTATGTATAATATATTGTACATATGTGTTCGTGTGTGTGTTTCTGCGTTTATATGGGCACGCACAGGACCTCCAAAGAATGATTTCGTATACCTATGGACCGTACGAGAGAAGAGGTTTTTATGATAATATAATGTAAATCCGGATGCTTTGAATCAACCATCCGTATTTAGGTATGTATCACGGTTTCAATTACACGAAAACGTGTTTCTCCGCAGAGTGGGGGTTGTCCGATCGAGCGAGATGAATTGATTAATGTGTACATATAAAAATATAAAACAATAATTAAAACGTCTCGAGGGGCCGGCCGATGGCGCGCTCGCAACGGTATATTATTTAATGATAATGAACACTGTGGCCGAAGCACGTGACGTGAGGAGTTGGACCAGTTGGAAAATATCATATTGAAAAATTGCAACCCGTTTAGACCAAATACTTATACGGGATAATTATCGATTTTAAAAAAACTTTTAATAATTTTTTTTCACATGTAATCGTAGTTATAAATTAGTATTATTCATTATAAGACAGACACAACAAATTATTTTATTAGAACACAAGAAAGTGTAACAAAAATTAAAAAACAATTCGTAAATTATTTCGATGGATGTTTTTCTATTTTTTTTTCTTATATTTACAAGGCGGCATACGTGCACCGTTATCCGAAGACTGAAATGTCTCAAGTTTGGGGCCATGAAAAGAAAATTCTCGCTTATTTAAGCAAATACAATAAATTCTAAATATTAGCGCAACATTGTCACTATTTCTACTACAGGAACCTGCGAGGCTGCGAATAATATATAGGTGACTGATGTATAATAATGTTTATCGTACAACTTTAAACGAGTCGGCCGGGCAACGATTAATTATCGGGAAAACGAACGGTGCGTTTCTTCGCAGACTGGTGGTGATAATTTTATGGAAAACTGTTCAATAAGTCTCGTTTCGCCAAAATCTCGTCGCGCAGCACAACACTACAATATATTATCACTATAAGGATTTATACTCGCCGACGGACTGATATGATGATAATACTATGTCGTCCAACAAGCACGGTTAACCATATTATATCCTTTAAATAACTAACGGCAAGACTACAAGAGGGTTATCACGATATTTTCTGTCAGTCAGTTTTGCAGTGAATTGGTCATCGAGTCTCCATATTTTTTCCCTATATCCGATTATCGAGGATACCGTTTGCTACTTTTTTTTTTCTCTTTACGTGTCCGCGACCGTGTGCCACGCGATACCACGCAATTCCAACCACAAATCTCAATCGATAACCAACAATTTTCGAGTGCATGTCATTATAATATCATGAAGGGTTGAGAAATGGTACATCTAGTCTTGATCAGCTCTAGTCGGCAGACACACCACGTCGTATCTCTAGGATTACGCGTGGGTGCGCTGTCAATCGTCAAGGTAGGATGCACAATGTTGCATCAGATATTTTAATAATGCATATGCATTTACTGTGCACACAGGTTTCTATCTGTATGCATAGGAACAGACAGTTTTTTACGTTACTGAACTATTGTTATTTAGAAACGATAACTTTTTGTGTAATTCTTTTTTAATTGATCCTAACGGATGCCCAATAATATCCTAATAAATAATACAAATGACGACGGGAGTCGATATTTTTCACTAAAACCGCCGAAAACGAACACCCACGGGTGGCGCACCCGTGGTGAACGGACCCGTCATATACTCGTATAATGTATATAAAATATTGATATATACATATATTGCCTATTATAGGTACGTATAGGTACATACGCTGTTTCATATACGCATTATCGCGCGTACTTACACGAGACGTTTAAGACGCTGGCGGGGAGGGGTGGGTATTCGTGCGTATTGCAGGATCGACCTTGACGAATAATCTACTATGCAGTTATACCCGCCTATAGTTGTAATAATATCTACGACGTCTAAATTTTAAATCATTTCGTTCGGTAATTTTTTCTCATTTCTTTTTTTATTATTCTTATTATTCCATCGCCGGACTTGTTCACACACTGCCGTCGCCGCTGCTCTACACATCATCATCATCATCACACACACACACACACACACGAGCTCGCGCCCGCGTGTTGTAGACGTGGCACCTGTAAATTTTGTAAGAATGTGTCGACTCACCTCGGCAATCATTATCCTCATCTCGGTCGTGGGAACGATTAATCAAACCTTCCCCCCTCCCCCCCACCACTTACACCCGTCCACGTTCTGAATCGGTCTCTTTACACACCAGCTCGCACTATAGGTATATACATTACGCCCGACGACTTATACGCGAGCGGCGTTTTATGGAGATTTTTCTTTCTATATTTCGAATGACGCGTAATTAACAACGATATATCGTAGATAATATTATTATACACAATATTTTACACGAATACGTTTCGGACGGGCACCTAACGCGTCACACAGCATCGAGACGTCGATGGACCGGATTTCGGAAGACACACATCATACGTAAAGAAAAACACACGATTTCAAACCGATATATAATAATATGATCGTAATACCTACACGGGTGTATTGTTGTTTTGGACGGCGACCACATTATCGTTACTCGTCGCCGTACACACCTACACAATAATAATAATATTATACACTGTACACGCAGCTTATACGACTAATGTACGCATTTTATTGGTCATTAAAGATTCGCAGAAGGGGGGAAAAGAGCTGTACACAAGCCTGTAGAGTTTTCAACGGAAAAAAAATAAATAAATAAAACACGAGTCTAGTGAGACTTTATTTTAATGAAAAATAAAACGAGCGTTATACGCACACACGCGCACACGCACAGGGTTGTAAAAACCGTCTGTCTTTGGGAGACGGCGGCGGCGGACTCGTTCATTTTTTTTTTTTTTTTTTATGGTCATAATATTCTTTTTTTAGGCCGATACAAATCGTATGCTAACATCTGCAATAAATTATGGCCAATGTGTGCGCGCTGGCCTCAAAAAACGTGGAAAAAAACCAAGAAAATATTCCTATATAGTGTTGGCGCGGCAATAGCGGCGGCGGTGGCAGCAGCAGAAGCGTTGGTAGTGGTGATGTTGGTAGCGGTGTGGCGGGTCGAAGGGAAAAAAAATTTGCCGCAAAAACCGTCTTGAGGGAACCGCCCGGCCATGTTGGCCCCGTTTTTATGACGCGATACGCGAAACTTTTACGATAGCTTTAACTGTCCCAGACGGACGGACGCGTTTTTCTATTATATTCCGGGGTGCGTTTTATTGACTATATTTTCTTCGCCGTTTTCCCTTCCCGCCGCACGACTACATGCCGTCGCGCCCCCTCCCACCCACTCACGCTCACTCGGTCAGTCTCTCTCTCTCTCTCTTTCAGTCTCGGTCTCGGTCTCTCTCTCTCGCGCGCGCTCCTTCTCTTTCTCTCTCTCCACACCTCTACAATACCTCGGCGGCTCTCCGTCCATCGCCCCGCGCCACCACCGCACTATCACTGTTGTACGATTTTTAATTGTTCGAAAAATATCGTTATACTACGTATACGAACCACCACCCCGACCGATTCCTTTTGTTTCCCTGCAACACACCCCATCGCCGTCGGTTTTATCGTCGCCCATTGTCGGGGAAACGAGTCGTTTTTTCATAAAAAATAAATAAAAAAAAACAATAAAAATCGTCTCCGATCGACATCCAATCGTACTACCGAGACTGCATAATGTAATATAATATAACGTGTACATAATAATATTACATTATCATCCGATAGCAGTCCCGACCAATATTCGAGTATACTCGTGTATGTTGTACATACATTCTACATAATGGTCATACGTGTAGAAGTATAATTATAAATCATAACGCTGTTATATGACTCACACCATCAGCATTTCGATATTTCACCATACTTGCGGTAAAAGCAAAATAAAACGAACAAATACGACGTGCATAGAAGTGCTTGAGTGTACTCGCCAATACCGAAGCGAGCGAGAGGATTAACCTATATAATATATTATAATATGCATGTACAAATGCGCTATAGTATAATAATATTAATTTTTTTATAATACCTAATGTGTATAGTATATTTATGACCGAGAACGCCACCACTGCAGTTGACGCGTCGAACGTCCTGATCTGGCAAATCGCACGCATCGGCTTATACCTATAAATTAAAATTCATAATTTATTATATTATGATGCGTGCACAGCAGAGGGGTTTCACGTCTCTCAGTTAGAATCGAGTTTTGTGCAAATTTCTTTGCATTCTAGTGTTTCAGTGTCACTATCGGTCTGACTGCGACAGACATTTTTTATACACACACATTGACTACATAATACACTGTGCGGGTGAAACGCTGTATTAATGTTATAGGCATTTGAGTAGGTATTATAAAATCCACGCCGAACTGCGTCGAGTTTCGCGTGGTACACGTTTAATATAATATATTATATAAATTCGAAGTAGACGCATAATATGTTATTACATATTATCGGTTTGTCGAGTCAGCGAATTCTCTACGTATATATATACACCTCCATGTGTTCACACACTAATACGATATATATATATGTGTGTTATTATTACGTATATACGACATACGTATAATATGGGATGATATATAATATAAAACCGTCCGCCGCCGCCGCCCCGATGACCCTTCTTGACGAGTGCAATTGAAATGCTGCAATTTTGCGCACCGCTCGCGACGTGTTGTGCAGTGTCGGGTGGGGACGGTACGGAAACGGTAATCGGATTTTCTTCGAGCGGAAAACACGCTTTGTACGGTTTCGCCAATGCGGGTTTTTTTTTTTTGCAACCAATGGCAAATTTCACCCCAGTGTCTTTTGGGACAATTTTTTTCCTCGTATTTTCTATTTCCTATCAGTATATTATTTACTTATTTGTTTCGTTTTTGATTTTCGTTTTATCGTCATTAGTTTATTACTACTATTATTACTATTTTCCTATGTTGAAAGGTTTCGGAAACCTACTGACGGCTCGCGACATCGACGGCGGTTCGCGTGTATCGCGCCCGACCAGCTGGGTTTTATATAACACGCGCGCGTAAACCGAACCTTATCGCATTATCACGCCCGCGGTCTGCGCATAATATATGTAATATATTTATTATTATTATTATTATGTCGCACATTTATGTCGTCGGTGCCTAGAATGACGCCCGGGGCGTGTCTCTTGACTGGCGTTGGTCACGGTGCTCCCAATGATAAATGGTTTACCCTTACATATATTATAGTATTATAAAGTCGAGAAAAAATATATTATTGCCGCGGTAGGAGCTGGTGAACGCGATAGTCGACGAAGTCCAGCGAAGTAGAAATTCAGGACTGTTTAACAGATAACAAATTCACACACTGCCGATGTATTTTTTTCAACTCTATTAAGAGCTTCTCGTAGTGTTCTCAGTGTGCAAAATGTAGGAAAACCAGGCTGCAGGAATGCATGCATAATGTTTTGTATATTTTATAGTATGCACACGACTTACGTCACAGGAGTGCACGTACATACAGAAGTCTTGCCTGTGCAACAGCAGAGACCGGCAAAGTGTAAATCACACGTGGATACCCCACGTCTCTACCACCCAATAGTAATACCACAGTAACAATCATATTATAGCCAACTCGATCAATGATAAATTGATGAAAGAAGACAACCGTTGGCGTCGAGAACAGTTTCGTTTGAAAAATGATTTACCCTCGTAGCACGTTCGTTGAAAGTCTTCGCTGCGGATTGTCGAGACGGCGACAGACGTACGCGCGTGTTTTATTTTTTTTCCTCTTACCGTTTCGTTTTTTCTCTCTTCTTGACTTAAGTCGTCCGCCATCTATTATACTGACTTTAATGAACATCGTGCTGATAAATTACCGATGCGTCCCAGCATCGATCCCACACAGCAACACCACGGCGTGCAACTATAATTTAGATAATATGACTATACTATTCTTGTACTGTAAAGGGTACATGTTGGCGGAACCTCGAAGTGTATAATGACGGATAGAATGGAAATGAGAGAAGGAACAAACACATCGGTCGATCGCTACTGAAATTATATAGTCAATACCCACATATCAAAATTACGAAAAAAGGTTAAATATGTACTGTATAAGACTAAATAAATATCAGTTTTAAAATCATAGTTTTATTGCCCATGTATATATATATATATGAATCTGAGTATAAATCGTACTGCCGATATATTATTAATAATATTATACTACAGTGTGGAGTGTGTCACATATGGCACGTATCACCCTCAAACGAGAATATCCTCTGTAGAAACACTAGACCTTCCACAGTATACAATTTTGGGCGGGCCTTTGTCTCACTCCGGAAACAAAAAATATATATATATTTGTGTATACACTGCAGGTCGTTCCACATATTGTTTTTTTTTTTTATTTCTATTTCGAGAGCTCATAATACTATATAATAATTAATAATAAATAACAATATATTTTCCAAACTAGGAAGTCTCCGACGAGTCCCTACAACCACGGTTAAATCAATACGATTGCGTATCGATTGGTATCACGTCCGTCGTCGGTAAAGCACGTTTACTCGTCGTATCGATGAACTCAACGAATTTCTCATATTCTGTCGGTTCTATGTCAAAAACTGTGGCTCTGCACTCGAAAAAAATCCTTTATCTGCTTGCATGTTTTATTATAATAATATTACATAGCTGGTACACGATATACCGTATATATCGTACATTCGTACATGTGTACACCACGCGCGCACAATGAACTCTCTTCTTTTTAATACCAGGCTATTCTCGTCCACCGCGCCACCTCTAGTTGGCAAATTATACTCGGTGGACATGTTATTTTAACTGAGACCGTTATTTGTCGAAGTACGTCAATGCATAACGAGGTTATTACCGGGATCGACATCTGTAATTACACATTCTATAACCATTATATTATTATTATTCGTACAATGTGTATGTGAGTACCCATTTGTGTGCATTCGGCATACCTATGCCTATACGTTGGACGCGTGGGGATATGTTCGAGTCTCCGGAGATCGATTCGATTTTTAGAGTGCCGCACACGTGTTTTTATCGCGATGCGAGCAGATCAGAAATTAAACATAGTCGTACACCCTATAAATTATAATCTAATTGAATTATATCGTGCATAGGTAATATAGTACTGTGTATATTTTTGATTAATTTTCTCTTACCTGCCCAACCGAATGTATGATATTATATTACATACTAGGTACGTCTCGATATAACTCGAGCGAGTTTTCGTACCCAATCCTTATGTATACGCAGTACCTATCTATTATTAATAACTACGCGCATCGGCATGTCATCACACGACGATTTATTTACATATTCTTACCGACGAAATGCACGTTAATTGATATACGCATGGACTATAGAACAATTGGAAGCGCCCACGTGTGGCTGTTCTACTGCAGTGTTTTCCTAACGACGTTATTATATTTTAATGTTTTCATCAATATTATTATAATGATTTAGAGAGCCGTGTCAAAACACACTGCACGGGCCAACAGCGAGTTGTCTCGTTTTAATGGAAAACCATTCACCAGAACGCAGTTCGGGCCAGTCGCACATTATAATAATAACGTTTAAAAACCTTATATGTACATATATGACGTATATTACGTATGTACGGAAAGTCGTATTTCTGCAGCCACACATTATATGTCTGTGCTATAGTGACGTGTGTCTGCAAACACTGCACGAAACCAGTCTCAGATTTGATTTCGCCGGCTATCGAATTACGGCCGAACGTTTTAATTTTCGCCGTTTTCAAGTCGTATATACCCCTACCTATATTATGTATTTTAATGTTTGTATACATAATTTATATATATATAGTAAATAATATTATTATACGGAAAACACGAACGCTAATGTTCGTTACAATTATAATAATGTATAATATATAGCGGTGGTGCAACGTGGATATTATATATTTATATACCTATATATTTTATGGTAGCAGCGTTTGTTCCAAAACACACACACATTATAATATATAATATTATATTATACGTGTGCGTTAATACGTTTCTAACGATCGTTGCACGTTCGGACGCATTTAATTTGATTTTTTTTTTTTTTTCATCAACCCGTCATCCGAAATCTTCGAACTTTCGGTGTACCTAGTTACTTTTATCTATGGTTTATAGAATTATAGGTAAGCCCATATTAACGATAACTTGGAAAAGCAGATGTCAAAAGAACCCCCGCTGAGGATCGGCATAAACTATATTAATATACAGCTGGCATACATCTGGCCAGGTAGGATAATCTTGTATATATATATTATTTTTTTATTATTTATCCCCATGTACACGGAAAACACTTGAAAACATATTTTCGTACGATTTTTTTCCCCCATTATTTAATCCTTTCGGTTATTCTCTGGGAACTCGGCGTAACCCCTTCCGATTCGTTATTTTGGGTGTCCTGGATACACACGCACGCACGCGCACACGTATGCGCATGTATATTATATTATACGAACGATACGAGGGTTAAAAAACTGCACCACGACAGCTGCACGACGTGTGTAATCAGATTTTTCTCTTTTGTTTTGGGTTCAACGGCCAAAAGTTTGCGCTAGGATTTCCAAGTAATACATTATATAGTAGATCCTTGTGCGTATGTAAAAACATTGAAAAAAGTAAAATGTCTATTGAGATTCAAGATATCGTTTGATTTTATGTAATAAATAGTTACAATACCTATGATAGAAAAACGTGTGTTGAAAAAATAAACATAACTCGTAAAAAACCTTTTCTGCGCGCTTCTAGAATAGTATACTGCAAAATAAAAATATAATATTGTATTAATGTACTGCATATTTAAATATGATATATTATTTGGTATATTGGTGCCGGAGAGGATAACGCGTAGTTATTATTATTTAAGTCGATAAACAATGATGTCACGATGAATCCGTGGACCAAAGAGGCTTACCAAAAAACGCTTACGTCACTTCGATCAATATGAACATAACTGTTTTGATTTACCAAATACGGCGTTTGTTGACGAGTGTAAGCCACGTTTTTTACTTCCATTTCATATTACCGAGAGCACGTTCATTATACAACTTTTTTCATTTTTTTCTTTACACTTTTTTTTTTTTTAAGAAGAAATACTTAAACACGCACATATACATACGCCTTATATAGGAAAACACATTGTAGAAACACACCAGATTTGTGTGTTCAATGGATTCTACTGTTCGTCAAGTGGCCAAACACATTGCATCATGCACTACGCGTCCGTGTTTAAATATAATATAATACATTAACCATGAAAATAAATATATACAAGTAATTTGGTTTTTATAAAAATACTTTGTTCGATTTTTTTTTTTTTTGTGTGTGTGTGCGCGTTCGTTGTGATATTGGAATACGATAGACTGTAAATACAATTCTAATGAATTGAATTATAAAAACACATAATTCAATTACGTCGTGAATTCGTAAATTATTATCATTGTTGCAGCTTAATAATCATTTATTAGATGTAATTTTTATTTTTATAATATTACGATATTCAAGCATATATTATACAAAAACGACATTTTAGAGTATAAAGTGGTATAATATATACTCTCCTATACTTATTAAACGTGTGCTACTATACGTATATAATATGTATATTATGATATACGAATAAAAGTGCACTTATAATGTATAGCTTGAGTCGAACCACTTGAAATTAACGTTTCGAGAAAATACTTTCTCGAATATTTACGGGTTTAAATGTATGGTTCGATGGACTGTATACATTGTTTTTGGTAAAAGAACTACTTCCCTGCGCGTACGAGTTACTCATGTGGAAAATGTTCAGTCTATTGTTATATAGTGGCGTTGTTAACTAGTCCGATGGATGGATGCATCTAGTCAAATGCGGTAAAAAACATCTTAATATCACTGACATTTTTATTTCTTTATTTCTTTTTATTTCTCATTTGGATTTGTTGAATTTCAATTCGTCTAAAAACCAACATAGAGCCAGTCACTTGTGACGATCTCCATTTTTCCGACGAAAAAAAAATTATTCTAGACAGTTGCCCGGAAATAATGAACTATTATATTCATTAATATTTCATACCACTATATACAGTGTATATGTGTGTATTAACAAAACGTATTCATTAAAATTCGTAGAAATTAATCATTACAACTGTAGAGCGGATGTACTCTATATAGCATTATGCATAATTTTTCGGATAGTTAAATACTTAAATAAACAACCCGTCTGAAAATGACCAAAAATTCATGAATAATTTACTAACAATGATACACATGTAACTAGCAGTATATAATATAAGAATAATTTCTCGTATTATCCCGGTAAATTATATAGGTGATATCTTTCAACAGCTATCCACGTATTATAATATCATATAATATATTTGTATAGGTATATTGTGTGTATATTTTATATGTACCTACTATACATATGCATATTATTTTCATAAAATCACTAAAAAAAATACTGCTAACATATTTTATTGCTCGGCGAACGAATAAAACGGAGGGAAAAAACTTTTTCCTAGAACAATATTTTCGGGGAAAGAACTTTGGGGTCTCCGCCATAGGCCGTTAATCTTTTTGTTACTTACGTGCGTCGTCGAGGACTTCAGAAAAAAAAAACCGTATAAAATAAAACGATCTTCGCTATTCACACGCAATCTAACTCTATCATCGAAGCCTTCTCTTTTTATTATTATTATTTTTTTATTGTCAAATCGTATAATATAAATGCAAAAGTATCCTGCCGAGTTTCCGACAATAGGCGGCGAGCCACGTACGCATAACCTATACCTACCTATCTTGTCAGCTGCTGGCTGTGTTTTTTTGCAAAATCATATTCCTGGTTAAACGCCCAAGCACGGTGGGAACAAAATAGGATGTCATCCATTAGTCCCCTTTAAAAAACGTAAAAAAATTATCCCGGTCCCAGGATATTATGCGGAGCGAAAAAAACCTCTCGTTTATATAGCTTTTAACCTGTTCAATTGATCTCCCCATGTGTCTGCGCTTCGCACAAATAAATATATATATATAGGTCTATATATAATATAATAATGAGGATATCAAACTGCCGAAGGGGACTGCTATTACAGTGCGTGGTATACGGCGTTAGTGTGTACGAGTGTGCGTGTGTATGGTTATTAACAGTTTCCACCGCAAATAATATTTACCCGTTTTACGGAAACCCTCGTGCAAAAATATTCGGACGAAAATATATAAAATATACGATATGGGGGGAGACAAGTGTGACACAGGGGTCGAGGGTCTTTTTTTGGACGTTACAGCACGAACCCCCGGCGCATAGGCACGCACGCATACACGCTCGCGGATTAAGACGGTAATGACGGGAACGAAATAACCGAAACACTCGAAATTTTTTCATCGTTTTTTTTTTTTTTATCATCCTTCCGGGTGTCACATTACCAACGCATTGTGCTCCACTTTTACGGGTCCCTGGGTCACAATGGGAAACGGATTGAACCCGTCCACGCGAACCGCTGCAGCGGGGCGAAATGCAGATCACGAGAGCAATATAATGTTATATTATTGGGCATTATATTATTATGTAGAGGCGTTTATTGTAAACACGATATGGATATTATTGTATCATATAATATAAAATATATCGACTATTGTACGTAAATAACATTATATAGAGCATATTTTTTATGCTGGCGCGTTATTTTATTATCATTCATTATTGTTTTTTTGAGAGAAATAATGGTTCCAATATTATATTAAATGGGCGAGTAAAAAAAACAAAAAACCTATAAATTAGTCAAATATGAAATATTCCAGTAGTGGAAACCACTTTTTAATTTAACATGTAAATGCGTATCCGGAGCCCCCGTTTGCGACTTCTCACGCGATATAGCAATTTCGGGGGCAATATATATATATTACCTATATTATTTTTTAAAAAAACGTCGAAAATAAAAACATTAACCTGGCGATTACCAACCGTGATCCGTGTCGACGAGATTAACGCGTTATACTGACTAAACGACGGTTACTTGACGACGATAATGGGCGTATTTACATAAAACGCTATATATATATATATATACACCTATATAGTATATACGAATATAAACTCGCAATCGAGAAATAACGACTGGTCAAACTACACGGAAAACGACATAACAAATTTTCAGGAATTTCTTTGGTAATAACAATATTTCGAATACAAATCGTTATAATTTACACGAAAAATAATAAATTATGGTGAGCGCACATAACCAGTAAATTGGTTGCAAAACCAATCGATAAAATTCTACTCCTCGTTTGAATGGAAAACGGATTCACGCCGGTAAATTTCACGAAAGCGACAAACGATGACCGTCATTGGTCGGCCCTGTTCGGACGGTCTTGCGACGAAGTAATTTCGGAAAAACTATAGAGTTCTACGGCGTTATAAATTACCTATGCTAATATGGCTGATCGCAATTTATTATGATAGATTTTATTTTTGAACGCAAAATCGTAGTTTGTACATGATAAATGTAGGTATAACGTGTTATTATAGTACACCTACGGGCTATATAGGTTCTATTGCGGCGTTATAATAACACGGTCGGACAATTGAATATGTGCGTGCGTACAATTTTTGATATTGAACGATAGCCCTAAACTGTTATCTCGGTAATCTCTAGAGTCAACTACCTATATACATCGCATTATTTGCGTACTACTAGCGTCAGACAACTACAGCAGTACAGTCGCGTCTTCGTCACGTTCGTCGTTCTAGATACGTCAAACAGACACTCCGGGGATTTTCGACGTTGGATTTTTTTTTTTTTTTTGTGACTTCTCGCACGATTTCTTGTGAAAAAATATATTCACTTCACGATTTCCGCCAAAAGAAAGAGAATAAAAATGATAAACGTGTGTGTTATTCAAAGACGATAAATAATAAAAACGAATGATAATAATATACATGTATAATACTCACATAAATATATTACATTATTATTATTATTATTATATTGTAATAATATGTGAACCACATTTTCATTACGCATAATAAACATGCCGGTGTGTGCTACTGACGCCCGTGGCGTTTCTTCCACAACGCCGATACAAATATGAAATAAAAAATATTAAATGTATGTGTATATAAAATGCTTATCTTACGCCAACTGACAGGTTCACAAAAATTGCCCCAAAGGCGTGTCGTAGTCGTCGGTTTCTATACTTACATAGTAGGTATCGCCGGGTGATAGAGAGCACGATTTTTCACCTCCTTTATTTTTTGCTCCGGTTTCGTGTTTACCTTATTTCACGTCCGTCTGTGACACAATGACTAATGCGTTGATTATGTAAATATGCATGTATACCTCCACGTTTATACGCACACACGGCAGCAACTGTATTATTATATTATGTCCGTCTATGTATATCGTATATGTATAGTCTTTTCGGGGGTACCTATTGGTGCAGTTAACGCTCCCGTACGCGCACGACACGAACTCTCAAAAATATATAATATACGTTTACTATTCGACTTAAGCGATACCGCCGATACCTGACGACGTTTTTGTAGTATAACGACGTATTACTAGATTTTTGGTTTTAACAACATTTTATTTTACTGCAGGTCGTATATTGGAATCATTGGCTGCCAGAGGTGTGGGTCTGTATCCGGCCCTGGGTTTGCCACTGCTCGCGGCCCAACAACACAAACCGGCTAGTGTCTCGTCGGCCAGTCCCAGGTCCAGCCCTGCGAATTCAGCTCCATCTTCGCCAACGCAAAAGGTAATTATTATTTATTTGCAACACCTTATGACACACAATGACATTGCGATTGGTTGAACGTTATACGCGGTATGCCTTCCCAGAGTTCCCACGCCATGTAATAGTACTTACAATATTGCGTTTAAATGTGTAATTATAAATGAATAAATCGAGAAAAAAATGTTCGCGCCAAGTGTCGGTCACCTACGAGCACAAACCATATGCATATTCCATTTCACCATACGGAGCAATGTAGCATATTATATTAGACGATATAGCAGGCAGTGGTGCACAAATGCATTTTCGTTAGACAGTGTTTTCTATTATTGCATTATAGATAAAAGTTTATATAATGTAATATATATGTATGTGCAGTATATCTCCCAGATACGCACGTGTGTATGTATTATATATATATATATATACATTAAGACACGCTGATCTTTGTTTCCACGCGTCAAAACGTATTATCTCGTCAAACGATAGCTTTTTGTTTTTTTCCCCTTAAACTTTCCAAGTTTACGTACTCTGTTCATTTAAAGGTACGCCACCACATGTGATTTTTCACAAAAAGTTGTGTCTCTTACGAATACAAACACTCACACACACACGTGCGTATTGTAAATGCACAAATATATATTATACGCTATAAAGAAATGAAGTTGCAGCGCTTCGACCATGTCGTTGAAAATTGACTATGCAAAAATGGTTATTACGCCCTTCCACGCCTCGGTATACGGTATCATAAAATCGCGAGCTCGCGTTCGGGTTCAAGACAACAAGTCGCCACCCCCCCGTCCCCTCCCGCGCTGCACCCAAAACACTCGCGATAAGGTCGTTGCCGCAAGTCCATGAGCGCGTTACCCCGATATATCGAATACGCGGTGCATCCATGGATAAACGCAAAAAATATTCTACTCGAGTTCACCACAAATCCAATGTAATATACGCGTGCGGTGTGAGTATTTATGCGTACCTATGCGCGTGGTACACCAAAGAGTTTATTGATCTTGCGTACAATGTATTGTAGTGATACGCGTTTACCGGGCTATATGCACAATACAGTTATGACTTGTACGCATAATAAATTAATATGATATCCAGAACCTACACTATATATTATAAGTTACAACGACGATAATAACAATATATTGTGTTGTGTGCGGCGCGAGGCGTGTCACGTGCAGCCCGACCGAGGAACTCCGAAAATCGGTCGGGATGTCGGGGAATACGCGCTAAAGAGGTTCAACAGGAAAAAAAGTCACAAAATAATTACGATGTAATTATCATATAATTACCCCGCCGATGCGATGTAACGATGACGGCGATGCCTCGGGAATTCGATAATGTGTGCCAGTGTAGAACATTATTATTTATAATACGAGACCGAAGAATATACAGAAAAAATGAGTGTGCGCGCTCTTAAGGATCGGCCAACATTAGACAAGGCGTATATTTATATATATATATAATTCTGTATAAGACAGTATTATTATTATTAATATATATATATTTAGTACGACGAGAGCCATTAAACGTTTCGGTATTGTGTGCAAATCGGGTCTAGAAAGCCAACGGAGAATAATGGGTGTGTCGTACATATTTTTATGTTTGTGAATATAAATGCGTATGAAAAAAAAAAAGAAAAATTAAAAATTAAATATTAAAAAATAGTGTGATTGTTGTATAGGTTAGCCTACAACCGTGCGTGAATATTAATGCGGTACTTTGCGCTCGCGTATAATATATACGTATAAGTATACCGTATACGTATACGGTTATATGAGTTTGGAATCGACAATATATAATAATAATAATAATGTAAAATGACGTGTGTTTAGGTCGATCGCATCATCATCATCATCATCGGTGCCCATTTTGTTTAAACACACACACACACACACACAAATATAGACACACAGAGATACCTATATCATATCGCACGAAAATTATTAGAAATTTAATCGCCGTCGGTTTAACGACGATTCTTACCGATTTGCTAATCATCGCCCGTTCGATGCGTATATAATATTATTGTATTGCAATGACGACGACGACGACGAATTAATAACAATAATAATCATTGGTATTAACGTTATTGGTTATTACTTATTACATTTGCACCCTCGGCACGGCTAATCGTCGAATAAAGATTTACCGATCATTCTCGGAGAAACACGCGCATAATAAGTCACGATGGAAACACGGTGGGCAATTATATTATTACTCTGTCGCGTAATTGCGAATTTTATCGGTTATTTAGTACGCATGTCTGTCTACGTACGACGTAAGTCGTAAGTATACTTTGTACATCGTGTGTGTAGGTACACACAAGTCGATATTATACTAATGCTTACGGTTTTCGTCGTATATTCACGCGCGTCATAATCACCAACGTGATATAAATCTCGGCGTATTATAAGTATATGGTGTAGTCGTCGTCGACTACATTTCTCTGCCATACGCTCGTATGATAAACAGAAACAAAATAAATATCGTCGTCGTCGTCCGTATACCATAACCCCCGATAATAATAGTAATAAACACACGCGTTATACGACATTATAATATTAATATGTATAGACGAAATATGGAAAATATTTGTCTTGGAGTGGGTTTTTTTTTTTTTTGTTGGTCTGTCCTCCGGGCCGGCTTTCATCGCGAATTTTCTCGCGAAATTTCAATTTATCGCCCATAAAATTATCGCGGCGATCCGTCGTCGACCGAATAACGCGAAATATAATAATATACTAGTCCACCGAGCCATTATTGCACAACGATGAATATTATTTACGTGCGAAATTTACGTATACTATAACACCACCGCGAGGGTCATGGCGCGCGTAAATTTATTTCGGAATAATTTTTTCGCGAATAATGATGCAAATCTTCGGGATCTTTAAGCAGCCGAGACGGCGGCGGTGACGGCGGACGGGAGGAGGAGAGCGACGAATACACCGCGCGGAATAATAAAAAAGCGTATAATACGAAGTGAACAAAAAAGAGCTAAATAAATAATATAAGAATAATAATAAAAAAACCACACGTTACGCGTAGGCAATATACCTGTATAGTACTGTCTAATGCACAATGAAATTCTTGGCGTTTCCGAAGGGCATTTGCACGGACAGTTTTTGTCTTCTGATATTTTCCGCAATGGTTTCAGACTCGACTCTAGCCCGATAATATTATGTACTCACTACTCTGTTGCAAAACATAAAATAATATATACATATTGCATAGGACTCGGCGATCGCAAATAACACGAGAACGTATACACTCCGCACTGCGGGTGTATGAAAAATTGGGAATTATTTTCCGCCCACGCTTGTCCCGCTGCACGTATGTTATGCCTACACAGGAAATCCGTTTTCGTTCGTAAACGCGTATTTTAGTGTACTGTGTAAAATATATTATGCGAGTGCCCGCGCAAAATTCTGCTAAAGATTTCTCGAATCGTCCGCTACACCGATGGGCAATAACACTTACACACACACAAATACAGCTGGATTACCCTTGTCACGGTTTATGATTTATTCTGTCATGAATATCAGAATGCATATATATAATATTAATTTTTCCGGCTTGCGGGTATAATAGGATTCCTCCCTACCAATGGATGGGGGGGGAGGAGGTCCAGGAGGTTTTGTTTCAACAATAAAATACACAAGTACCTATATATGTAGGTACCCATACTCAGATCGCTATCCGTGATGTGTACGTGCGTGTGTGCTATCAAAACCGGAACGGAATCGAAATATCGTTATGATTCCCCGCTTTACATATTATTATAATATAATATTCGTTTAACCTGCTTTTAATTATTGCCACGATAACTATCGCGTGTTCTTGTCCGATACAACATTATCGCTTATTCATGCACCTATGTATATAATGGACAATTAATGATGTGCTCGTAATATATTATATACGTACACGTATAGGAACACATTTTATGTACATACCAATCTCGTTCCGGCCGGCTGACCAAAGCGTCGGATCTACCGCGTTGGTATAGGTACGTAGGTATATACTGAAAAAATTACACGTGTTTCGTACGTTTATCTTTTAAACAGTACATTAAACGTTGTATGTATAGATACCCCGTCGAAACGATTTAAATTAGCAAATTATATGCGTATGAAACAATGAGCGATTTAAACCATCATTTACCGGCGATTTATATTGTTTCTAATTTGCGACGTTTTTATTTTTTGCGGGAGCATCTCGTATATATTACCGGAACAGAAGAGGTATATATTAATAAGGTTGCATACGCTTTTCGTACGGTGACATTTCCGTACAGCCGACCAAGTCAATATATTTATGTTATATACATCATACGCGAATAAAAAATTCTAGTTTTAAACGCGTCCTATGCCTACGCATATTGTTAGATTGGGACGAAAAGCGTACGAAAATCCGATAAGCAATGTAATCGGTCGCAGTCGATATTTTATTTATATTATTACCGTATTGCGGCGCGTGCAGTCGTTAAATGTATACAAACGGCAAATGTAAAATATTATAATACGAATATAATATGTATAGGTACACAGTGACGGAAGTGGAATAGGAGAAGCGACTTATGTGGCAATATTCTGGTGTTGATATTTTCAACGATTCTCACGAGCTGACCATTTTGAGACTAAAATTTAATTTTAGAGAAGGTGGTAATACGTCCGGACAGCATAGGATATCAGCATATTATCACAATTAGTTGCCAAAATAAAATTACTAGTATTTTACCTACCAGATAATTAATATGCAACCGAATAATATATACATAAGTAACGTGTTATGGATTAAATCGTCTACTGTTTGATCAAACCTAGTGCAGGTTCATCATTTTTATGTATAAAGTACCTGTAGGTACTACAGTCTACTGCAGCGGACTCTGAAACTAAATACACCAATAATTTTTTGTTAGATCTATTCAGATATATTTTGTCGAAGAAACAAAATGTAAGAAACGATCTTTTTGAGACCGATAGTGGTTTTTGAATCCTGGAACTTGTACAATTTATACATTATATATAGGCATATTTAGCATATACACGCGTCACTCGCCCCATTGCGGTCGCTCGAAGGATAAAATTATTATTCACAGCCACCAAAATCGGCTTCGTCTACATTATAGCCGCACGATTTGAGATATCGATCGATGATTATTGATTTCATTAGGCGCAATACCGTCGAGGTTTCCGTCATAGTAGTGAAACATGAGGTTCATCGCGATCGTCTACCGTTCGATAGGCGTGCAGGACGACGTTTATGTTATACGATCCGTCACGTGTACCTATACAGTCTTAGGCGCTTACATCGATTATCGTAGGTACAATGATCGTACAATATATTATGATATTATATTATGCTGTTGTCTGCCACTATGTATTATTATATCGCAGCCACGTCGGCGAATATCCGACAAGAGATTGACATTTGACCCGGAGTTTTTCGCCAATGATAATGATATAGGTGCCCATGGCCAATAATACTACAGACGCGTGCAATATTCAAAAACTACCGCCGACCGGTGTCGGTGCCGTTAGCGTGGTCAGTTCGACGTCTATCAATAAGGCCGCACGCACTTTCTAATTATATTTCGTTCGGTTGGGTTGGGTTGGGGGGGAAAATATTATGGTAATAATGAAATAAAATAAATAACTATATGTCGCGAAGCTTACGCGTGTGTGTAGCGTAGTATTGGTAAAAAATATCTAAATACCTATGCCTGGACCTATGACTAAATAATATAATTTATTATTATTATTATATTATACGAGTAGGTACTGGTTTTAAAAACGAACGCGATAAATTTCTCGTGATATATTTCACATTACTGCCAGGTCCCGACAGCCACTGATCTGTGGAACGACTATAATACAGCTGTGTACCTTGTAATATGTGTACAAATAGTATCGATGTGGCGTCTACAAATTGCAAGTTTGCAACCGCTCGCCTGGTCGATGATCCGTAAGATGTCCTGCGGTTTCCACTACCTAACATATTATGTCGCATATAGGTTGTATGTACCATCAAAATGTGATAATATTATGTCGTATGAGTGTAGAGCAAAAATCCTCTTTTGAACGATTTATTAATGCGACGTTTTTTATAAAATATTTATTATATTTAGCCATCTAGAGCTGGCAGTCATATAATATTATATTATTTCATAGGCGAACACTTAAGGAAAGCGTCACTGATATTTAGGTATAATAATATATTTTATAATAGATACGATTTATCAGTTTATCGCATACATTATAAACAGGACTGCAGTCGAGCATGGTATAGATGAAAATGTCTCGATTTCAAAACGAATTTACCCTATGTGTATACATAAAATGTCAAAATATTCCGACGACGTGTTATCGCACATGTATTATTTCAATTTTCGAATTTCCAAACAAACAGCTTTCTGTGTTACGGTATTTATGTTTTTTTTTTTTTATGCATAAGGAATATGGATAGGTGAATTAGCAGGATTCTGTTTTTATTTAGTATACCGTGTAATATACAAGATTAATATTCTTGGTAAATATTTGTTGACAACTGAAGTCATAATAATGTTTGAATCAGCTGATTTGTCGAACGCTACAGCAGCTCTAACAATAGCTTTGGCCGTCATCGATCCACCGGTATTATTATTATAAAATATGTTTTAATTAAAAACAATGAAAAAAAAATTATTAGTGCGTTCTCCGAAAGCCGCTATTGTTTTCAAAAAGTCAAACTATTCGCATAACATTATGTATATATATGTATAAATCAAAACGTCGTCAGTCACAGCGACGTGATAAACGCGCGCGTGCGCGTACGTTTGTATAAATCTCACATTTTCGCAATACGTGTAAAAATTGCGATTCGGATTTCGCGAAAATCCTTGATCTACACGCGCGCGCTACTTCTGCTGCTTTTCTGTTGCATGTACACGTATGTATGTATATATATATATATCGGTTACGTGAACAATGGACATGACCTTAAACAGAGGAAGGATAAAATTTAAAAGGAGAAACGAAAAAACACACACACACAGACACTATACCACGCGCGACAACAACGTTTACAATTCGGAAATTTAAATCAGCAGCGCAACACTCCACCACCCCCCCCCCCCCCGCCACGGGCAGCACTTAGACGGTCACAAGTCTGTATAATATTTGCGAAATCGCATAAACAAATTGGGAAAAAACGCGTCAACATGAGGACATGTGGCGGTGCGAAGAGGGATGGGAGGGTGCGGGGAGGTCCTATCGAGTGTATACCTGTATATTATATTATAATACAATTTCTGCACGCCAAAAAAAGGAATAATAACCTCGGCCTATCTTTTATTAGAATCTGCAATTATTCAAGTACATCCGCGTTTTGGAATCGAAATTCGCCTTGTAATAATAGGCGAATTTTTTTTCCATTATTATTATTCCTTCACATATTATATCGAATCTCCCCCGTGGTTCCAGATTTATTATTACTCTCTTTTTTTTCTTCTGTTTTTGCTTGTTTCACAGCACCGCGAGTAGTATTATAGCGTGTGTAATGTGTATGCAGCGCACTCCTGCTCAGTCTCTGCGCGTTTATTGTCTCTTACATAATATGGATGCCTAAATATGCCTATATATAGAGGTATACGTATACAATGCTAAAAGTAATAATAAAATAAAAAACATGATATAATAAATATTATATGCTTATTAATTATTATACATACCAATAGGTACGCATCGACGGATTTCGGTTCCCCGCAGGAGTGTAAAATTCAAATTGTCTTGGTGGTGTCTTCTCCGCGATGAAAAGAACATTACCCCTTTTTCGCACAAATGAATCATAATTTACAATAGTACGTAGGCAGTTAGGCGGCAGGTGATGTTTATAAGCGGAAAAATTAGTAGTTGTTACTCTTTTCTTCCTTTCCACGGGACCTATGGGAATATGTATAACTTAAAATGTAATTCCTCTAAGTATATATGCGCATAATAATAATTATTATTATTCACCCCCGAAATTCAAACACCAAAGATTTATTATTTTTTTGCGTCCTATTTCAACGTAATTATTATTACAATACCACTGCCGCAAAAAATTCTCTCTCTCTCTCTCTCTCACTCTTTCTCTCTGTCTCTATAGTCTCCTCCCGTCGACATCGCCGGCCGTCCCCGTGTGAATCGTATGCAAATGATATCGTTATGCCGAGCACATGCTGTGTATGTGTGTATGTGTGTGTGTGTGTGTGTGTTTTGCCGCCGCCGCATCTTGTAGGTATATATAAGTGTATAACTGCCGTACGTCACGAACGTCGTTGCCGGCCATTGTTGTAAAAATAAGGAACGACGATTGCACAATCTCGTAACGATATTCGCATTCGGTTCTTATAACCGAGTGAAATGCGAAAAATTCAATCCACGCATAATTGCTGGCTACTATAATATCATGTAGGTACGAGCGATGTTCGCGCATAACACAATTTTGTTCAATTATACATAATATAGATACACATTCCGATTTTATACAGGGCGAAGAACTACTAAAATCATTTGTACGATGATTATTTATTTATTTTCGCCTGCCTATTACACATGTCATATATGTGTACTCACACTTGGCAGTTGACACGCGCCAGTTTAATACCTAATAATAATAATAATAATAATATAATATAGTTAAAGTCGGTGTTGCGTATATATAATATAATATATAGTATGCAACGGACGTGACGAGCGTCTGCTGTGTATGAAAAATTCGATATTATCTCATCGCATAAACGGTGCAATAATATTATATAATAATTAATAACGATTTCTTTCTGGTATATGGTTATTATAACTTCCGTTTAAGATTTCGTTCCGAGAAAATACCATAGGTTAGCCTACACGTATGATCATAGGTATACTATCCATTGTTTGATTGTTAAAACTGCACAATCATAATGTGACGATAAATATTAACAACACATATAATTTATCATCCTCTTTTTGAATATAACACCTAACTGTTAAATATATTTAAAATTACAGAAACCATCATCATTAATAGGATAAAATATAGGCAGGTAATATAAATATAATATTATACCTACACGCTCCACGCTCGACGAATAATATGATTTAAATAACGCTGTGTTTATGTATACACGCGCGTGCGCACTCATATGTATAAATATATTGTATACGGTTAAGTACCTACGTGTATTTAACTGGGAAGAATTATTAATTGGAGTTTTGTATTCTGCGTATGTATATATTAAAATTGTATGCCCATTTATAACGCCAAACGATTTCATAATCATCATTGGGATTTATAAATTCAAGCAATATTGTAAGTAAGACGATTTTTTATTTTCCTTTTACAGCACGTCTCACCGTCCGTCATCGTACCCTTGCCGCCGATACACAGGGACACGACCGGTACCACAGCTGCGATGACGTCACTAGGCATTCAGACCCTGTCACCGCACTCGGCAGTCACCACTCCGCTCACGGTGCCGACGCCGACCTACGCCAATGCCCAAGGTCAGTAAATCGGAAAAAATAAAAATAAAACATTATATATATATTATATGAATAAAACCTTTTCGAGCGTTGCTCGTAGTGTATATAATATATATGTGCGTCACATATTACATATGCAAGGGTTGAGCGTAAAACAATTTGTTGGTTGGGTTTTTCTTTTTTGGCAAACGCAACGCAAGCCCATAACCTCGATACCGGTATATACCATCACCACTACCATCACTACCTCCCTCCCCTCGCCCCCTTTTACTCGTTCCTCTCCGCCACCCTTCACCATCTATTTCGGTGCACCCGTGTAGAGGCGCGTGAGATGAACAAACGCGTGAATTTTCTCTTTTTCTCCCTCTCTCTCTCTCTCTTCATTTGCTGTCCGGTGGTATTTGTGTCAAGCGATCGGCCAAAAGCCGCCTATCGCAAATGTCGTGTTTTCCGAACAATGCGGGAAATGCACAACCGCTGGCTGCATGTGAAGGTCAAATACCGGACCGCCTTTACGCTCTTTTATTCAAAAATAAATCCCAAAAGATCGATGAACCCGTTTGAGGAATCCGTCCACGTTGCGGTTTTTTAACGCGGTTTCTTTTAGCGTGCCTCTTATTTTAAACCTTGGCGGACGAATGGACTTTTAGTTATTTAATATATAGTCAGCTCTATATTATATGAACGTATATAAGGTATAAATTATACCGCGTATTACTCGGGTTGCTTCCCATAACGGGCGCGTCGTCGACCACGGTCTATATATCTCCCAAAACGGCTTGGTTTTAAGTACAAACATAAACCTATCAAATTGCGTGTTATATAAACCTAAATATTAGAGTAAAATTAACCTAATGTTAAAGTTAAAGCTAAGGACATTATCTGTGTTCGAGCGAGTTTGCTTGTTTTCGGTATCTTAATTTTTATGCGTGATTGATCATTTTCAATTTTGTGATATATTTCACAAACCTATATTATAAATATCTTGTTTGAATATTTTAAAAAAAATTACTTGCACGCGTTTTGCGAGAATTGCGGAAACGAATCGGTCGATTTCACATTTATCCACCATGATGTATCAGCGTTCAAGAACAATAATATTCATCCCATTTTCATGGTTATATTGTTATTCGTATACTATTATTTGTATTGAAGATACGTACCGACGTGGCCGTGGGGTCGATTTGAAAATTACGGGCAATTGGTCTGGAGCATAATAATCTCACGTGGGAAATGTGACCTACTCAGTTAATATATATATATATATAAATATGGGATGATGACGATATCGTTGTAACGTACTTAAGCGCGCTCGGTTAAGTTTCCACAAAAATGCGAGAAAAACGATACCGCGAACGTAACCCGATGCCTTTGTCTGACGCGTGTAATCGTCGATTGTTTTCTACACGAACCTTTTTTTTGATACTCCCCTCTCCCCACACGCACGAGGGTGTATTTTCCTTTCGTTGTTTTTTTATTTTTTTTATCGACGCGTTCTCTCACCAAAGGTTCGCCAACGGTCTTTTTCTTGTCGGCTGCGCGTCCGATTTTGTATCGCACTGCGCCGAAAACCTTTTCGCTACATCGATACGCATGCTTACTGTACACAACGTTTTATTTTAATTTTATTTTTTACGAATATTTTGAAACTGTTTTATTTTCTTGGCTCGCACCGGTAACGACGGCGGCGTCGGTATGTAAAGAACGCATCAATTGCTCACATTTCTTGTAGGCCCTCGCCACCGCCGTCGTCATCGTCGTTATCGTCGTCAGCGTAGAAGTAGTAGTAGTACATAATATGTGTACATTAGCCTATAATACGGCATTTGTATCAATCTAAATTTATTAACAGAACCAGTTTAGAGCAATAAAGACCAATTGCTGTTTGCCCGACGTCGTTTCCTCTTAACCCGTTCCGCAGACGAATGGGAATATATAGTCGAAAAAAAAAAATTAAAATAATAATAATAATAAAAGATGAAAACGGTAACTGTGAGGGAAAAAAAGAAAGAATTCGTAGACGATGAAAAAAGTATGTATTAATAAAGAGTTTAACGCGCATATGCGGGACTCGACAATTTAGCAATCAAACACAATAGCTCGTTTTAATGAACCGCTTTCGGACGATTTACTGTTTGCCCTAAGGTCCCATGTGATTGAGGTTAAACCGATTTTATTCAAATCAAAACCCGGTCTAACTAGATCATTTATATATGTATATATAATATATAACATAAATCATTACAATTTCAAAAAAAACATTCACTCGTTAATTCTGCTGGTGAATTAGTCTTAAACGATCATTGATTACTGCACTCCCGTGCGTATATATTATAATATAACTACGGCTATAGCTATTGTAACTGCTTAAAATACTGAAATATGTTTGATTTATATTTAATATTATAAAATGATATACAATAACGATTAATGATGTACACAATAGTACGTACGAATAGTTAGATCCTACGGTATGATACGATTTAGAAACGACTCCCGTATACTGCAGTAGGTATAGCCGTATATAGGTTTATTTGTTTTTACTCTTAACTATATAATTATGCACGAATGCACAAGCATCAACATTATCAACATTTTTTAAATAAGGTAAAAAAAATCATTTATACTTATTACTTTTTAGTCATTAGTAGGTATATTATACTTTTTATAAATTTTTTTTCACTATTGTATATTTTGTTGTTGAAGAATCTAAAATTTTATGTCACGATCTTTCGCAAATAAATGTTTACAGAAATATTTATACGTACACAACGTCGTGAGATCTCATGGTCTGTGGCAAACAAACAAAAAAATATAACTCATATAATTTAAATTATAATAACAAAACACGCAGTGAATTTGTTTAACAAATACTTCTACAAAAGTCGTGTATTTTTTTTTTATTTTGTTATGTACCTATATGGCTATATGCCGTATAAAAAATTCAAGAATCTCGAGAATGAAAATAAGTTTGAATGTTCGATAGTATAATATTTTTAGATTTTATGTTTTTGCTGTTACGTAGTAAAACACGTTATCGTCGGCCAAAAATAAAAAAAAATAAAATAAAAATCGTTCTGAAATATTATTTCGCAACCCTTTGCAAGCATTAAAAAACATGTTTACGGTATTATTATACTTATTTCTAAAACGACTAATTAGATCATTCTCATAAACGAAAGGAAAAAATATTGGGTGGTCTTTATGCAAAGCCAGTACAATTTAACAACTGTCCTTAGGTTAGGTACGTTTATAAGATCGTCGATATTGTGTATTTTATAAGTTAATTTTATACAATACGCAAATATAAATTATAGTATTATACTCTGTACCTGCATAATGTTAATTATATTATAATAATGTGCACACGAGCGGCTGCAGGGTGCATTATGATACACATACGTCATACACTCTTATTATACCACAAGCTATCGTTTACATGTCATCCTTACAACCAGCGCGAACCTTGTGTGAATTGAAATCGAGCAAGTGTAAACAGACACGGGTGGGGCGCAAGAAAAAAAAAGACACGCTTGTCACTCATTTGACTGGAGGGTGTGTTTTTTTTTTGTGTCATTCGTGCGTTTTTCCCGAAAAAAAAATGATATACATTCGTTTTTGTGTGCGTATAATATATAATATATATATATAGTGGATACTGAAACACGTGTACCTATAAACGAATCCCCATATTTCTTGCACCCTCAAAGCGCCACCGCAGCCACTGCTGTACACTACGACCGCTCACCGCGAGAGACAACCGAACATTATCTCCGGTATGACTTTTTCGTCTATTGTTTTAATAAGTATATTATTATATACGAAAAAAAAAACGTATACACAAGACTTATAAACACTAACATTAATAATAATAATAATAAAACAATAACCGAGCGCATATAAACAATGGAGTGATTTATCGGAATCCCCGCGACGACGTATGTTTTGATTATGCTCGAAGAATTTTCCCAGCGTACCTAATATACAATGCGGTCGGTGAGTTTTATATTTGAGGGGTGGAGGGGAAATCCATTATCAATTGGTAAAAAAAATTTTCTTTTTATTGATAGTTTTTCGATCGTCTGACGTCGTTTTCTCGTCGGCCGAATTTATTCTATAGGTGTTTTATATCTATATATACAATTATTAATATTATGTACACGTACACGGTACATCTCGAAGTTTGTATAATCGTATGCATATACATTATTTAACAATATATTGGTAGGTGTAGATAACTGATAAGAGTTAGTAACGACTAGCGATGATTTGACAATGTGTTTATTATATGTAATAAAAACAGAAAAAGCACTCGTTTGGATTTACTTGAGTGATAATATTATAGTTTTGAAATGCATTGGAGTGGTACTATGTGTGCAGTGCGAGTACCTATATCAACTCGAAGCATATAGTTATGTGTTTGATGATTCAAGTATTCGCGCGACCGGAACTGCATCATTTCTTTCGTATTTTTATAAACCGTTTCTTCCGACGAAGTGGTGTGTGATTTCCCACCTCCCCCAAATGCTTAATTTTTTAGGCATTGCCGTCACGCACAATCGTTTTTGTCTTCGTCTCCGTACGCGTATATTATTTATACATTTTATTAGCTATATAACAGCGATGTATATAATATAAAAAAGAAGAATACCCACCAAATACTATACTTACATTATTATACGCCGAGTTAATTAAAAAATGTCACGTTAAGATATTTTTTTGCGCACGTACGCATCCACGGCGTATCACGGGCGGGCGCCTGGCTTATAAATAATAATAATATATTATTTTATTAACAACCCGAAAGAATAATAAAAAAATAACGCATTCTTCACGTCGTCGTCCGGCACGCACCTATAGCAGTCACCGTAAGTACATCGTAAAATGTCGCTAATTGTTATCGGCTGAAAATA
Organism: Sitobion miscanthi; assembly: GCA_008086715.1. NCBI lineage: Eukaryota > Metazoa > Arthropoda > Insecta > Hemiptera > Aphididae > Sitobion > Sitobion miscanthi. Next base: position 23,253,744 of record CM017797.1, read on the forward strand.
ATAATGTGCGCAGGTTTATGATAAATTTATATATAATAATATAATATGTATTATTGGATAAGTGGCTCGCGTACGACGACCGGTGGATTTATAATTATTCTGTTAGTATGCTATGGGCGCGCTTCCTTGCAAAGCCGATTCGGGTCAGATATTTTGGATACCTACGGCGACTGTATGAAGAGTAGGAGGATTAGGAGGTATAATAATTATTATCGACTGTTTAAAGGTAAAAGGAGCTGGTTAACGGAGTGAAAACTATAGCAAATATTAAGAATAAATATAACATAATACACGCTATACATATATATAATATCGAACGTGCAGATAATAAAGTGGGGATAGAAAAATAAAATTGTTCGTTCTTTTCCAGTATATTATAATGTTGTGCGGACCATGTCGCTTATAGCTCCCACTTTTGCCTTTAAGCAGTCCGTGTTATGCGTATTCTATGTCCCGCCACCGCGACTTTGAACGGCGCAAATATCGGTTTACGCGAATGGAACGAGAAAAAATTAAAATAATCTCTGCTAGGATAACACCGCAGAGCAATATGTATAGCATATAAAATCTTATTATTATTATTATATTATTACTATACAATAGGCATATATATATACCTACACCATTGTCGCGGATAAAATATTACACACGCAACGAAAATGGATAGTGCAAACACAAAGTCCGCGTACATTTACCGCCAACGTACATTTATATTTAGGTATCGTCTATGTCATCACGACCGTGTTCACAATGAGCGCATATACCTTTGCGCAAGTCTTCTCGGCCTAACCTGTACGTATGATATTATACATGCATCTTATACTTAAGCGAGCGATATTCAAACGCCTGGAGTATAATATAAGTTTTTATTTTATCATAAGCGAAAAGATCATACTATGACGTATATAGACGCAGACATACGGTTTGCTGCAATCTGTATAGCGTTTGCATAATATGATAACGCGCTATTGGACGCTATCGGTCAGTATATATAATTCTAATAGATATTTTATAAACGCGTAAAAACTAAAAAATGACTGCATAATAGATAACAGTCTCCGTAAAAAACGCTATGTAATAATGTCGTCTCATCGTTTTTGGGCCGAAATCGGCAACAGACTCGCTATATGCTCGTAAATCTTAATATTAAAACACTGTGGATTTTCGAGTGATCTATGTACCACGGCCGGTCGTGATGATCGACGATAGACCGCTCATACTGAATTTTTCATAGAGATCGACATGACATGTTTAAAATTCATACTCGGCGATGTTATTGTCATCATGTATACAGGAACAACGGTTTTTCCGTGCATAAGAATTATATAACCACGCTGAAAATTCCGTTATAGAGTGGAAAACATCGTAACATAAACGTGTTATTATTACTTATTTAAAATCCCGGGGCCCGTCGTACTAAATATATTGATACATATACATAATTTTTTTTTTTTAGGTTTTTACTTTCTTTTCATACAATTTTTTACAAGGCAAAATATTATAATGAGCACGTTAACTTAAAGATTATCATATATATCAAGTATACCGCCTTCGACGAAACCGGAATCCGGGTTAGGTGTTTGCATATTGTATACGGTTTATTATAAATTAACAATAATGGCTGCTGTTATACTTAAAATGTCTCAATCCTATCCATGAGGTGGCGGCAGCGACGGTATTAATACATGTACGTACACGGTATACTCGTCTCCGTCAAATCGATTCGCGTACACCTGTATAGATATAATAAACGTTTAATATTTTAATAATATCACGTTAATTTAAATAAACCATTATTCACACCCCGACCGGTAAACCGTTTACCGGACATTTTTGGCACCACTGCAACCGTAGCCGCCGTATTATATTATGTTATAAGTTTATGACTTATAATAATACTACCGTATTTTACCCCAAGTCGCGCTTGTATATAGCTCGTATAGCTTGTATTATAAGGTAAAGGTACATATATATTATAATTATATTAGTGAATGATAGGTATACATACATTCGCGGGTGCGTTGTGTTCGTCTTCGAATTTTTTTTTCATTATGTATATATTTATATAAAACCGACATGTGTTAATTCGCCTCGTTCACCGACCGGGTTATAATGTTAATTATCATTGTTTGCTATATATAATAACGTCGGAAACACAACGTTTGTCTGTTTTTTATTGTCCTCTAGTAATTAAGTATTTATGAATTCGTCGGTAATGCCCTTGGTTTTTTATTTAATTTTTTTTTACGATACCGTTTCAGGCGCATGTAAATGCATGTGTGTGTGCGTGCGTGCGTATGTGTGCGGGCCCTTTGTCGACCGAATTTCAGTTCGTATGTACACCTATATAATATATTATAGGTACTTAACTACATTAGGTACTGTAATAAGTAATAACTAATAACTAACAACTACTAATAAATAATATATTAATATATATTAATTATTATGTATTTAAAATTTGTTTTCGCGCAATTTTTTTCTCGGTTTAATATTGTATTCTATTAAAAGCACATATGTGATTAAAACTGTTAATTAGAGTTAACGTGTGTACACAAAACCATTAACTCGACAGTAATAATAATAATAATTCGATAGTCCGCCATTAATACCTACAGTGTAAATATTTGACGTACTCGGCAGTGTGACGCCACGAGGCAGTTAATAAAACCGAAAAATTATTCCGTATATGTTCGTGTTTCTCTTTTATTATTTTTTTTTTTTTATGCAATTAGCATTTCATAATATTTGAACGAGACATTTACCTACTATTGTAGTAAATTTAATAAGCATCGTATAATTATTTAACAGTTTTAGGCATTTAAAAATTAAAAACTTATGATGATTAATTAATTTAATCAGGTAATTTAAAATTCGTGTTTACCAATAATTTATAATTAGACAAATAGAAAAATATTTATATTTATAATCGATAATAATTATTGAGTACCTGTCGTTGGTATAAATATTTATAGGTCGCAAAATATGGTAATAGTATACATAGATATACCTACAAATGTATAATAGATATTTTATATTGATGGTTTTAAAATTATGTGTTTTATTTGTTTGTTCGTATAAAATATGATTAATTAATCATACTATTCGATTAGAAGAATAATTAAACCCTATATATATGTTTATAAATAAAAAAAACTGAACAGAAAGCAGGTATCTATATAATTTAAGTCCTTAATTTAGAAAGGTCGTGTTTAATATTTCTTAATACTTTTCAAAAAAAATACAAAATCAACCGAAAAATCTTAATCGAATGGGTAAGAATCTATCCAATGTTCGCCAGGCAGAAAAACTTTAAGCATTATATTATTATAATTTTATAATTTCAGTCTTATGGAAATATGCAATTTTAATAACGCAGATGAATACTCGCAAGGTTACAATCACAATATATATATGTGATCTAGTGATAGCTCTAGCTAAATTGAAAAATACTATAAGTACATTATTAAGTATATACATTGTACATATTTCATAATATGCAGCAAATCGATTTCTCTTCAAAATCTACAATATATTTGCCACGAAGCGAGCGAAGCGACGCGAGTGTCGTATACTGCAGTATCCTATCTCGTGCTTTTTTTTATTATTATTATAAAAAGTAATAGTTTTTATTTGATATAATATGTACTATAATAATATTCGTACCTACGTTTGAATATCTGACGTAACGGAAATATATTGTAATATTTCCGTTAAATCAAATTAACATTAAAGTCTATTGTTTTCTGTGAAAACAAAATCTAATATGTATGAGAAACATAATGTAAGTCGAAGAGAAATCAATTTTCATTTCCGAGACTTTGTTGTGTATTGTCTGTACTCACAATAAACGTACAAGAATATCGATTATTTTTACCATTTTCCCTGGAGCGTGCCACAATAGATAATCAAATTGTAAAGTAAAATACACAACATTTTCGTTTCTCGATAAACACACGCGTTTTTCTACACAAACATATTTTTTTTTATTCAAAAAAAATATAAAAAAAAAACAAAAACAAATACAACGAAATAACCTCAGAACTGAGTACAAATTTAGTGTAGGTCCACATAAAAAAAAAACCTTTACCATATATACGCGTACCGCACACGGTAATGGCTTTCACCCATCGTGCACGAGGAATTCGAGAAAAACCTGAGGCGGCACGCGTGGGCAGTACAAAAAGACCGTTCGCGGCCACTTGTTAATTAAATACTATTAAAAATACTCAGTTGAAATACTATTAAAATAAACGCGCTCGCCGATGAAGTCAGTTTTCTCGGGCCACCGTCGGTGATTCCGATCTCGTTTTAGTCGTAAAAGAAAAAATCCAAACGACGATAACAGTATTATAGTATCGTGTATTCGTATGAGTAAACTCAAAACGACGCATTAAATGAATTAAAACAAATTTGAAGTTTTTAAAATTTGCCACATACGCGTGACGCCCGCACCGGCATGGTATATTGCCCAATTATTGTGAAATTATATTTCAATTGATGTAGCATGTATAAAATACATATTATAATATGTGGAGATAATAATATAATAATATCGTGCGGGCTATTCAAGGCTGATCTTCAATAGAAAAACATATTTCGTTCTTCCACTGCGCGCGCATTTGTCGTGTTCGTTAGTATAGGTACAAAAAAATAATAATAACAATATATTTTTTTCTCCATCTTTGGCTATCTGATCATTTTTGTGTAAAATAATAATAATAGTGAAAACAGTGGGGAGGCGATGATAAGCCATAAATAATATCTATAATATTATTATCACACTGAATAATAATAATATAGGGGGACGGACTGACGGAGTGACCGAGCGGACTAAACGCCGGTTCAAAACCTCGGCTGCGGGTGGCATTTTTCTTCGGGCAAGTCACGGTGTCCGGAGAGAAGTGCCATCATCCCGCACCGGGCATGGCAGATACCTATGGGTGCCCACCTAAAAATCTGCCAGACTATCGAACATCCATTTTCGCATCCAAATCAAATATAATTGGTACAACGACGACGAATATTTTTTTTGATTCCAATAATCATATTAACATTCTTGTATTTTGTTGTTTTCTTCTTGTATTTTCGATCAATGTATAGCAATATCCGTAGACGTAAAAAAATAAAGATTTAGCAATAAGTTGGTTTCGTCGAAAACTCGAGAACAATATAAAATTTATCAATATATTAACATGACGATATTATAATATTATAAAGAGCGATACGCGAAATTAAGAGCTATTATAATACTAAATATACTATGAAGTAAGTCTTTGCACATTTTCATCAAGTTTTCGTCTTCGTCTTTATGTTGTTTACTTTTTTTATTTTTTTTTTCAACAGTCATAAACATTTCGTTAAGGTGTATATTATTATTAAATATTATATTGTGTACGAGTTATGTAGTGTACTTATATGTGTATATGTTTTATGTATTTATATACGTACACGTACGCGAGAAGTTTTCGAATTACTTATGCAAAATTATGTAAAACGTAAAATGTCATATTTCGATTATTTACACGTCGAAATACATTTCCAGTTTACACGTGTACCCATACATTTTATATTATATATATAAATTATAAGGTCGACGTGCTTAATATCATATGTAATATGTATACATATACACGTAGCGGGCATGGGTTCTATATCCAAAATGCAAATTATCACTCTCGACAGTCGACACATCCGTTTCCCGTAAACGAATTAACCTCATCGCGGGGGAGCAGGGGGTTAAAATTGTTTATATATTTTTTGTGTTGCTGCCGTGTGAAACGCGACGAATAAGTAAAACTACATATTTTATGGGCAGCGTTCGATAAAAATTAAATTATATTTTTTTTTTTTTTGATAGTAAATGACAGTAAACGAGACGTGTATACCGCGGTGTTTTGGGCTCGTGAAACTAATAAAAACGGTTACGATGTACAAGTCTATACCGAAGAAAATAATTTTATTTCGATTCGGAATTCCGGCTGTGTTTACGTTATAATAATATATTATTATTAATATAACGCACCCGTCCGTTCGGCCGCCTGCATATTATTATATAATAAATACGCAACCAAATAGGTTGTACGATGTGTACATAATATTATATTATTATTATTATATTTAGCTAGGTGTACCTTGCCGTAATATATACTTTGGGTATAATATATTATAGTACGTTTTTAACATTGTCTTTATTATAATTATTATTATTTGTTTGCGACTGTGATATCGTACCTATTTATTTTTCACTCATCAATAATGTATGCGACGGCGGCGCTGAAAATGTCACGGTTTGTGACCGGACAGCGGCGATGCGCGTGCGCCCCCCTCCCCCGACAACCTTTCTGCACAGTTTGTCACTGTCATGATTTTTTTTTTTTTTATTCAATTTTTTCACTACACAGGCATAAACTCGCGTTTACGTCTTACCGGTCGTTATGACTTATGACGTGAAAATTCGTCATTACTGTGACGTCCCCGATCCGGTTCCAATGTCGCAAGTGCACCCGAAGGTAGGCCGAAAATATAACGGAAATAAAACGTGAATTTCGCGTAATCGTATTTTATCACCAGTGAATACTATACAGGTACGCGTAAATAATATTATAATATTATATAGTGACGGAAAAACAAATACCTCCGTACAACAGCGACGAGTGCGGCGCACCAAAAACTGCGGCGTCGTCGTATGTGCGTCGAATAAAAAATATCGCGAATGTTTCAGATTCTTAACAAACAGAATAATATTATTATGTTATTGTATTATGTACAGCACCTAAATCGCGTTACATTCATCGGCACGCCGTTGAATACAAACGCATTGGCGCTCGCGGATTTCTCTGTTTCGGACATGACGTATAATAATAATAATAATAATAATCCCTATACGAATGCGTGCTCGACGTAATAATGATATCGCGAGATAGGTATATCACTACTACATCGAATATTATTTCTTATCGGATTCAATTTCGCCGGACGAGCATTCCGTACTTCTTCCGTTCACACTCCACACATACACACATAATATTATTAATCATGCAATATATTTTAAATACAAATATATTATGATATCGAGTCATACTGTGTACTGCAGGCGTGCATCGAATATTCGAATTTGTTGTTGTTCAACATATACTATTACACGCAATTTTCAGTTTTCAACGCGACGTGGGAGTGTTGTACATAGCCGGCGTGATATATATTATTATACTTATATAGTAAATAGTATATAACATGTCGCGGGTGTGCGGCAAGACGACAAAGAGCAAAAAGGGGGAAGAAAAAAAGCTCACGTATATGCCTACAACACATATATTGTGATGTTTAGGTCCAGGTGGTTTGCAACCCCTTCAGGAAAAAAAATATTGTATTCCTGCAGTACGTACACACGCGCGTTTGTCTGTTTTGCCCTATAAAACGCGTATCTTTATATATAGGTTAGGTTAGTAGAAAACGCATGAAATGAAAAAAAAAAGGGTTATGACGAGCATTATGAAGAGTGATTTTTATATTATTTGATCATATACGTATATATATATTAGAGGGTCGATTTTTTATAAAAAGGTCGAAACGAACGGAAAAAAATAAAACCGGTCCCTCCCGTTTCCCCATACACGTCGTCGTCGTCGTCGTCGTCGCCACCGCCGTCAGCCTCGGGGGACCCCATCACGGTGTGTACACCTATGTTGTATTGTATACGTTATTTAATTTTTTTTTTTTCCGTGGAAAGGATTAAGGACGACCGTTTTGTCGTCGTCAACAGTAGCAGCGGCGGTGGTGCGTTTCACTCGCGCCTCGCCGAAAGAAATTAAAAAATTGTTACAATACGCAAAATGGCGCGACCCTGCAGTAGTTGTTACGTAAACAGAAATCGGATACGGGATTAGAGAATTTCGCGCTCCGCTATAATATATTATGTACCTATAATATAGGTGCATGTGGGGTGCAGCTAGAACAATTATTTCCGTAAAGGGGGTAACCGCGCGCGGCGTATTATATATCCGCATATTATGTGCATTATACATATATAACATATATATAGGTAATAGTACGGTAACATACGCGTGTATTATATTATTATGTGTTCGTGCGAGTCGAAATCCAGTTATGTTCACTAACCTAACCTACTACCTATATATCGGCGTGCGTGTGAAATATTATCTGTATTCATATATTGTCCCTAAATCGGGTAAATACTAAAAACAACGACTTGTAAGACACGGAATTGTGTGGTGTTTATTAATAATAAATCGGAGCCGTCTGTATGATATTATCATTATATTGTCTTATAAACTGAACCGGACCGGGTGATAATAAGAACATAAAAGACGTGCTGTCGCGTCAATTTTAGAAAAATCATTATTGTCGTTACCTATATACAGATAATATACTCGTTAAATTAGTGTCCGATCCCGACCGTGATTATATTAGTAATAATAATAATAATAATAAGGCTATAACCGTCGTGTACATGCTTACTATATGTGTATACAATACATAGGTATATGGTCAAACCGTAGGCTCCCGACGCATAATAATAACATAATAATTTGTCACAAGTTTTTAAAACGTAACTCTCGCCTGACGACGAATCGACGATAAATAACTCGTAATAAAAACTAATGTATATACTGGTCTTTCGACCGTTGTCGGCCTTAGCGCCACAGGGCATACCTGCGAGTGAAAAAAATACGTGTTAACACAAATATGTATATATTAAAAAAAAAAAAAACAAATAAAAAACACACCGGTATTTGTTAATTCGACTTATAAAATAAATCAAACGCTGCGATAGCGTTGGCTCCTCGAGTGTTATTTTTTTGAACACGATTTTTTTTCTTTCCAAATCATTATTGAAAATCAATGCAGCTTAAGAATATCCTAATAATATATTGGCAAACAAAACTTACAATGATATAATATAATAGTGTCCTATATAACATATAAACGCTATCGATAATGATGTAAAAAATCGAAACGACACCATCTATCATATGGTATCACACGCACGCACGCCGACGTGCGCGTCAAATGTATTATGAAACGAAAACTTTACGCCTTGGCAGCGTATATGCGTTTCGACATAGGTCTGTTTACATATTTCGCGAATTTGTAAAAATGGAGAGAAAAATCCGTTGCGAAACAAAATAATAATACAAAATATTATTTACATCTATTATACAATATACAGTCGCGGTACGACTGTGTATACTATATACATGCTGGTAAAACTATCGTTCGGATCCAGATCATGCGACGACGATCGGATTGCACAATATTGTATTCGCACTACTATTCTTTGTTGGTTTATTACATTTTTTTTTTTTATAATATTTTTTTTTTTTTTACTTTCTATCATATCTCTGCGTTTTTGCTTAATCCCACGGGTACGCGGACCGTGACGCACTGGTCGAATTAAATGTTCACAAAAACCACACACGAGAAAAACCAACGAAAACGGAAAAGAAACAGCTTCGGCTGCAGCGAAAACGTACACCTACCGCAGTTGTAAAATGTATGATACTGTAATTCGATCATCTCGCGTGCGACGCGAGATGGAAAAAAATCCAATAACAATCCGAATTACAACACTTTTTGCAAAAATATAAATATTATAATATACGAGCGTGGGTACAGTATATAAATATATTATTTATTTATTATAAATCTAAACAGGGTATGCCTAATGGATTAAATAATAATTATCATTTCAGTTAATTACTAAGTATCGGTACGACTTATAGTGAAACAATATAAAGTAGAAGTTAATAGGTACTATATTAAAGATAGCATAACATACAAAATATAATAATCATCAAATATTTATAGCATTGTTAAGATATACATTAAAAGAGACAATATTATTATTAAAACAAACAATACAATAGTGTATTTTTTAACAATATTGTTATATATACATATTAAAGTGTAGGTACTCAAAAAAAAAACAACTCGTATACATGAGCGTATACCCGGGAGAAGTCATTAAGTCGCGAACGCGGGTGGTGAAAATCCGAAGGGGGGAGAGAGAGAAAGAAAAAAAACGTTTTCCTCGTTGTTTCTGGCACTGAATAGATAACGGATGCCCATTAATCACGACGAAAAAATATCACAGATTTCACTGCGTACAAAATATCTCCGGCGGCTGTGGCCGCCGCATACATAGATATTTTCTGTTAATATTTATTTTACCCACATGTTCTTTTTTAGTGTATAATACCTACCGGTTGAGAAAAATATATATACAAAAGTAAAATAAAATAAAACGATTTCTTTTTATTTCATTCCCCTACTAAATCCCGCGTGCAATGTATATACTGCATATATATGTATAATATGTACACGGAGGAGTCGTGCCCACACCTCTATAAGCGTTTCGGTTTATGCTTCGTCATGACCTCATATATGTCTTTAAGACACGTTTCGTACAATTCAAATACCATTATCGTGTCTTTTCATCATCATTTTTAAATTTTCTGTAAAAGGACGTAAAAAAAAAAACATAGTGTTTAACCCGTGAAATCCGTATACACATACATAGTGGTAAAAATGGTATTTTTTCATTTTTTTTTGTTAAACCATCCCTTTATAACGCGGATCCGATGAATTATGAGACAGAATTTGTATTTTTTATGTGTGCGCGTGTGTGTGTGTGTATCGCAGGTGACACCGATACTAAATGGATTTGTGCCCGAGGTAATTTTCTGTACACCCACGGGAAAAATGATACGCGAGAAATTCGGTACGCGTGTGTAAGTGTGTATCGTGTACATAGGGGCGAAGACGGGCGGACAGTAACGGCTAAAAAAAAGACGCACAATATTCCCGTACATAATAATATGATAAATAAAGTGAGTTAAAAAGAAAACCATCCGACGGAAGCTATAGCTGCACACACGCACACGCATATAATATTATGGATATAAACTTGTACATAGTACAACTAATATAACTATTATATAAGTATATTTAATTTTTCTCTACAGAACTCCGGCCTATATATTATACACTATCGACTGTAATACTATAATATTACAATATAAATGTCAAGTGTATGTACTGTCCTATGCCGTATGGGTATATCATGGCGCTTGTATGGATATAGCTTTTAACTCGTGTTGTATAATTTTATACGTTACTATCATATTAAATTCGTATATTTACAAGGACGCGACGACTGCAGTTCGCCCCCGTAATTTGCAAACGCGTTCATACGAGTATACGACCCTGCCCGCCGAATGTGATGGACGACTAATACCAACCCGGAATTTTCACGAAAACGGTGGGCGTTTTGTTTTTGTTGTTTCCCCGTGAAAAAAATATATTACCGAAGTACCGACAGACTAAACCGATTTGTATTATTGAATCCGGCTTGTGTACGTATAATACTATATATATAAATGGAAAGACGAATTCGCTGGATAATCAATTTTAAAGTCGAAGAGGGACGTGAGACGAGTACTGGGGGCTGGGAGGGAGAGAAATGTTCAGAAGTCGAGAAGAGTGGATAGGAGTAAAAAATAAATAAATAAAAATAAGAAGAAAGAATTTCCAATAATATCAACAATAATCGGTTACCATGGTGATTGAGTTTTTGTGAAACGTCTACGAGGCCTGTGCGTTTAAACTTTTTATTATTATTATTATTTTGTTCCAGTCAGTTGTACAATAGGTACTCGAACAATGGCTAAAAAGTTTAAAGTTCGATAATGTAAAAAAAAATACCTGGTTTACTTGGAGATCAATAGTTTTCATTAGAACAATAAAACTATGTTCATTATAACATTCTTTCTCCGTTTCTTTCTTTCTTTTTTTTTTTTAATTTGCGTTGTGTCTTCTCGCGACCAGATACGGAAGAGACGACCCGAACATGCGTATTTAAACCGAATCTGATAAGTTTTCAATTTCGAGCACAATATGGGCTATTGGTAAAATAAAAGGGGAAAACGGCTATACGTCGAGCCTGAATAGGTGCTTGGCGGTGGTAGTAAGGGGTGGAGTGTGGGGTGGTAGGGCGATTGTGAACTTTCAATCGAAGACGTTACGACACGCCGATGATAACGAAATATTTCGTTGGCCGACGGGTATTTTTTTTTATAAATTTCAATTCTTCGCATTAATTCTGAGTGACGCGCAGAGCATGAGTTTGCTAAAAAAAAAAAAACGTAGAAAAATACTTTATCTCGATATATCGGTCCTGAAATTCTCGAACGATCATAATATAATACATAATATATAGGTACTGGGGTCGGATTTTGTCATACAGCCTATGTCGGTGTTTGATTTTAATAATATTTATTATTTTGAGGTTTTCCCCTAAAAAATACTTATATTATAGTAAAGAAATCTTTCGAAATAAAATAAAAAGTGGGTAGGTATTATAGTGGTATACAGTATAATATATACAATATTGGATATACACAATATAAATGTGTACACCTACATTACGTACAAATAGTATTTATGATTATTGCCTTTTTCGTTTATTTATTTGTTTAATTTTTTTCTTCTTAACTCGTAAACCACTATCCGTGTCAAGGGCGGTGTGAAGCATAAGACCTATACGAGTGTGTACATACAACGAATGACTTGCAACTGCCAAGCATGCTACTGCACGCGCACAATAACGCTTTTATATTATTATTATTATATTAGGCACGTTTAGTCTCAGGGTTTGGTCTAGTTGAGTGCGTGTGTTTTGTCCCACGTGATTTCCTTGACGTCACTCGATACGATCGCGCAATGACAAATCGGGAAAATCAGATACAAAAATATTTTAATACACGCGAGTCTTAATAATGATTTTTATCACGTAGATACCTGTACCGTATCGTGGTGATTCGAAAACTATTTCGAGTGTACGACTTTTATCAAATTATAATATGAAACAACATTGTTATTACGTCGTCGTTTATTGGATTTATGGAAATTAATTTGGTTGCTGGGAATCGGAACAGAGCAAAAAAAATAAAAAAACGTCACGTATATTAATGTAGGTAAAAATAATAATCTTACGAAACCGACAGTGTAAACTCCTTAAAAAAATATAACATATAACACAATGTAGCGCGATTCCCTTTTTGATAAATTTCCCTTTTTAAACATCACATGTTTCATTGTATTCGCGGTATTTTTTTCACAAAAAGACGGTGACCTTTTTTTTCTTTTTTTGTCGAAAGGGTTGGTCTCACTCGGGAAGGATTTATTATTTCGTTTCTACGCGCACCTGGACCACTGCAAGTCTACGTAATTATGGGAAAACAGTCCGGCGCGTCTCTCCCGGTTGCGTGTGTCACCCCTTTCGCCCAGCATCGGGTTACGCGTCTGCCACCTTATATTTTTTTTCCACAAAAAACCATTCTGCAACTTTATATTATGTACTGTTATTATATATTTTCGTATTACATGCGTACAAAGAAAGGTTTTTTTCGGGGTAAAATGAGGTGACACGGACAGCTCGGGTTACCGGGAACACAATGATTTAACCCTATCCGGTGGCTTCTCGTATTGTCGTTATTGTTTTGTTTTCGCAATATACGGATTCTTTATGGAGGATTTGAAAAATTCGCTCATTTTTCTCATGGCCTCGCTGAGAACCGAACGGGTAACCCGACACCCGGCCTAAGATGACTTATAAGTCGCGTGTTTTAATACATTAACAATATATATAATATATATACTCGTACACATTACATCGTGTTTTAAATATATAAATTTAACTTTACTTTTTTTTCTGCAGATAACGGAATATCAAAACGGTCTTTGAGTCCGTTGGCGCTGACGACCACCAGATCTGAATCTCAGACAAGCGGAGTTTCCTCGATCGCTTCGGCCCTCAATAACGTCACAATGGTATTACAAGGGGCTTCGTCCACCGTTGGCGGCGGTAGTGGAGGTAGCGGGTGCTCAACGCCGACCAGTGGCGATTACTCGCGTTACGTGAGGAGATTCAGTAGCTGTCAGGAATGCGGATCAGCCCGGTGCAGAGATTTGAACTACAGGTACGGCGAAGGCTTCATTCATGGCGACTCGTCTGAAGTGCTGTGCAAAACAGTGCAAGACAGTGTAATATTATTGTTATTCGTTTTGTTCTCGCAGAGAGCACTTCCATTGTCTTGACTGCAATTCGAGAGTGTTCGTCAAGAAAGAAGAAATGATCAGACACTTCAAGTGGCACAAAAAGAGGGACGAGAGCTTGCAACACGGTTTCATGAGATACTCGCCTAGTGACGACTGTTCGGACAGATATCAGGGATGCAGTCACAACCGTAAGCAAACACATTATCATTGCATTCAAGTGAGTAGTACCTACTATAACTTTAAAGTGTAATTATATTAATACGTCAATAATTTACATTATCGTAATTGTTTTTCGCAGGGCACCTGTGATAAAGTATATATAAGCACGTCCGACGTGCAGATGCACGCAAACTATCACAGAAAGGATTCAGCCATAATACAAGAAGGGTTCCAAAGACTTAGAGCCACGGAAGAATGTCGGACACCATACTGCGCGTTCTACGGTCAGAGAACTACTCATTTTCACTGCAGACGTGATCACTGTCAGTTTACGTTCAAAAACAAAGCTGACATGGGTAAGTCTCATTAGATTAAATTTATAATTCATATATTCGTATAACTCGAAAATGATTAAGTTGGTCATCGTTTTCGTACGCAAAGAGCAAGGTGGAGCTTCTCCCTATTTAATTTTAAAAAAGTCTTCTGACCTGATCGTTAGGGATTTTTAGAATTATCCGGTCCAACAGTATCAAAATTATCAAAAAAAGTTAAATATATTATGAATAATTTAATATTTTTCTTAGCCGTATTATATAACCACTATTTTGTGATTTTTACAATTTTCGACTGTTAGTAGATGGTTATAATATTACAGTGTTTTACGTGTTTTACATAATACATGACGCATGTTGGTATTTTTCCAGAAAAACATAAAACCTATCACATTAAGGACGAACAATTGGCGAGAGACGGGTTCAAGAAGTTTATGAAACCGGACCCGTGTGGTTTTTCCAACTGCCGGTTTTCGCAGGTGTGTAATCACATCCACTGTGTGCGGGACGGGTGCAACTACGTTCTGCACTCCAGCGGGCAGCTACTGAGCCACAAGCGGAAGCACGAGCGCAAGGACAGCGAAATTGCGTACCGAAAGTTCAAACTGGCCCAACAGGCCGTGATGAACATGGCTGGAAGTGGCGGCAGTGGTGTCGTCGGCGGCGTCGTTGTTAGTGGCGGCGTTAGCGCCGGCAACCCACCGGACCAGGTTAGCGACGACGAATGGGTGCCATGGGACGGGAGACGAGTGGCTCACGGTGCAACGGCCGCGGCAGATTCGCAAATGAACGAGCTGTCGATATCACCCAGCAGTTCGCTGCAGTTCCTCCACCAGCAGGCCAACTCATTGGCCTCTCTGTCCGCGCTTGCCGCGCAGGCCGGCGACGCGGCCAGCTACAGCAACAGCTCGAGTGACGGAGGCGGCGGCCCCATGTCGCCGCTGTCCTCTACACCGCGTGCCCCGTCCAAGATGATCGGTGGTCACGGGTTCTTCACAGACAACTCGTCCACCGGCGGTGCGGACGGCGGGTCGCCCGAAGATGTAGAGATGTGGCCTAGATACCTGACCCGGTTCAAACCGAACACGTGCACCGGTGGATCTGGTTGTGCGATGTCCGATACCGACCATTTCCACTGCAAAGAGCCCAACTGCGAATCGCCCGTCAAGTACGTTAATATCGTGTAGGCAATAATCCAGAAATATAAATGATACTTTGAAAATATTTTTAAAATACTAGTGTAAAATATATTAATTTTTAAGTACAAAAACTTTTTTTTTTCAAATTTACTTATATTGAATACTACGTATTATAGTATTATGTATGACGTATTTGTGCGAAATTTAAATTTGAAATCACAATTCACAAAGTTACTACAGAAAACGAAATAATATGATAAAAAAATTAATATCAACAAAGTTTTTCAATACTTTTAGTTTACTGCAACGATAGTTTTTCCGTATGGTTAGATTATAATTTATAGGTTGTGGTAGTGCACAGCTGGGATTATTCTGACACGAGACGAATTTTGACTCCTGTGTCGCCTGAATTGTTTAATATACAATGGTCTTATAATCTAAACATCCGTGATTGATATCGTTTTCAGGACTCAAGACGAGGCCGAAACGCACGCTCGTAACCACGACAACCAGGAACGGATCAACGAGAGTTTTTACCCAGGCGGGCCGGCCTACTGTCAGGACACGTGCACCAAAGACCAACATTTCCATTGCGTTTTGGTAAGTACACACTACACAGTCGTGGGTTAAACGACATGACACTATACACACACACAATACGCGACCATAACACCTTATCAATGAAGTGGAAATAATAATAATAACACTGGGTGGGTACGCTTTGCAGGAAGGATGTTACGAGGCGGTGCTGCCGTCGGAACGCGGCGAACACATCAAGAGCCACGACATCCCATACGGCCAATACAATTCGTTGGACGCCCTGTTCAGGAGGAAGCGCGGCCGACCACCAAAGAACCGGGTGATCGAAGTATGGAATGACTATGCAGGCGGGTCCACCGGTGATTCCCCGCAGGCCATATTTACCAGTTTCAAATTGCCCAAGCCATCGCAGTCGTCGGGACAGTCGCAACAGTCGGAAGATGCGGAAGTGCCCACCCAGACCACCCTGGTAAGACTCGCAGTGACGTAAAAAAAAAAACGAAGATACGCGATATTTATATGCGTATCATATTATTTTAATGGCATTGTTGTGTCATATTGTGCTGCACCTATAGATGTGGTTTTAATAGATAGGTTTTTTCATCCGATTTTCGATGCGAGGGTTGGGGTCGTGTTTTGATAGTTTGTAGGGGTCGGGGCCCAGGCGCGGATCCAGAGTAAAGATCCGAGGATGGGAGGGCACCGATTTTTTCACAATACAATTACAATATACACTTTATTCTTAATTTAAATTTTTATTTCCAATATTAGTATAATTTTAATGTAATAAATAAACTATTGATTATATTATAAGTATATAGTTCTAATCCATACACATCATATAATATATATAATATATATATTATATGTCTAAGGTACTAAGTATAGTACGTATAGTAATTATAGAATTATAAAAAAATTGGAGAAATATTATGTCTGGGGGGGGGTCCTACCCCCCTCTCTGAATTCGTCCCGGTGTCGGACAGGGCATCGCGTTACGACAACGTTCTCTGACGATTTTTATTCTATGGCCATATACATGAAAAAAAAAATTCTAAAAACATTCCACGAGATGAGAATGTTCATAAGAAATACTAAGAATGTAATTGATATGTTTAAAAATATACCTATGTTAAATTGATAATTATGCCTTTTTCGACTGAAATATCGAGTTTTGGCCATATAATGTTTCTGGTTTTTTTTTTTTTTTTAATTTTCGTATCTTCGTATCGTAACCACAACGGGTGAAAAAGAAACCGTCACTATTTTATACAACACACGTATGAATAAAACATAATAATATTATATTTTTTTTCAAACGTTTGGTTTTCCGAGATTTTTAAATAATGCAATTACGTCCTTTTTCAGGAACAACACTGTTTCGAGGAATATCGATACGGTTGTCCGGACAATCTCTGCAAGTACACCAGTGAAGGCGTCGCGTTGCACTATCACTGCCGCCGGCCCCGATGCTTTTTCGCCACGGACAACGACGAAGAGTTACAAGCCCATTCCACCCATTTCCATGACAACGTCACCATCATGGAAGGATTTTTGTTCTTCGACCGATCGGTCGACTGCCGGCTGGAGACGTGCGCAAAGTGAGTGCAATTATTACAACATAATTATTATATTATATAACGACGGGAAGAAAATAAAGAATTAGCCCGAAAACCCCTGCAGTTGATATTATTATACCTAATAATAATAGCACGCTGTACGCCTACGCGCGGTTCGTTATATTTTTATTTCACGGTCCGTTTCAATATTTTTGCAGTAACACGATCAATAAGCATTTTCACTGCGTGCGAGCTGGATGCGGTTACTCGTTCACTAGATACACTCAGATGGCTCAACATTTATTGCAACATCAGGCCACCGCTGGTCTGCAGATTTCCGAGAAATTAGGTAAGTCCGCGCCAAACGTTCAATAATGTTGTAATGCGCAATTTGTGTTTACCGGTATTATTACTGAACAATAATATCGGCGTGCCTATAACCGTATAATAATATAACTCGCCCGACGTTTGTCACAGAACCTCAAATCAAAGAGGAGATATTGTCTCCGGCGAGACCCCAAGCCACCCCTTCGCCGTCCGATTCAGCTACCAGCCAACGGTCGACAACGGGTATGTGTTTTATTTTTTATTCGTTTCTGTTTTAAACTAATTATCTTAGCGTAGTATTTTTGTCTTGATTGTTTTTTTTTTCTGTCTTGTTCAAAGTGGTGAAGGCTTCGGGCACTTTCTACCCTATGAGCGGCCTATCGAACGCTAAGAGTTCCTCTCCAAATTTTTCAGACCCTGCAACCCTGACAGGTGGGTCATGCAGAAATTATTATTATAGTTATCATTTTTTTTTATTTTTTTTTTTATATATATATTTATATTATTTAGAAATTGATTGTATACGATGTACGTATATTATGTATATATATTATATATATATTATACACACATATTATTATAATTTATTAGCTTCGCTTTTTTCGGTGGAAGTGATCGAACATTTTACACGTTTTATTATTATTGTCACACTATATATTATAATAAAGTCGAAAGACTTGATTGTGCACCATTCGATTCTTGTTATTAATTAGCTAGTACTGATTATTAATTATTAAAGTATCGAATTAAATTGCCAATATAAATTTAACTACTTGAATAATTAATAAATATTAATGGAAATATTGTTTGTGCATTATTTAGAAAAACCGAAAACAGATTCCAGTTTGAGTATCGAACCGGTCGTGACTATTCAAGTTTTACCAGAGTGGATGAGTTTAGAACGGCACGAGAAATACGGACCCGAACAACCCTGCAGCCGCGCTTTCTGCAAGCTCAAACGGAAAGAACATTATCACTGTAACGCGTGCAATCAGGTAAATACAAATATAACAATATTAATAATGGTATATTATTTTCGTATACCCTGTAGACCTAGGTATATGTCGTGATAGTGCCTTTATAGTTTATACGCTACGACACGCGACGGCGAGGTCCTTAGACGAAAATATAGTTACAAACCGATTATTTTGGTATTTTAACATCGTCGCCACACACCACCAATGGTGGAAATTTATCGGGACGCCGCATCCCGAACGAAAACTTCGGCATAACTTTGTACTTGTACTTGAGCGTGGGATTGTATGCCTGCGGGCTCGGCGATTGTCCATTCATCTCGTTAACCAATAGAGGGTTTTCAAATTTCTTCGACAAACTGTATTGGGGCGCTTTCGTTTTGTATTTGTTCAAAGGCACCGTTTGATATACCGGACCGGGTGATTTGATGTCTATGATTTCGTCGATTTTCTTGGCCAGCGTAATCTTTTTGCGCGACAGTGTTGACGGCAACTTGTAAACGTTAGACCCAGGGTTGAAAGCTCTCTTAAACAAACATATATATGCACACAATAATAAATCAACTTTCTACACAAGTAGTCAATTACATATAACATACAGACGAATAATATTATACTAATACACGCGATGGATCGTACAAATTAAAATTTCATACGACGAAAAATCAATTGCGTATTTTATAATATATGAGCATATCGGGCATATTAAAAGTTTAAACATTTTCACTGCCACAAAATTGGTATATGTATACATTTTAGAAAAATTTATATATTTATGAATTTCTTTTAATTTAGAAATCTGATTAATCTTCGTTTTTAAATGAATAAAAAACTTGTCCAGTTGCCAAAAGTTAGTCAGATTGTGAGTCTCACACTGTAGCTGATGTATAGTAGGTATATACCTACAAACTATTTATTATCGAACTGCCATAACTCAAAAAGTACTGTTTTCAGGGGACTCGATTTTAAAATTTGATATGATAAAAAACCATAATATTTTATGTCATGACAAAATTGCAGCTCTTTAATGATCAATATTTGACTAATTTTTATTTCGTTCTTGAATTGAAACTGTCTTGAAAAAAGGAAATCAATGGTGTATGCACCTAGTTAATCAGATGTGTCCACATGGCGCACTTAGTTATTTGAAACTAAAATAATTATAATAATAGTATATTTTCGACGTTACGGGATCTGGGTCGATTATCCGAAACAGCATCTTGGGCACCGGACCCTTGACCGGGACTCTAGGCTTGTACGCCGCCGGTCCCGGGTTGTCCATGTCGCCGTCGAAAGGCAGTTTCTTGGCCATGCTGTACCTTGGCGCCACTGCTCGACCACGGCACGTCAGCTGTGCCAGGTTGTACACTACCGGCCCTGGCCCCTCGGTCTCGTTGCCCAAGTCCAGTCGCTGGTGCATCGAGCACGATGGTGCACCGGCCACGGTGGGCAATCGGTTCAAGCGACCCACCGTCGTCCGGGCCCCGTATGCTGCAGGTCCTGGGCCCGCATCCTCCGTTCCGAATTCGAACACCTTGCGGTCCATGTATTCCGGACACTTTTTCATGATAACGTATATAAGTGGTTTTAAAATTACTTTCAGCAGAAAAATTTTAGTTATTCTCGTTCAAAAGGAGCGTATATTAAAATAACATAGTATAATATTATTATGCACCTATAAATATTGTGTACCTATATACACTGTGTCGACGTGGAAACGAACATTTACGAAACCAATCGTTTTTTTGTGTATATATTATATAGTTACTGCGTCGTATTATTATTTTGATATAATATTTCAACAGCGGCGCGTAAAATATTATTCGGCCGGAATTATTCCGTCTTTAAAATATAAACGGCAATACGGGGCACATTAAACGGTTTCAATTCTAATCAATTTAAGTGCGCGCACATTTCACACTATCAACTCCTTGCTGATTAAAATTGATGATGGCGTGAAAAAAAAAAACACTCAATATTTGTAAAGAAACGGAGGGTATCCGGTTACGTGTCTTGAATTTCGCATCAACAACTTCGTTAACAATAACGAAAATAACAATCTCGTGAGAATTTCAAGCACATTAAAAAAAAAAAAAATAAACTTTTTCTGCAAAAAAATTGTTTTTTAAGGAAATAAAAGAAGGGAAAAATAATTTTTTAAAAGAAACGAGTAGGTATTAGTAATCGTGTAGTAGTAGTAGTTTTAATCGATCGTGCGGAATCGCTTCCGAAAAGATGATTAATGATGCGACGACAAAAGGCGAATATTATGGAGAAAAAACGCACCCGGCTCGGTTTTATTATTATCATTATTATTTTTTACCCGCCGCCGCCGCCGCCACGAGAAAATCGATAATCGATCAGCATCAATGTCATCGGTTTCCGCGGCGTTCACCCCTTTTCGTTTTTTCACTTCTTTCGATTTTCGTTCCGGCCACGTATATACGTACAAGTTGCGATAATTATTGTCGTCGAGTCCCCGGGAAACACGCGCAGGGTGCGCGGTTCAATTTTTATATAATATACATTTATTTTTTTTCGTTGAACATATGCAATCGCGAATGACACGCGTAACGAAAGAGTTAAATGATTGACGACTCCGGGACAATTATGTACGCGGACCGCGTTCGTCGCCGTTTTATTTATTTATTTTTTCGCACCACTCGTTCCTTTTCCGGGTGTTAATTTTTTCGGAAACGGAAAAAAAACGATTAAAAAACTACGGGCGTATTTCCCCTTTGGCTCCCGCCGAATCGCGCTGCTAATGATTTCCGCCGCCGCCGTTTTCCCAGGGTTTTGTGTGTTATTGTCACGCATCGCGCGATTTCTAACGGCCGGGCAACAAGTCGCTACCACTGCCGCTGCGCCGTCGCCGTCGCCGCCACCACATCACGTGTCGTATTCATACATACATTATTATCTCGTTTGGAAAATGCTTACGCGATAAAAATAATTTTCATTGCTTCCGATTGTTTTTCAATTATTATAGAATTTTTCGATTCCACTCACTCTCCCAGTCCAGCTCACGCCTGTACGATAAAAATAGTACAAATAATAATTATAATAGCAAAAATATGTGCGGTAAAACGTGGCTCGGTTTACTCACTTTAACGATATCCGAGCGAAAACCGGTCGATTTTAATACTCGGACTTACTATACGGCCCCTCCCGCGACGTTAGCTGCACTCCGCCCGCCACCCGGACGGTGTTCAATGTTCATATTATACTTTTCTTTAATCGTTATTCGTTAAATTATTCATTTCGTATTGCTTTGCGTCACATTTATATGTATATAATATATATTATAAACGAGCAGACTACCTGCAGCGTTCAATAATAATAATATTAACGTGTTTCGGCCGAGTTTGTTGTCGTTAAATCTGTCAAGTCGTCTGCAGAAAAGTAAAAACCGTGTAATTGTCGTCGAAAAGCCAAGACACTATCAGCAACTGGGTCGTTATAATTGCTACGCACAGTTATTCACAGCAGTATGTAAAATTCCAGTGCGCGTATTATTATCACCTTTCTCTCTACTTCTCTACTGCTGCAGCGCAAAATTATGTGGACCGTATGGGTCTTATAAATGTGCACGTATATTTATGATATGATTATTATTTATTGTTATTGCTCGTACGACGAAGACTCGCTCGTTGCGAAAATAAATAAATTGACAAAAAACAAAAAACAAAAAAACTGCTAGACAGATAATACCTATATACCTACGTGATGTGTTAACGAAAAACGTGGTTAATGGTCGTTTATTTTTTTTTTTTATATTGCCGATTTATCACTTTTAATTATTTACGTACATTCTACTTTTATATTTGTTGCGATCGATAATTCCTAACAACGAAGACCTGTAGTACGCCCGTGCGTGCGTTTAATAAATAATAATTTTAATATAAAATCATACGCTGCGCATAAATGCAGACAATAAATATCATTACAACATAATATAGTAGGTACCTCTACTATATAATTGCCGATGTGACCTTCAATTTTTTTTTTTCGTTTTATCTTTTCGTTTCGTTGTTCTTTTTTCGCGCTGACATCGGTGCAATAATATCAATACTAATAACAACGTGTCCTGGGCTGCTGGGCGTGATGATATCGCTCACGATAATATTCACGTTTATCGTACTGTATAATATACGCGGCGCAATCGTTTGTTTCCGCCGATTGGTGGATAACGCACTTCAAAAAATAATATATATAATAAAATAAATTACGACCAATCGATACAAAGAAATTATTATATGCCACGATCGAGAGGGTCTTCTCTGCCCGCAGGTCATCGCCATGCGAAGTTGCTATTATATATATATATAAATATATTATAGGCATATTATAATGCATGGTTATTATTTTTATTATCGATATTATTATTGCGGTATACCGAACGTAAAGCCTTAAGCTTGGTATAGGAAGTATGGTACCGTAATAAAAATAAAAGCTTTTTTTCGTTTATATATTTTCATCACTCGATAAAACTTTACACATTTATAAGAAATGGCTCGCAAAAATTTCAGACATGAAAACTATTTATAATATCGGTACATTAATCGAAGCCAATCAATTTTTTTGCCTACAGAAACCCTTAGCTGCACTGAACTCCTTTATACCCATCTTATATTTTATATATTATTCGTTAAGATTTCGTCAGTAGGTTAATGATAAAATATTAAATGACCTACGCTGACACTCGTTGTTCATAAGTAAAATACGAAAAAAGCTACCAACAATCGATCTGGTATAGTTTCGAACACATTTACTTTGCTTGTGATTTCGAGGAAATATTATCATGCATGTCGTTGGAAAACAAACACGTGGCGCAACCTGTTGGTGTACATGCCCTGCATTACCGTACGCTTTGTTTCGCTCGTATTGTATTTATAAATTCAGATCGGAGTTCGTTTACCCGCCAAACCTAACCACTTACCCGATGTGGCGGAAAAAATAAACTATAAGCACGTCGTTCACGCCCACGTTTACCCAGTTTTGAGATTAAAAAAATATGCTTTTAAATATACGTTATGTGGATAATAATAATAATAATAATAAATTATAAATTGTTTATGTATGATATACTATAAACCATATAGGTAGTAATCGTACAAATAGTATAGCATTTAATTAATTGCCGTGATAACGAGCAAATTGGAAACGTGCGCGGCTGTAGACAGCAAAAATGTTTAGCTTTTACGCGTCTTCATCGTCCCGTCCTTAATTTACTCGTTGTATTATATTATATTATATCCGTGATTGCCGATAATATATCATATACGAACGAGTCTGTCTGCGTGCAGCAGCATCAATGAATTACTGTATATTATAATATCAGTATTATTAACGTCATTAAAAAACGACCATCTATCTTTCGTTTTTTCAAGGCTTTTTCGGAATTGGACAAGCTCAAGCCGCACATCATCAAGCACACGCCGGGCGCCTTACCGACGTTTATGCAAAAAACCGAGAACATCAATAACAACAACAACGACGATACCGAAGAGATCGCACAGCATCCACCCGGTGAGAAACGTTTTTACAAATAATATCGTAAATATCCCTGAACAACTCGCATTCACTATGTATTTCAAAAGCCAAAACAGTTCTGTTCGTACCAATATAGTAAATGACGATAATATTATAATATGTATTTACCGCATGTTCGCAGCACTGACAATGATGCCGATCTCGGGCGACAGCAACTCGGCCGCCAGCATGCCGCACTCGCCGTATACTAATATACCGGGATTCGGTGCAGCCATGGCAGCCGCTATGGCCAACCAACAGTTCGCTTCTCTGATGACGTCCCAAGGGTTGCCTTTCATGCCACACGCCATCCAAGCCATGTACTCGTCTCCGACCAGTAAGTTACCTAAACACCACACAGACATAACATAATTGTCTTCATCGCGATAAATAAATATATGTTATACACCACTCATTTGACCGGCCAGTGCGATGATGGTTTTTTTTTTATATCGCACCGTAAATTCGGTAAACAAATAATACAATCCGAACAGGCGACTGTCAATCGCTGGTCCGAAAACCCCGAAAAAAAATCCCATGTCATGTATAAGACCCACCGCCAAATATACAGAAGTAAAACGTATTGTTATGCTGCGCAGTCTCAGACGTCGCAAATACGATATGCATATCATTTAGTTTTTAACTCGTTTCGTCATCACTCGATACCGTTTATGCCCAATCAACGCGCATGAAATGCATCGCTCTGTTATGAATATGCGTGTGACCGTAATGGGCAAAAATGTAGACTTGACAAAATTACTATGGTCACGCGGCGTTTCGTGTAGGCTATTCGAATACATTAAACTGTCCTCGGACGGTCTTGGTTTACCAATGTTGTACAGCTGATATGGTTTAAACTTTAAAGTTGTATACGACGTGATGCGAGTGAGTGAGAATAAGTGAGATAAATTCGGTGTTGTATAGCCTATATAATGAGTCTATTGTATAATATTATACTAAATGGCCAAATGCGATATGATTGGCAACTGCAAAAATTAACAATATCTGTTATATTAGAAATGGTTTTTATATAATATGTGTAATATTATATATCGCGACCTCACACGACCAATATACTAACAATATCAACCTCGACGTTAATAATAATATAAATTATAATAATGCGATCAATATATTAGTAACGCGTCGGATTTTATAGGCCTGATGTTCGCTCCACCACCCGGCTTCAACCACCACCAGACCATGTTGGCGGCGGCCGGCCACAACGGGCTGCTGAACCACCATCGGGGCGGCGAGGCGGCCGGCGGCAGCGACGGGACGGCCGCCGCGGCGCCACATCACCACGTCAACCGGCCGGCGTCGCCGTCGCGTGACATGAGCCCGGAAATGAGGAAGGCGCGCGTCCAGAACTCGATGCGCATCCTCAAGGACGAACCTGTTCCCGAGGGATACCTGCGGTTCCGATTCAACGAGGATTGTCATTACGCGCACTGTGGCTACAGGGAGCACCAGACGCACTTCCACTGTATGCGCCAGGACTGCGGTTACAGTTTCTGCGACAAGACCAGATTCGTGCAGCACACGGCTAGACACGAGAGGTACGTTCCGATAACGTCGCAATAATATAGGCAGAGCTTGGTCATGATTTAAAACCTTCTCCTGAGATTGTTTTACTGTGTACGTGTCGGATATATAGAGCAAGTCCTAACCCAGCCTAACCACGACGGTGATATTACGTCTTGGCGTTGCTATATCAATATATTATTATTAAATTATTATGCTTTCTTATGCCATATGCTCATATCCACATTATTATGTACCTATCTATGCCGCAGACAATTCGTCGACTAATAATATGTATATAGTGACAATGAACACGAAAAGATGTCCTTAGATTTTAAACATCGAATGAACATCATATAATGATATAAATATTATAATATATGTAACCAATATTTTATTTCATCGATGCATTACCCCCACCCACATTTTCGATATTTTTTTTTGATTCTTATCAAAATAATAAAATCATATAATTCGTTCGAGGATAAATAATGTTACAAAGGAATATAATAATTATGCTTACATTGTATGCCTAGATAATTGTATAGGTACTGTGTCTTTGTCTTTAGTTCAAAACAATATGCTTATACATATTGTTTGGCATGTGGTGCGTGTACCGTTTATCTGACCATGGTTTTCTTTTTTCGCAGACTCGATACTCTGATGGGAGGCGATTTCCAGCAATACAGGGCCAACGTGTCGTGCGGACGAGCAGAATGCACTTACATTTCTGCCATAAGTGAGTACATCTTTTAACTATGACCATTATTGACCTTCATGTTATAATATATCTTACATAATTGAAAACGTTTTCGGCTATGAACCTGTCTCTCCTACCCATATCACATACCTAACTATTACCCGAGACAAAGTCTATGCCCGTTATTATAATGACGTTTTTTTTTCTGTTTTTGTTCTCTTCTCCCGCTCGCCGCACATAGGTACCGGTCAGAACAAGGCATCGCACTTCCACTGTCTCAAGTGCGAGTTCGTGTGCACCGACACCAACAAAGTGGTGGCTCACCGGCGCCAGCATCAGAAGCTTGACTCCATCATGGCCGCTGGCTTCGAGAAGTTCACCCCGGCGCAGGCATGCGGCCAGCCCGGTGGATGCGTGCACTCCGGCAAGCAGACGCACTACCACTGCTTGAGCTGCCAGTACGCCGTGCTCGGCCTGTCCCAGATGACGGCCCACAAGTACCGGCACATGGAATGATCCATCACTGCACGATCGACGGGTACAGATCTGCGCACGCCTCACACTCTCTCTCTCTCTCTCTCTCTCTTTATATTATGTATATATCAGTTCCTATATAGACATATATATAAATATTACAATCATATTATTATGTACGCGTGTCGATGTCGATAGTATATATATATGCCAATAATTTGTTGTTGGAAAATATTGTTACGATAGGTAGGTAGGTAATACCTACTACACGTCTATACGAAATGGATACAATATAATAACATAATATTATGTAATCGAATTTTTAGTAGGTATATTTTCGCGATGTATATTTCTTTTTTCGTTTTGATTTAATAATTTATTTTGTATACACATACACACAGGGTGTACCTATATATATTACGTACCTACATATAAATTTACGCGGATCAGTGTCGGTATTATGTATATTATGTTACATACTATTATTATATTATTATATAGGTATAGAGAGAGAGAGAAAAAATATTTATATAATTGTAATTTATTATATCATACCATTTACCTAGTATTACCTACACTCAGATATATTATGTGTGTACACTGTACAGGTATGATAGTATCATCATTGTATAAACGCTCAACCGTAGTAAGTCGATGACAATACATCTTTATAATGCTCTGCGACTATGTCGTTGGGGTGGGCGGGTGGCCGACACTCTCTAACTCCACTCTTCACAACACACACACAACCCCTAGACCCTAACCATAACCACGGTATATCCGTCGTGCGTAATCACTTATTGTACAGCGTAGGGAGGTTTAACTCTGTCCCACGACATATCATAGACCTATTATATTATGACCACATATACACGAGTTATATATAGCTATATACATATATATATATATATATATATATATTTTTTTTATGAATAAAGACTCTCCGAGTCGATTACTATCTTTATTATTATTATATTATTATTATTATTATTATATTTTTTAAAACTAGTCTCGCTTATTATTTCTAATTATTATTATATTATTAATCATCTTTTAACAGACCAAGTTCTCGTTTTGTAATATTATTTATGTATATATTATATTATAATATACACTTACCTATTATATTATTATATTTTTAATCGTGTAACTTATTTTTGGAAACCGTTCCTCCCACCTCGTTTGGCGGTTTTATTAATTTTTTTTTCTTTTGTGATATTGATTTATTATTATTATTATTTGTATAAACACCCCCCCCCCCCCAAAAAAAAAAAAAACCGTGTACATAAAATATTTAATATATATCATATATATATATATATATTCTTTATATAGACTACTGCGAAATAATATAAATAATTAAAATAACATATATGGGTGTGTGCGCGGGCGCCAGACAAGAACACGTCGTGCGAGTGATCTACATAGTACCTACCTATAGACTATAGAACTGTGTAAATATTAAACATATTATTTATTATAATACGTACCTATAGCATTACATTATATCGATCAGCTGAAAAACGCGATTATATAGACTTAATATCATATTTTAGTGCCTTGCGTAGTGCGTACATATAGCAATATTGTATGATTTTCGATTGTGTCATTGTATTGGGTTTTCGTATATTATATAGGTACAGACATATTATAATAGAATTTAGAATTTAAAATAAAAACATATAAATCAAACATGCAAATCGTGTTATCATGAATATTGTTATACGATATTTTATTTACATTAGTATGCAACGTTTGGAAGGGAGGAGGGGGGGACTGCTGGTGCGGAAGTCCGTTGCCGAAACTCGAAGGTGGGCAAGGCGTTGTCGCCGAGTGGGAGACGGATAGAATGTCAGGAAAAATTTTACCTATCTGGCGAAAAGAAATTGTGTCGTCGATCTGTTTTTCCGGTTTAAGTACACCCCCAGCCATGCCTATTTTATTATTATCGTTAGGTGCATCATTTTTATTGTTAATTCTCTATTGCGCGATTGACGATTGAAGTCAAGCACGCGCCACATCATACCGTTTTATGCATCTCCCCTCCCCCCTACCCTGCTCACCGAAGAGTGTTTTGTATTATATTTATTTTTCACGCGGGAGGTAATCTCCCCTTCCCGGCCGAGGATGAGAAGTTGAGACGATCGCTGTGGAAATTTAAACGATGAGAGCGCAAAAAAACTGTTGAAATTTAAACATAACATGATAATATCACGCCATCACGGACGCAGCAGTATCTACCTGAGCGATAATAATTTTGATTTTTTTTTTTTACAAATATTGTGATAGAATTTTTTTCGGTATACATTCGTATTGATTTTCACGGCTGCCATATATATATTATATATATATGTATATAATATATACAAATATTATTTTTCAACTAGGTACTGTGTTTAGATTTTTATATAGTTAATAATAATAATATATTGTGTAATTGTAATAAAAAATTAAATAATTCATTTGAATATAAATATTTATATACTATTATGGGTTAATTAGTGCCTTAACACATTATTATTATCAGTTTTTTTTTGTATATTTGACTTTAGATTATCTTTACGACGGTGAGTTGATCACAGATATTTGATTGTACAATCTTTGTTTATTATTATTATTATTATTATTTTTTTTTTTTTAGATATTATTTAGATGGTAGATTTTAAGTATGATTTTTATGAGTTGGTGTATAATAAATTTGTGAATTGAATAATAAAAAACAAATAAAATAAAATTATTGAATAAAGTATTTTTTTTAATATCAATGTATAATAATATGCATTAATTGCGTATAAAAAGTTAAATTTTTTTTCCTGAATACTTAAATGATTTGAAAGATTTTAATGTTTATGAATGTTGGATATAAAAATGAAACATGAATCTTAATAATTACTCATAACACTGTATACAACATAAAATACAAATAATTAATTAAAATGCATAATGTTACTTAATACTATAAGAACTCACAATATTTGAGATATTGAGTCATTTAAATAAGACACAATAGTATAAAAAAAATTCCAATGTCAAGTTTGATTCTTTATTTATCAATGCAAAATATAATGTCCACTGTGGTGTTTTTAAACGAAAGGTTATTGATCAACTGAAATCATAGAATAAAAATTATAAAATTAATATATAATTCATTTTAATAACTACGCATATTTTGGATTTGTTTAATCCAATATTAAGCCCAAAAATAATGTATAATATTATACTAACAATTAAATTATAGAACTTTATTATATTTCGAGACCACAAATTTATTATTTTATCTAATGTATGATTATTATGTTACATATAAATTATTATTCTAATATTTTCGGAGCTATAATAAATATTAGGTTGATAGCTAAATAAAAAATATATAGTACATAAATATTATATAAAACAAAAACCATGACACAACCACATTATTTTCCATAAGAAATTTCATTCAATTTAAAAAAATCTATTAATAAAGGACTATTTTACATTGACATGATACAAATAATATTTGGGTAATATTCAACAAGTATTACAGAAACTTATGCAGGTAGATATAATTTAGTAGGCACACATTTATATAAAATATTCTTATTATTATCTGAGATTGATTAATAATAAATTGTTTGGTTGTAATAAAATTTTTAAAAAACAAATTAATACTATAAATATAGAATCTTAAAGTGAAGTTCTACATTTACCACTGAACTACTGAAGTAAAATATAAACATTTAGATTGTATAGAAAAAATCCCCCTCCTCTAGTCCCTTCTACAAATACATTTAACAAACCTTTGGTGTGACAACCAAATACTGATTGTTCTGTCATGAAATAACTCCATAAACAGTTCCATCAGTTTCCTTTCATATACTTTATCCATGCCCTGTGAAATTAAAATCATTGTATGTTATTAAATAATCATTTAATATCTTAATCATTAGTTTTAAAAGTCTACTAACCTGATTAATTTCATCAACAATTCTGAATGGAAAATGTGTAACTTCTTGAAGGGATAACAAAAATAAAGCCGTTGTCAAAGCACGTTCACCACCACTTTGGCTTTTTGCATCTAATAGCCTCAGGGAAGGAATGTCATTGCGAAATTGCACCTTTATCAAAAGCCCATATGCTTGGAAATCGTACTACAAATTTGAATGTAAATCATAATTTATAATTATTGCCCAAAAGAATAGCTGGTATAGAATATTTACCCTCGTTACGCCAATGTCCAAGTCAATTAAGCCACTACAACCAAAAGAACTGAGAAATTTCTGGAAATTATTACACAACAAGGCAGTAAGTTCTTGAATTTTCGGCAACCATTCAGAGTGTAATCTTTCAATTTCATGTTCTTTGGTTTGAGCATTGAGGTTTAAATTTTCCAATTTCTTTTCTAAATTCTTTATTTTTATTTTACGTTCCTTGTAATCTTTTATTAACTATAATATAATCAACAGAAATTATAACTAATGTATTTATTCTAAATTAGTTTTTTTTTAAACAAAAAGTTAAATTTGTTCTTATTTTACCTGAGGAGCGTTTGGATCGATATTTAGACAATTGAGTTTGGCTTTTTTCTCAACAATTAATACATCTAAATCATCAACATCACTCTGTTCTATACTTTCAAATTTTTCCATCAAGGGTTGAAATAAAGTTCTATCGTATGGAGACACTCCATTAGTCCAATGTGCAGCTACATCTAGCATTTTTTTGAATTCCGATTCCAACTTTTGTATGTACTTCAGATAATCGCTGAAATTGCTCTAAGAATAAAATAATATGAATCATAAAATAAATTCAACTAAACAAACAATTTAAATTTGCAAAAATCTTTACCATGTTAGTTACATAGAGAGTCTTTAATTGCTTTAAAACTTTGTTTTCATCTTCCATGTCGACGCAACAATTGCTAACAACAAAGGCAGAACTCATCAGGTATATCATACTAGTTGAATAACTGTCCAGCATCGCAACAGCTTCATTCATTGCATCAAAGTACTTATTGATTAGTTGCTAACAATACAAAAATACATTAACAATCCAATAAACAAAGTGGTGAATGATTAATATTTAATAGTTTATAATAAACAAACCGAATTTTGGCTTAATAATTTTGTGGATCTTTCTTTTTCTGTTATAAGTTCACTTTGCTTGAACTCCATATCTTTTACCATTTTATCATAAGCTTGTTGCCTGTTTTGAAATTTCATAAAACTTCCTTGTATTTCTTTTTTCTTTCAAAAAAAGGTTGACGACTGTCTTCAGCAATTCTAAGCTGATTAATAAATTCAGTTTGTTGTTGAACAAAATGTTCACAGTTTACTTTAGCTTCTTCTTTCCTAAAAAAAATCCAATAACAAAATCAAAACTAAAACAAGTTGATTGATTAAAATAACATTACAATAAATGGGCGAATTAAAATTTAGAACCCTAACAATTAAAATTTAAAACTATTAAAAGGTAAATATTTTTTCTGTAATGTAACTAAAATGTATTTAAAAAAATTAAGCCATGTGAATACCAAGTTGAATTAAATTTTTTTCTAATTAACTTTATACATCAAATAATAATATACAAAAAAATTAATAGTATTATCTTCTTTGTATGAACAAGTTTATTAATATTTATTAGTTGTTTAAAAAATTCAGATATTTTTGTCAAATGATAATTTTTGAATATAAACGGTTTTCGTTGAAAAATACAGCATTTCTATTTTTCTTATGAACACATTTTAACTAGGAAAGTTGTACTGTCTAAGACTTTACAAAAATAAATGAAAAAATCGTCAACTTCTGAGCTGAGTCATAAGAATTATAATAATAATTTACTTGGTTAACAGAGATTGAATCAAAATTGAGTCTACAGAAAACAGCAAAAATTGTGCCTCCGTTGATATTTGAGTTTGTCGTGTGATTCTTTCTCCCGTATAGTTTGAAGTTCTTATACTAACTTGATCATTACCTGTAAAAAATATAAAGTCACATCAAATAAAAATACAGATAAACATAATAAATATCCCAATAGATACTCTAGATTTCAATTTTGTTGAATTACCTGCAAAAAAGAAGCCAATATTACTGGGTAAACTCTGCATATGATTAAAAACTTCCTTGGAACCAATAGGAATATTTTGCATATCGTAACTTCTAGCTAGATATCGCCTTATGACAGGTGGTGCTTGTATCATGTCTAATGCATAAGTATGGAAACCAAATTTTCTGTTTCAAAAATGAAAATATTGATAACTTAAGTTTGTACACAAATAAATCATAAGACAAAAAATTTTGATTTAATAACATTATTATAAATAATACAATGTAACATTATTACAATACAATGTAACTTCCATATTACTTCAAATCTCATGGGCAAAAAAAAGGTGTTGATAGAGGAATACAATAAATAGAACTAAATAAATTTGTTTCTCAAATATATTTCGTTAATAGAAAATTTTGCTAATTGGGTTTCCCTGTATGTATAATAAAATTCATATTCCCGAATGGGAAACAAATATTTATTTTTTTTTGACATTATCTTAGTCATAAGAGTGTATAATTTCATTTAGTTTATGACTATTATTTAATATATAAATTGGCAAAACTATTTTAGCATAAACATTATATTTACAACCATCAATATTTTATGAAGCAGTTTGATAACTTACCTTATACTATTTATATCATAATTTGGTATCTCGTTAACTGTAAAATTGGCAGGTGGAGCTGAGATTGAATTAATTTTTTTCCAATTCTCTTGTTTTACTATTTTATTAAATGTAGTCAGATCTTCTGCATATTCAAAAACAAATGCAATCATATCACGATAATTAATAATATTTTCTATGTACATGGCATTTTTTTGGTCACGTACTTCAATCTATAATTATTAATAATTGTACAAACATATAATATTATAATTTTTAAAACTTAATAAATAAGAAATAATTTATTAATTAAAAGTACCTGAGTGAATAATGGTTCAAATACTTGTCCATGAAATATTGATGACTTATCGCAGTTTCTTAGCCATTTTATTGCTTTCCACATTTCCGGAAACTTTCTCTGCAGTAATTGATTTTTGCCATCTTCTTTTCTTTTTTCACGTTCAAGTTCTTGATCAATGCCGTACATTTTTTCAGTTAGGCCTCTTATTTTGCTTTTAGTACTTTCCAAATTGCTTTTCACAGGGTAAATATTTTCATCGATACTTTTGATTTTTTTATTAATTTCGTGAAGTTCCAGTTTACATTCTATACAAGATAAAATTTACACATTTCAGTATCAAAAACATAAAATATTCAAGATTTTTTTTTACCTTCAACATTTAATGTTTCATTTTTTATACTTTGTAACTTCTCTTCCATAGATGATATGGACTCTGTAAGGTCTTCTATTTTGATTGAATTTTTTTTAACGGTTTTTATCAATTCATTTATATCAGATACGTGACAATTGGCAGCTCCAACTAGATTATTAAGTTTTTCAATTAACTTAAATACTGCATTTGCCTAAACCAAAGATACATTTTCATAGATCATTCAAAATATTATTAGGATAGATTTAATTAGTTACATTCTGAAGAACCACATTTTTCAGATTAATTTCTCCTGACTGTTTCTTTTTTATTCTATCTCTCTGCTGATTAATAAGAACTAAGGCATCCTTATTATGTTTTTTTGACTCTTCAAATTTTTTTTTTTCCTGTGAAAGAATAGTATGAGGTTTAACATAATATACTATATTTATAATATCATTCAAAATATGAATATTTTTTAGTACATTAGGTAATAAGGTAATAGGTATAACAATTTTTATATTTTTTAGTATAGTGACGGATCCACAGAAATCCACAGTTATTCTCTGACGAACAGAGCCGGATTGGACAAATTCAGTCTACCAAGTTTTCCGTACATCACCAGCACACTTACAAACTGGCAGCCCTTGGGTACATTCTTATTCCGTGCATAGTTTTTTTATTTTATAGTCTCCATTTTTTCAACTTTTAACTCTTTACATATTTTTAATCAGCACGGCCCCTCATGACTTGAATGACCCAAGTTTTACTCGGTAACTCGTCGGACCAATCCGGCCCTGGTGACGAATCTAACAATGTTAACACATAGATATCTTGCCCGAGGCCATAATTTTATCTATAATATCCACAATAAGATGATTAGTGGCCATTGAACTAATTAATGATATATATTTTTTTGTTACTGCTGAAATCAATGTTAACTTAAAATATAAATTTGCAGATTATCATTAAGTATTTTCAAGTATTTTCTTTTATGGTAAATAAAGCTTCAACTAAAAAGGTTTTTAGCCTACATGAACTTAATAACTAGAGAAAAATATTAGTATACATTGTCCTTATAAGAATTTTTGGGAAGATTTACAGTTTATGTTTTAGACTGATGGTATGATTCAATATATTTGGCACAGTTAATACTTGTGTACTTGTGTTAATACTGAGTTTGACATGCCTGCTGAATTATGTACCATAAATATACAATATATACATACACTAGAAATTTGTTGCCAAGCCAACATATATAAGGACCAACATCTCTTCTGTAATACAACCAATAATTGTTCTTCCAACAATTTTTTTTCTGTGAATGAACTAACAATTGTTTCGAGTCTATAAATGAACAGTTTTAAAATAATATTAATAGTACATAAATTAATACGTTTAGGGGTGGGGGGGTGGAATGCAGTGATTTATTGCCTTTGGTCCAACACACCCGTAGTAAGAATTTAGATGTATCCTATTAGCAGATTATTCTATACTCTATTCCAAATAACATCAGGCTTCAGCGGTCGATTTATGCATATAGGCGTGGCTTTGTTCTCATGGCAGCGCCTGATGCGCCGCCATAGTGGGGACGGCATCTAACCGTCGCGGAACAAAACAGGGTCGCCGCTGAAGCCTGATCTTATTTGGAATAGAGTATAGTGAAGCATAAGAATTCTAAAAGCATAGATTTGAATATGTCGTAAAGTCTACTTGAAACAACTTTCCTATATATTTGAATTTATACCACCAAATCTTTAGAGGTTAAATTAAAAAATACATTAAAAACCTGTCATATTTAAATTATTGGAAGAAAAAAACATAAATATGGGAGACTATTTAATGTAGACTTTACAACAAATTCAAATCATTTTTTAGAATTCTTATTTACTCTATGCCATAAAGATGCATATGGTGGCTGACTGAAACTTGTTTATTCTCACGCATTCCCACTACAAAACATAGTATGAGCTGTGCGTGTTTTCTCTTAGCACAGGCTTTACCAGATGAAATAGCATGAATCTAAATTTCTGTTGCGCAGGGGCGAAGTGGGAAAAAAATTCAGGCCAAGAAAATTTCAGCCAGGCTATTCAACATTTTCATCACTTGAATAGAAATTTTATTTTATTTATGTTTGTATTTAAATGTATATAGTTAAATAAAAAATATAAAAATACTATGCATATTTATAATTTTATAACTTTAGTTTTGTTGAAAAAAATTTAGATAAAACCAACTTTAAATCTAAAATATAAAATAGGTATCGTAGGCACAACTAGAGGGGGGCTTGGGTGGACTTCAGTCTCCTCAGAATTTTTTAAGTTCCTATACATTTTATTAATAATTTGCTTATTAAAAAAATGCTAGGGCTGAAGCCCACCTAACTTTGAGGTTTAGTTACGCCTATGATAGGTATACAAACCAAAATTTAATGATCTTAAAATGTTTTTACATAATATAATTTGTTAATAATATTTAATATTATGCTCTAAAAAAATTAAAATAAACACACCAACTTACAAAGAAAAATCTAATTTAGCTTTAGATGTATTTTTTAATTTAATTTGTTTTATTTACCTATAGTAATAATTTGATCTTTTCTCCAACGGAGTTAATTATTTTGTCATTGTTAAGTTCGATTTGTAATTTTTTCTCGACGGACATTAACATGAAAGTTTTAAGTGTTCATTGCTCATAGTATATTGTAGTATCGTACTTTTTAATCGGTTTTTTATATACTTTAGTGTTGAAAATGATCTTTCACACTCAACTTGTGTTACGGCCTACGGGTAATGTCAATAAGAACTGGTATGCTAGGCCACTAGGCAGTAGGCACTAGTTCATCATACTGTATTCTGTTTAATAGGTACTCTGATGACAAAATAATGGAAAAACGTATATTTGACTCGATAGTCGCGAGGCGATGATTGAGTATGATTGTGTTGTCGTAGAGCTTCGGCAAAAGTTATAAAAATAGACAGAGGTTACCGTACTAACGTGGGTATATCGTATAAACTATGTACGGGCTACAGCAAATCATATCTAATAGCCATCACTTATCAAAATTTAAAATATCAAAAATGATATAAAAATGATTATTAATTAAATTGTCAATATGATTTTGTTTTCGTGTATAGATAAATAAACTTCTCACATTACTCCACATTATTGTCATGTTTTTTTTTCTATCTATACTTCAGGCCAACAGACCATTGAGCTTCCAGCCACCGGTATTTTTCCTGGTATGCCAAACCCGCTCCTGGTGTTGCGTGTATGTTAAATAGATAGTTCACTGTTTTCAAATTTACAATAACCTTAAAAATAAACGCTTACTTTAAATTTACAGCATTCTCTAATCTGATATTATCTTGTAATTTCTTTTGATCACTATCATATGAAGTTATGCTAACAGCAAGAGTTTTTAACTTTTCA
This sequence comes from Sitobion miscanthi, assembly GCA_008086715.1. Taxonomy (NCBI): domain Eukaryota; kingdom Metazoa; phylum Arthropoda; class Insecta; order Hemiptera; family Aphididae; genus Sitobion; species Sitobion miscanthi. The sequence goes on from CM017797.1 coordinate 23,291,802, forward strand.
AAATTGTTCAATAAGTCTTGATTTTCTACAATAATATAATACAAGTACTAAATAAGTGCCCTTTATCAAACAGTTATAAACTTACCAATACTTTGTAAAGCATTTATTAATAAACCTTTAGAATCTAATTTAGAAAAATCTTCAAGTCTGTCTTGTGGTAAAAACTGACATAAGTTGTGTACTTTTATGTTAAGACTTTCGACAACATCAGAGTACTATAAATATAATAAAAAAAGATAATATTCATTAACCTAAAACTGAACAATTTTTTTTTAATATTTACTTTTTTTTTTGAGACTAAAATACTGTTGACATAATAGTGACAACTATCATTGCTGGCAAATATTGTTCTTCTCAAATGTATATTTTGATTCGATCTCTTATAAAGTTCTATGGAAATATCTGCTACGGATTTTCCTAGTTTTACAAACTGACTGACCTGTAAGTAGTTTACACATAATAAATACAATGATAGAATCCACAATTTAAATATATGCCTTTTGTCAATATTATATTAATTTGTTCTTAGTTGATGAAATAACGATCTTTTTTGCATATTTATATCTTTTATCTTTTTGATTTTATGGACATACTTTGATGAAGTATATATTTTAATATTTAAATAGAAATTATGTGCTTTGGTAAATATTTTTCATTTGCCAGTCAAAAATGATTTAATTAAATTGTGAGTATGTCTGATAAAGTTTATCGAAACTAAATATTTATAAATTATGATCAATTAGGTTGATTTAAATTTCAACCAACTATATATAGTGAAAATGCAAATTGTATCAACAAATTTAGTATGGGTATTTTTAGTACGGGTAATTTAATGAGGGTAATAAGTGGCCACCATTGATTATATTTTATACTATAATTGCAGTAGATCCATTCTAAATTGTTAACCATTTTTTTTTTATTTTTAGTGCATATTTAACATAATATTTTAAAAATGTTCTACAAAATAGTATTGTTTTTTATCATTCTACACTTAATATAATAACTAAGGTTATATTTATATTGAACTTATAAAGTAAATAAGTATCCACAGAAAAATCCAGTGCACACCCAGTTTTCCCTGTACCTGATCATATGTTATTAATTAATGTGAAACAAATGAGTAAAGAAATTAGCAGGTAATACTTCAAGTTGTAACTAAAACTATACTAACTTTGTCTCCTCTATTAATGTCCTTTGGATTGCCACCAAATCCTAATATGAGAGCTGTAACAATTGACGATTTTCCAGAACCATTGGGCCCAATTATTAAATTCAATTTTGAATGTGGAGTATATGTAACTTCAGTAAAAGTCCTGCAAAATTGATAACATATTTGTATCATGGCTTATTAGGAACCTATTGCTTAAAAAACTTTAAATTTCTTCAAAAAGCAATAAGTATAACTGTTATTTTTTGGTAATTGATATTAGGTATTCATATAATTATTGTAATACTCTTAACTACACATAGTAGTACAGACCAATTAAAATACCTACATTACAACATTTAACAAAAAAAATAAATTACTTCTAAACTACTTGTAGACAGTATAGAAATTTGTGTAAAATAAATACTAATTTGTAATAGGTAGGCATAATATAAATTCTAAATATTAAGAAAGTGGTAAAATATCACTTTGTTATTAATTCATAAATCAAGTGGATTTAATCCACGATCAATGCACATAGGTCAAACGTATTCAAACTCCATTCAGTGACTAAATGTAAAATCAGCACTAACTACAAAATACCAATTTTCAATAAGAAAAAAAATAACAAAAAGGTAGCACTCAACATTTAATCAATAGGTAGCGTTAAAAATAACGCACTTAATTTTAAAAATGTAGCAATAGTGATAGCGAGCTACTTTTTGGAGGGAGTAACTTTAGCGTAAGTGCTCTGCAAAGAAATCTGGTAGTGTTCCAACCATGGGTAGCTAGGAATACAAAATTTAAATCTGTATGAGTTTAGTACAAATTATTTTATACAATAAATACCTAAAATATATATTTAAAAATATAATTGCTAATTAACTGAAATATGTACAATTATTCACACAATCATAACTAAATCAACATTTTTACAGGTTTTGAGGATGTAAACCAACTCACATGAAATTCTTTAATACTACTTTGACAATGGAACCGTCGACCTTGTGATCAACTTTACGTTTCTTGCTTACAACTCCTGAATCGTCACGGCTTCCAGAACTTGTTGCGGAGTTATTCATTATTACAAATAGGTGCCTAGTTAGAATAAAAAATATTGAGGAATGTAATTAACACTTGACGGACTTGTAAAAAATACAAAAGTATTATCAATCCATAAAAATATAATAATATATACCTAAACCACGTCCAAACAAAAGGTCAAGCACAATTCGTATTAAGTATGTATATTTTCGTCGAAGCGGAAAAAATAATTATGTATCCAAATGTAAGAATTATTAAAACCACTACGAAAAATATTGTCAAAAACTCGAACGACGTACATCGGTATAAACGAATTAAGAATTACTCAATAACAACAAAGAAAACTTTAGGTACTCGGTTGTCAGCGCTCAGCATCGAAAAAACTCAAAAAAGACTGCTAGTACTCAATGGTCAGCCACTGGTCACTATAATAGTATAATAATCGTCATTCGTCAGACTCGGCGGCACTTTTATCCATACTCCGGTACCCCACGGTCCAGATAACTAGGTAAGGTTTGGTCAGACTGGTATCCCATTAAATTTCGGGAAAAATACCCCAATCGTACAGAGTTTCAAGCGCTTCAAACGGTTGGAGGTAAGTAGTCAATAATAATCGTCTAATCTAAATTCAAAGAAGTAAAAACTAAAATTGAATTGCCTGGTGAGCGGTAACTGATGATAATTGATAACGCAAAATGGCGCGAAAATGTACAAAGCAGTGTGGCCATTGGGGAAATAAAATAACAAAACGTGCTCTGGTGGAAGTCAATTATACCTTCCGATTCGGGATATAAAGATATAGTTTTATGTCGATTATTATTTTACTTTTTCCAGTAAATTAATATTGTTCTCAAAACTTTATACTCTGATATAGCTAACTGTATACGTTGGTAAGAACAATTTCTACTAATATTATCAAATACATTAAAATACACTTCACTTGAAGCAGTTGAAGCAAAACGTATACGGAATATCGGGAAATTACGTACAAACCGATACCCGATAGGCGATAATGTTTATCCTTCTCCGGACTGGTGGGGTAACCGCATAACCTATTTTTACGAACAAACCGGCGTAATTGTACCCAGCTTCGTGAAATAATTCGCATATAATATAACCTGCAATCAAAGGCAACCATTAATAAATAAAAAAAAAGTTTCGATTTCCACCGTGAATCTTAAGATCTCTGTTTTACCACCTCTTAAAAAAGCGAGCATCAGAAAATTCTTTCTTATTGCATATCTAGATCATTGGAGCCTAGAGGAACCATAGTATTCCACACTAAGTATTTCAAATATCAAGTTCTTACGTTTTGTATTTTAAAACCAATATTGTATATTTAATTAAGGTATTGCTCGATAGATGGCACCACTATTATATTCTTACAACCCCTTATTTTCCCCTTTGAGGATTGAGTTTCCAAAAATCCTTTCTTAGCAGACGCCCACGTCATAATAGCTATCTATGTGCCAAATTTCAGCCAGATCTGTTCAGTGATTCCGCCTAGGCGATGACGAATCACTCAAGACAAGTTATTTTATATATAGAGATTAAGGTATAATATTATAGTTAATAGTTAATTCGTGGTAGGTAGTAAGTACATGCCACATAGCCACGATCAATGATCGTGTACAATATGATCAAGTCACCAAAGTAAGTAAATATTTATTTGTTAAAACATACACATGACAACATTATTTTAGTTTTGAGTCGTGACAACCCTATTAATTATTATACATTATTTAGACATTTTATAAAAGATTCTTTTGTTTGATGCACGGACGTACATTACGTATGTACGTCCGTGGTTTGATGTTTATAGTGGTGACCACAGACACCCAACTACCCAAGTCCCAGACCTAGAGGCGAGAAGCCAGTGGGCAGAGGGCGACAGTGGCGACTGTACGCCAGACTGTGGTACGTCAAGTAATGCAAATGAGACACTGCCTCAAACGTGTAAATAGGGGGGGCTTTAGGGGCTAAGCCCTTTAATTGCCAAACGGCAAACGCTATTTCTGCCTCCTCAAAATGTGTAGATAATATAAATAAAATATAATACATATTATATATAAATTGAATGTGACCGTTCGACCCATCCACCCATCTGATTTAATTTGATCTGAAGCTATTTAATTGTGAAACTAAAGGTAGTGATCTGAATTATTCAACAATCTATTAATATATACATTAATCTTTAAATTATATCTAGTGTTTCGTATAGTCCATGGTCTTAGAACAATACGAAATGCAGTGTTGGGTAGCAACGTAACGCAAATTTCAAATTACTGTAACGCAATTACTTTTTCAGTAGGTAACGCAGCAGTAATTTCATTTAAAGTAACGCAATTGTAACAAAATTGCTTTTGAAAAGTAATTTCTATGAAGTAACGCACTTTAACGCGTTATTTTCCACGTAATTAAAATAATAGTTTTGAATGTATTACAAAAACAAACCGATAGGATATCCCAGAAAAATTAAAAATCAATTATATTTATTTTTGATTTCGATAATAGTTAACAATATTACTAAACATTCCAGGAATAAATGTTATCACTTTATTAGCAGAAAGAAAAGAGTTCGGATTAAAAATAAAATTTAATAAAAATTAAAGGGATTCGATACCGTGATATTCTGTTTTTGTCTAACACACACGCGACATAGTATTTTAGAAGTGTCTTTTGCCAAACATTCCAATTGATCTATTGAAGCGATAAGAATTCTGAAAACACACTTGAATTTGTCGTCAAGTCTACTTGAAATCGACTTTCCCAGATTTTTGAAATTATCCCCCAAATTCCAGAAAACGTCATATTAAAAAAGAGTATTTAAACATTTTTGTATTTCAATTTTTGGAGAAGCTAAAATCAAAAAATCAAAATTGTGAGAAAGTTGATTACAAGTAGACTTGACGACGAATTCAAATCTGTTTTCAGAATTCTTATCACTTCATTAGATCAATTGATATATTTAGCAAAGAATCCATCTAAAATCCAAAGTCGCGCGTGTGTTAGACAAAAACAGAAAATCACGGTATGGGGGATCCCCTTATTCCTTAATTATGATTTATGACCATGAACTAAGATATTAGTTTATGTTAGTTTATTTATGTCTATCTTAGTTCATGTTTATGACTTATGACTATATAGCCCGCATATAGGTGAGATTATTGTACATTAGTACATAATACTATAATAGGTATATTATCACTAGGTCTATAATTGTAAAATATATACCTAATAATTGAATCATATGAATTGAATATGGTTTAAAAAAAATGATAAAAAAAAGTAACGTTATTTGTAACATTCTACTTTATTAATGAAAAAGTAATGTAACGTGATAAAAAAATTTTATGTTACGGAAATGTAGTTTAAATAGAAATATTTGAAGTTACGAGTAACGTAATTTCATTACTTTTTAAAGGTAATTTACCCAGCACTGACGAAATGATAGTCGTATCAGCTGTATGTATACGCATACTAGTATACCACTTTACCACGATTAAATATATACTATATTTATAACACGAATTAAAATTTTCGTAAAATGTTACGTTATTTTCGTAGGTATATTACTATATTAATTATTATCTAATCGTAATCTATCGTAATTTGTTATGTACATTGTATAAGGACGAGTGCTTTTGGAACCTTGGAGGGAGTCGAAATTGCCGACGAGAGGGAAACCGAAAAAGAAATTGATACTACCACAGTACCACGGGAGTCGGGAGTTGTGTAGTACGGACTACGGAGGCGTCACGTTCCCACGGCAATGCGGTCGTGTGTCGTCGGCTATCGTCGTATTATTACTATTATTTTTATTTTACTTTTGCTATAATTTATTATCTCTCGACTACAACTCGACTCTCCGTCTCCTCAGTCCACAACTTGCACTTCCGTTCCGGGGTCCCCCACACACCTTTCCAACGTCGTCACCGTCACCGTCGCCGTCTTCTCTTTTTTTTTGACGCTCGTACACTTCGGCGCACGAGTGTACGACGTCCTTGTCGGTGGATTAATCGTTTGTTATTTTTTCTTATTATTATTATTATTATTACTATTCACCATCCGCCTTTAACAGTGTGTTCAAATTTGCCAGTATAGTAATAATAACAAAAAGGAAAAAGTCTATTATCATTAGTTCGATCACCTACTACTGACCCACCACCATCACCAACGTCGAATTATTATTTATTCATTTTCGTATTTAAGTCATTCACACTAGGCGTCTACAAATTAGTCACTTTTACCCAATACCTATTGTATCACCTCTGTCGTTCAGAGACACTCGTTGCGCATCACCTGGGAGGGCCGACGGACCTCCTACAACCATCGAGCTGATTGTAGGTACTGGATTAAGGACTTCAAAAGTCAATTATTTCGAACTTTATTGACATCGGTTTGGAATAAGTAAGTATTTACATACCAGTCGTTCGGGTGTATCGGAACTCGTATAATGGCTCGGACTAAATATAAAAATGCGTATCATTATTATATTGGGCTCTGAGGCTTAAGGTCACATACTATCTCACCTTATATAATAACAGCACTACACGTTATAAATTATAATCTCAGTCCGATAGCAATTGAACTTTGTTGCACCATTTATGGCAATTGGGGCTGATGTCATCATTACTACGAATTTCCAATTTCGTTTTTCCAGGTGCTGTTGTTTTAACCGGAATAATATAATGTTGTTTATACAACACTAATAGTAAGACAACATACCTAGTAAATTCACTTAGGTATGTCACGCAAACAAAAATGGAGATCAAACCCTGGCAATGAACAATTGGATGATTCACCTATATCGCTTACTATTGAAACACTAACGGGTACAGCATTTGAAATTACTGTGTCTCCAACTGACTATATAAGTTCATTGAAGTCGCGAATACAACGTGTTGAAGGTTTGTATTGTAATAAAATATCTTCTTGTCTGTTTTGTTGCATTCAATATTTCAATAATTATTACCCAGGTATACCGGTGAACCAACAACATTTGCTCCTAGGAGAAAAAATATTGTCTGACCATACAACTATAGCTAATAATAATCTTCATGATGGATCAACATTGCGATTGGTATTGTCCTTACAAGGGGGACCCATTGGCACAAGCCGTAGAATGCTACCCTTGGATAATGAAACCATTCGACAATTGGTTAATCTAAATAAGTAAGTAATATTATATTTACATAGTTTAAGTCCAATAATAAACAATATAAATTATACCTTGCTATCAAACTTATAGATGACTCAAAATATAAAATTAATAATACCTGTAAACTTAAAATTATTATTTTTTTAAGTAGGTAGGTACCAATATTTTTTTCACTTTTATTTAAAAATATACAATCTATAAAAATTATTTTTTTATAATTAATCAATTGATTCAAAATAAGTTAAAATTAAATGGGTATGTGCCTACTACAATAATTTTTATAGATGCCTACTAAGTAGTGTAGTAAACTATGTCCTTATTTTATACAATCTGTTGACACTACTTTTTTACCTAGTTACCAAATTCCTTTTAAAATAAATCTGTTTTTATATTTATGATTTTTAAAATACCAATTTGATACATTTTTCATTTGCTGTGTATCGTAATTCAGTATTAGGGTATTCAGGATAGATTACCATAAATACATCATATTATTGTGATATCACGATTACTTTTAATCGCTATTAATGATAAACCTTTTTATCAATGCTGTAACAATTTATACACTTAACAAAAGAATGTTTTGGATTTACAATTATGATTTTTTTTTAGATTTATTTTCTGTGATTACTTATTTCCTTGGGTAGAAGAAATACATTTTTTTAATCAGCCCTGCTTAATGCTTGGAAATCATATGTAGTTTTTGTTTTGAAGAGTGATTGATTTTCTTCTTAGTTTCTCTAACAAAAAGCTTTAGAGAAGTATCCAGAAAATAATTTTGATCTTACCAAGCTTCTCTTAATTTTAAACCTATTGTTTAAATTATATTATATAATATTTTCTTATGTAATTTAATCTTACATAATTGTTATTGTTAATCTTCCAGAAAAGAAATATTGGAGGATGCACCTCCAGGTAGTAAGCTTGCAGTCTTGATATTTCGTGAAGGTGAAGTTATTAACTTACTTCGTGTTATTGAAAATAGTGATGGCTCTTTAACAAATTTAAAAGAATCCTCTAAGTAAGTGTTGAAATATTTCTGTATTCATTTTTTAACAGTAATATATATAAACAAAATGTGTCTAGAAAAATATCTACAGTAGAATTACCAAAAAATAAAAAAAAAAAGCCATCTGTTGAGAATAATACAACATATCTTAAGATGATGCTGTTGAAACATAATTTAGAAACACTATCGATTTCTTCAAAATCTAAAGTAAGTCTAATTTTGTAGTTTATTGCCTATTTTTACATTTCTTATTAATTTCTATGTGTATTTTATACACGTCTAATATTGGTGACCTGCATGAGGATAACATTTTACAAATATGACCTGCCAATTATATATTATAATTTATTATTCATTTATTTACACTTGCAATTTTATATACTACATCTGAAATAGTTTTGCAGAAAAATGCGTTGTGACTGTTGTTAAATATATAACAAAATTCCAATTATTCACGATTTCTATTAAGACAAGGGCAAGTGCCTGATACCCAGTTTGTGTGTTTGTTTTTATTTTAGTTTAGTTAAATAATTAAAATCTTCAGTCGTTCGGGATATCTCTTAAATTTCTTAATAGTGTTTTAGCTTAAAATTTAAATACTTGTGTTAGCAAATATTATATTATATTCTTATGGTAATGAATCTCTTAAGATGTAGACAGTATACAATTTTTTAGGCATATTTTACTGACATTTTATTGTTTTTTCAAACTTGTAAAGAAGTGGAATATAAAACAAACACTACATTTTAATCATATTTTTCAAAATTGTATTATACTTGATAAACTTCTTTTAGATTCCAAGCATAGCAATCATATTAATCATATTTGCTTCACATCAATGTTTATGTTTTTTTTGTGTTTGTTTGAAAACACTAGAAAAAATTCTTTATTTTCGGAGAAGATTTTTAGTGGAAAATTGTATCTAGTTTATTCTGTTGGGTTTTAGTATAAATTTCCAATACTTTTAAAAATAATAAGGATAAAAAAATTACTGAAAAAAAGAATACTCAAAGCCAGTTTTTGACAACATCTAATTATTTAATGATTTTATTTTTAACATACATATTTTTATACTGGTTTATATTCTCATTATTATTATATAAAATACTATAACATTCATTGTTAGTTTCTTTGAGAGTTAAGGGAAAGTTACATGAATGATTTGTTTCACGCTCTACTTATTTGTGACTATTCACCTAATCTTATAGCTTTATTACATGGTAAGTTATTCTATTTCTAATAAAATAACTTTTCCTATAAAATTATGTTAATTTATAGTTTTAAATTTTAAAATAAAATTACATCTACTTCGTCCAATTTTAAATCAAAGCTTCCAATCCACACCAAATGTATTGTGTAATATGTATACATCTTTTTTTGACCCATTTTAACATATGTGATCCAAATTTGGGGCTTTTCCAAGCTATCCCGGATTTGCACTATACAAACACTCTCCATATGATAACCTCTGAATCTTGGTCTGTATCTGATTTCACACTACACTGACCTCAAAATCAAATCAATTGACCAATTGACCAAATAGCCACCAATTATTGCAGATTTTCTTACTACATTCCCATACTAACCCATTAATATTGCAAATAGCATCCAATATACAACCCATCAACTCAATAGAAAATGTTTTAGAGATTTATTAGCCTAAAATGTATCACGTTGGATTCAATCACTGGTTGGCCTTCCTCCTCATTTTATTAACAGTTAAAATGTATATAAATCATATTTGCTTATTATGCTATTCCAACCAGATTGTAAATATTATTTTAAATTAATTATATTTAGGTAACTGACCACAATAATATTTCACCTAGCAATTAAATATATTATTATCACATTTTAATTTATTTTCATGTATATTAAACAATACTTTTTTTTATGAACAAAAATTTATAAAAAATTTCCAGTTAAAAAGAACAAAACCTGAGCATCGTAAATCAGCTTCAGCACCAGAAAAATCACAAATGAAGACTGAAAAAGATAGTAGCAAGCTACATACATGGAGATTACCTATTGTTCAATCTACTCCGGTTTTGGGGAAGTATGTTCGTAGTGCTGAATTCTCAAGAATACCAGTTTTGCCAACCATCACAAGTACATGCTCGGATAAGAATGCAAAATCAACTACAACAAGACAACTTTGCCATATCATGAATGAACCTAGACATAGTGGTAGTACTTCAAGCATTGACAGGTAATTTAATTTACACCATTAAACAAATGACATGAAATATATACTTAAAACTTATAATTTATTTTATAGAGATTTGATAGTAAGGTAGAATATTTATGTTTTTCTCCTTATTATATTTTTGTGTACTTATTCTATAGACAATTTAAAGGATTTCAATTTTTCAATTGCTTTAATATTAGTGTCCTAATTTAAGTGTATTTATATAATATATAATTTAGTGTAGATATCCTTTTTTAAATTATAAATCTGGTAGTACCTATGTTATTTTTATATCACCTCTGGGTTAATTTTTTTTTTTTTGTGGAATGAAAGGGCTTTTAATTATCATGGTTAATCAAATGAGCATGTCATAAAAATGCATTGTTTAATTGTAAACAGTTACAAAAATTATTTTTATTTTATTGATTTTGGCAATTTTCATAACCTTTAAATACATTTATTGTTTGTTATAATTATCTATTAGTCTACTAATAATTTTGAAATCAATGAAATGGATAATTCTGTTTGATAGCTTATATTTGCATGATATATAAATTATACAATATTATACTATATAAAAATGAAGTTCAAAATTTTAAGTCAATTAAGTATTGTATTCGTATTTATAAAATGATACATTTGATTTTAATTACTGTAATATATATTATTTGTAAGTTATAACAATATTATTAAAACATTGTTCTGATTTCAGTATCTCAGAATCTGGTACTGATATTGATGTGGCCAGTACAGATTGGTCTAGGCGTCCTAGTAGTTCATCATTGGTGTTATCCCATAACATCCACATAAATGTTTCTAGACAAGCATCACCGACTGAACAAATGACTGCCATGTCTCTATCCAACAATACGGGATTGGGAGCTATACATAGGATACTGAATAGATCAGACATGCCTATTCAACTTGATGATGATGAAGAACCTATGGAATCAGAAAGTAATAGAGTGGAAAAAAAATCTCCAACTATTGTACCTGAAGATCTGAATCAGACTATACCCGATCAAGTCGTTGAGAAAAAGAAAAAACGATGCGCTCAATGCAATAAGAAACTAACTATTAGCGCACAATACACATGTCGATGTGGGCTTACTTTTTGTCCAGTACATAGGTAAGTTAGTTAAAAACATATACAATTTTGAAGCTAAAAGAAATAATTATTATTCCTTTTGAAGTATAAATGCGTTATATTAGGTTCATTATTATTATTTTTAATTTAATTTGTAAATTATAACTTACTGTATTTGTATTATATTTCAGGTACTCAGAATCGCACAGTTGCTCCTACGATTATCAAAAAAATGGTCGCAACTCTATTGAAAAGAACAACCCTTTAGTTGTTAGGCCAAAGTTACCAAAAATTTAATATGTTGGTTCAGAATGCAGAATACATAATATATCTTATTTGTAGATGTAACTTAATAGGTACTCGTGATTCACAAAACCTTTAATGATTGTCTGCATATTGAATTATAAATAATTATTATAATGCCTCGTTGACCCATTTTTTCATAACTATGCAATACTTATTGAGTACTTTAACTATATAATAATTGACTCAACATTGTTATAGAAGTGGTTTTTTAAGAGCTTTTTAAGTGTTCTAACACCAACTTACTAATATAGTTGTATAATGTTGACTATCTTCCACTAAAGCAATTTATTAAACTTATTATAAGATACTACTCATAATATAATAATTATAATAATAAATAATAATACAATTATAGCATTTTTGGTTGTTAGAATTAAACTACGGGTAAAAATGTAATTTAACCAAAAACTTTGTATTTTTTTTTTCCTAAATGACCTTTTTTGTTTGTAAATTTATGATGCCTATATTTATGTTTGTTATAAGTTTATTCGCTCTTTAAAATATCTGTAACCTGATATGACAATAAGACATAAGTGGTGTATTGCAATGAATGTTGAATTAGATTTGAAATTAAAATTTAGTTTTATTTGTGTTAAAAAAAATAAAAATACATGCATATTAACTTTATGTGCACACAAAACAACTATTTATTTTATTTTAATTATAAGCAATTAATTCAATATATATAGAATATTATATAGCATAGATTTTGTTCTGGCTAATACAATAATTACGCATATTTCATATTTGTGAATACTGAAAATGTCTATTAACACAAAATAAGCAAGCATAATTTAGGAATGGCGGAGGAAAATCGAACACTTTATTTGTAGAAAAATAATTTGTACATTTTTAAGTTAATTCAATTAATTTACTATTTACAAAACTAGTAACATTATTCATTGTTCAATATTATTAGTAATTATTAGCAAAATTTGTTAGTAGGTATATAGCATTTTTCCAAAGGATCTTATTGCGCGAACATCTATCATATGTAAGGTCTAATTCTTGGTGGGGTGAAGTGCTGCAAATTTTGGGGCCAATGTCGTTCGCAGGATTTTTTAATGGGGCTGAGTTGACACTTAATTACAATTTATTTTTATTTCGCCCAGTCTAATAATTTTATACGTTTAGGTGAGGTATTTAAAAACGTTTGTACAACTTCAACTTCTTAACCTTTCTAGTAGAAAAAATGCTCTAATTATAAACTTTGATGGAGATTTTTAGAAGCAAATTGGATCTTAATGGAACTTTGGAACGATGAAATTGAAATTTGTCAGTATTTTTTAAAAATTCGGGAAACCCAAAATAAAGAAAAATAGTTTGATTAGAATATCTTCTATCTAAAAATATTAACATAGACACGATTATTTTTTATGAGCATTTAAAGTTCAAATGTTGAAAAAATCACAATAATTAATTTGTTGTTTAAAATTTATATGATATTAAATTTGTATAGGTGCCTAAAGCTTGAAAATGCAATACAAAATCTTTCAAACAAGTAGTTAATACTTTTACCAACAAAATTACTGATCATTTTAAGAAAATTGGCATGCATATACAATTTGTTTGCAAAAATGAATTCATTCTGGTGAAGCGTATATGAATTTATGTCTTGCTTACTAAACTTACGACAATTGAAACTTGACAAATATTTTTATTTTTTTTTAAGTAATAATAAGGACAATGTGGGCTGGGGCTTCAGCTCGTCAGCCCCCCCCCTGCGTACGCCACTGTTTGAGGCACCTTATTTAAAAAATTATCGTTAGCTTGATTACTAAATTATTATGTAACTATTTTCTTATTCTATTACTATCTACCTATTTATGTATATTAATATTTAATATAATATTATTTAATAATTAAAATCACTGAATACAATAATTGATATCTATAATGTTATCTCAGTAAACACCAGTTGCCACTTGCCAGGCCACTGAACAATATTCAGTGAACATCTAGATATATAGTATATTACTGAATACTAACTAGTTATCATAATTTTAGATTCTGAGTGGACCGATGAATGTATTGATTTTACAATGATGTGTGTTTTTATATTTTTTTTTTTATTTTTTTCTTGTGTCTGTGTACACGATAAGTAGTCAAAATAATGCTTAGATTTTCAACTTCAGTATCTTTTTCGATTGGAAAGGGAATATCATTGGTGCATTGGGCAGGTCAAAATTTAAAATTCCCAGTAATTTTCAAAAGCGCCAAGAAAAACGGGAATTTTTACGCAAAATCGATTTTTCACAAAATTGAATTTGGTTTTTGTTGTAACTTTAAAACAAATGACCGTTGATATATGAAATTTGCACTGGTTGTTTATATTTCCATTTTCTATACACCATAACATTTTCCAAATATTTTGACTTATTTTGAGCTGTTTACGGACATTGTCAGTTTCCATTTTTTTTCTATAAATATCAATAAAATGTTATCTGTTGAGTAAAAAAACTTGAAGATTTAATGGAAGGCTCCTAGGTTATTGTTTCAAAAGTAGATGAAAAAAATTAATTCAAATCTTGACAAAAAACGGAAAAATCACGAAAATTAGCAAATTATTTTGAGTTGAGAATTCATAAAAATTTTTCTTTTTAAATCTAAGATTTGAAAATGTAAAACAAGATTACCCATAAGTTTGTCTACCTTTATCAAAAAAAAAAATGTCTACAAGCATATCAAATTAAATTTTTATGAGCGTTTGAAATTCATATTTTTACAACATTTGATATTCACTCGATTTCTCATGTAACGATTTTCTTATTTTATTGTAATTAAAAAACGAATGACTATAGATACTTGAAAATTTTACTGAATGTTTATATTAGCATTTTCTATACACGATAAAATTTTGAAAATAATTTGACTCTTTTTGAGCTGTTTACGGACATTGCCAGTTTTCAATTTTTTTAGTTTTTTTTTTCTATAAATATCAATAAAATTTTATTTGTTGAGAAATAAAGCGTGAAAATTTAATACAAGGCTCCTGATATATTTTTACAATAGCAGTTGACAAATATTAAAAATACATAGGCACAATTTTTTTTTATAAGCATTTAAAGTTAAAATTTCGACCAAATTTATAATATTTATAATTTAATAATTATTTTGTAGTTAAAAATTTATAAAATGTTCAACTTTTATAGCTAAGGATTGAAAATTGAAAACAAGGCTCCACGTAAATAGGTTATATATAAATTACTTTATGCACAATAATATCATCAAATATATTTGGTAACATCATAGTCTGACTGACCGTTTTCGCTCAGAATCGTTTTTCTTATACAATAATATTATATCATTGAATTCAAATTTAACACCATCCATTACAGTGACCCACTTGTAACCTACTGTACAGCAGAGCGACATCCACTTACCCACCTTTTTTTAAAACTGTGCTGCTAGCATTATACCAGTTTAATTAATGATTTCCTTACCAGAAAAAAATTATTAAAATTGATTTATAAATATTATATCACAATATAAAAATTAATTAGGGTTTTATAAGGTTTTCAATATTTATAAATCATTGTAAAGAGAAAATATATAAATTTAATATTATATATAATTTATAGTGTAAAATCATTAATCGGTTTTAAAATATTTTTGTTTTAGAATTCACAAGACCTATCAATTAAATATTACTTTTTACTTCATACAGTGAATTTAGGTACCTATGATAGTATGATATCCTGTGAACCTCTTTCCATTAAATTTTTTGCATTCTGACTTTTATA
Organism: Sitobion miscanthi; assembly: GCA_008086715.1. NCBI lineage: Eukaryota > Metazoa > Arthropoda > Insecta > Hemiptera > Aphididae > Sitobion > Sitobion miscanthi. The sequence continues at coordinate 23,307,487 of CM017797.1, forward strand.
CATTGTCTTATACTTACTTTAGAACGACAGGGGTACCTCTGATCTTATTTTAGATTCTGAGCGGAAGCGTTGAATGTATTGATTTTACTATGTGTGTTTTTTTTTTTTGCTGACATCTTTTGATTTTTAGGACAGTAAAAATTCTTTGATTTTTTACTTCAATATCTTTTCTGGTAGGAAGGTGAATATATTTGGTACTTTGGGGGGAGCTAAAAGTATAAATTCCTAGTAGTTTTCAAAAGCACCGGGAAAAATCAAAAAACGGGAAATTTCACTCAAAATCGAGTTCATTTTTTTTGTGGTAAAGTGTAATAAAAAAAAAGGTGGGCAAGTGGGTGTTGCTCTGCTGTACAGAAGTTTACAAATGAGTCACTGTAATGGATGGTGTTAAATTTGAATTCAATGATATAATAAAAACGATTCTGAGCGAAAATGGTAGCCTTATATTAAACGTTCACGTTCTTTTACCCAACAAATAAAATTTTATTGATATTTATAGAAAAAAAAAATAAAGAAAAAGGAAAAAGAATAATTTTTTTTTGATGAACGTCTAAAGTCACAGTCCCTTTAAATTTTAAAATATTTTTCTTTGTTTTTAAGTGTTAATAAGTATAAAAATTAATTTACTTACGTTTAAATCATTAATTGTTGTTTGTTCATGCCCAACATTTTAAATAAAAAAATAATTATTCTATAACAGCTTTTTTTTTAATAACTTGGTTAAAAATTAACGGTAATTAGAACGAGTTATTTTTTAGATGAACTAGATTTGGAGAGTTCCCTTTTTGAATAAAATGAGTTCATATATTAAGAAATTACCGGGGAACAGAACAAGGACTTTTTTAAAGGAACTTTCCCAAATCCTAACACTGGTATTTATATAATATTTCAGATATTCTGTGATATAACTGCATAAGAGGCACTAAATCCTTCAAAATCGGTATAATATGCATTCTTAATAATTGATTCGTACAAATACAGCTGTTCATATACGGTACAGGGCTCACGGCTCGACTGAGTTGATTGGTAACGTATAACATGACAAAAAGTACGTTTGGATGTTGTTATTGTTTTCATCAACAAGGTTTAAATGATTTTTAGTTTTTATAGGTAGGTACACCTATTTCGTTGATGTTTAAAAAATGTTTTTCCATTGATTGAACTCTAGTTGATTTTTAAACTATTTAACCAGCTATCTCAGGGAGATCTTTAAATAATAGTTCATTAATGAAATCATTATTATAATTAATAAGTAATTTTTTGATTTTAATATCAGAGTAGACTGCAGTCCCCAGCATATACTAAAAGGTTAGGTATATACTTATAGTACTTACTATGTAAGTACTCATACTTCCTATATAATTTCATAAGAATTTTATTTTTCTCAAAACAGATAGGACCAGTCTATTTTAAGAAAAATTGAAATTGAAGAACAGCCTCCATACAACCATACTCAACCTTTTTTTTTATTTGGGCCACTAAAAATATTTTAAAATATTACGCAGGCCGCAAGTCAAAATTAATGGAACGTAAATTTAAAAATGTATTAAAAAAAAAATTAAACTAAATATCTATTCTAAATTAGTGTGAATTTTGATATTGAGATAGTTTTTTCACTATTTTGGATATAGATTTTGGTTTGTAGTTGCTGTATGCTACTCTTAACAAGTCGTCAAGATGTAAATCAGTAAGCCGATTTCTGTACACATTCTATGCATATTTCATTTTTGAATATGAAGTTTCACATAGATAATATGTTGATGTGAAAATTGTCATCAAAAAGTGAGAACATTTTTGTAGGGTTTTGTATTTTCCTGGCACTAAATTCCAAAATTCTATGTATTCTTTTTGTTCTCTCATCTCTTTGAAAAAAGCTTCAAAATTTGTATCATTTTTTAATTCAATAAATTCATCAAACACTTTTGAATAATCAGATACAATCAATGCAGCTAATTGTGTTATACTCGTTACTTCTAAGTGCCAAGGATTTTCTATTAGTAAAAAGCAATTCTTAACAGCTCTTAAATTCTGAAATCTTCTTTTAAATTTATTGGATAAGGCAGCTAAATGATTTAAAATCATTATATTATTTGTTTCAGAAATTTCGAAACACTGATTGTTTTGTTATATTTTATATTTATAATAATATAAGTTTTGAAATTTATATTTTTTTATCAATTCAATAAGTTCTGTTCGGGCCACATATAAATCGTTAGAGGGCCGCAGGTTGAGTATTACTGCTTCAGACTGTTATACTTAACTCTTATAAGGGAATAATGCATTTTTTTTAAATATCGAAAATAAATATTAAATACTTAATAGCTAAATAATTTTTATTCATAAAAACAGCACATTATTTTGTTGTCAAATTAGTTCAAAATTAATTTCAACACCTATTATAACAACTTAATAGTTTATTGTTTCACTTGCTCGTATTATTTTTAATATTATATTATATTATACTGATTGATTTAATGTAGATTGGGTTCATAAAATTATCAATTGGACCTATTTATTTTTTTACATATTTTATACAGGCTGTTAACCTGATGCAACCTCGTTTTTCGTATTATTTTAGGAACATTCTGATCCCATCCTACAGGAAAATATTTAGTACCAAAATACCAAAAAAATCAAAATTGAATTATATTAATTCAATTCTATAATACGTAGGAAGATACCTACATTAAAACTGAAAAATAATTGCAATAATAATGTTTGAAAGAATGTTTTAAGAACACAATATATTCTCAAATATACTTATAATGTTCATAAAAATTATTCCATTATGGCATAAATTGCCTATTAATGATTATAGAATGATGTTTTAGTTTCGTACTGTTATATTTATGACAAACTGAGTAATGTGAGTTTTTCGTTGAGCTCTAATTGGGTCTTGGTCAATTGAGATAAAGTAATAACCATCAACAAATCCTAAAACAAAATAAATATACATATAATTATTAGTTCTGTTAAAATATAGTTAAACAAAGAATATAAATGATTACCTTAACATTGGAATTGAACATTTCTTCAAATCGCTCAGGTGTCACATGAGGTACACTATGCATCAGGTCAAGCAATATACGACCAATGTGACTGTTGTCCGCTGCATTACAATCACTTGATGCCAACACTTTATCAATGTAAGATAAAACAACCTCCAATAGATCTGAGATTTTTGATGATGCCTCTTCAATTTGTACCAGCTCAGCGATTGGTTCTTGACATTTTTGTCCAACAGCTATAGTTTTCTGGCACAAGCTTACTAAAAGATAACAATATTACTAACATAAATAAATATTACAGCAAAAATTATGAAAAGGAAATGTAATGCTAGTAGTTTTGTACAGTAAAAATATAATTGTTTATTATAATTTTTGAGTTTACTCAGGCAATGATACTTTTATTTGAATACTTGAAAAATAGGTACTGTCTCACTAATTTATATTGGTATTTATAAATAGTAATACCCCTACAATATTATAGATATTGATAGTACCATTGCTATTGGTACTACAGATATTTTTAATTATATAGGTTAGATAATAAGAAAAAAATGACAAATGTGTATAAATATTGACATACGTCCAACTGTTTCGGGCTGATAGCATGTAACTTCAATTGGTACATTAATAAACATATTCCCAGTTTTACCTCCAGGAACACCAATTTGAGTACTGTAATAAAATATAATAAATTAAATTGAGGTACCTATTTAAATGTTCACACAAAATAGCAACAGTTAAATAGTTTCAAAAATTAAAATATTAAGGTATCACTCAAACTTGCTAACGTAAATTCAGTTGTAATTAATATATTTTTTTATCTAAACTAAAATCAATAACTTACCTAACGTATGCTTTCAAACCCATATTATCGTTTTTCAATGTAGTATCCAAAGTGATGTGTACTGGATTGTTACATTCCATCAAGTAATACTCGTGTATGGTTGATGAATGTGTAGTTACCTCATTACCTGTAGCCCACCATCCAACAATTTGTTCAGATCTATTGACCTTTTGATTCATTTTGAACATATCTGCTGCATATACGATATCAGCTTCAACCTAAATATGTATAAAGCATTGCAAGTTAAACAATCAAAGAAGCGTTTATGAGAATGTACTAACAGTGTCTTCATATTCTTTATGAGGGACACCAAAAGAATTGGTCACTTCAACTACACCTTTGTCGACCGTACCTGAAATGTAAGAAATTATTAATGACAGGCCAAAATGTTTTGTATTTATTTTAGTTTATGCACTTACCCATCAATGTTCCAATTACTCGATGAGCATCGACATTCCTACGTTCATACGCATCCACGATTTGAAACAACACAACAGGGTGTATTTTCACTACCAAATTTAACGCCATTACAGTATACGCAGTTGCTATTTTCACGTTAAACGAGGAAGTCCTTTCTGGAAGGCGAAGCGAAAAGAAAAACAAGACCTCACAGTAATCACTAAACTAACGAAACCTGACAATATAGTAGTATACCGAAGTAACTTCGGTGAAGTTTTTTATTTACATTTTATTTTATGGTTATGTCAGTCGATCACGCAACTATGTTACCTTGTACTTGGTTAAATATCAAATTGACGTGGTAACTGACAACACTACATTGATAACAAACTAATTGATAATAATCAAAAGGTTTATAATTAATAGTTTTTTTATGTTATTGAAAATGTTCATTAAATTGTATAAAAACTATTTAATTGTATGATCTTATTGAAGTTTTATTAATTTGGTAACTAACTCAATATATTTAATTAAGTGTTGAAATGTATTTTTGGCTTTAAAAATTTGGATTTAACTAAAAGTGAGTGTTCTACTTAGTACACAGGTACCCACTAAATTCTGGATTCAATTTAGGTTTGAATAAAAATATCATCTTGTTAAAATAATATGGCATTGATATTACATTAAAAATAATCATTAATATCATACCCATACTTTTGATGACAAATCTATGCAGTGAATAAAAATTGAACATAGGTTATATATATACCTACATTTTATTTTCATAATCTATTGACTAAAATGCCAACATTTTTCTTTCTCATATATTATGAACCAACATGTCTAAATGTCTTGAGTTATGATCAAATCATTTTTAAAATAAGTAAAGGATATTAAATTTCTTATGGTTTCCAGATACAAGTTAAAGATTAAAATATTTTTGTATCATTTTCATTTTACATTAATTAGGTTTTTATATTATGAAATAACAATTTAAACATGTATATCTTAATTTAGAAATTAATAAACAACTTTACAACTTTATAGTAGGCTAATGCCTAATAGGCTTTAATATTGGTTAAGACTCAACAGCGTTGGTCCTTAATCGCCACAAAAATGATCTTTTTTATATAAATTTTTTAATTAATTGTATTTTTGTATTTTTTATTTTGTTTTAGGTGTTTAATGAGGAATGTTTTACAAAATAAAATGTGTCTATAGTTGTATCAAGCTTGCAAGATTATAATAGGTCAAAAGACTTAGTAATGTTATCAATATTTCTTGAATAAAATCTTACACAAAAAAACGCTAACGAATCAATAATAAAACTAAAATTATGACGTCATCAATTCGGGATAAACAAATTGCTGCGTTAAAGCAAATGCTCAACTTAAATAGTTCCGAATATAAAGATAATGGTTCAGAACCAGTATGGAAAGTACTCATATATGATCGCCGTGGCCAAGATATCTTATCACCATTAATTCCAATTAAAGAACTACGAGAATGTGGTGTAACATTGCACCTAAGCATTCATTCTGAACGAGATCCCATTCCTGATGTAGCAGCTATTTATTTTTGTATGCCAGATCAAGATAATCTCGACAGAATAGCTCAAGACTTTCAAAATAATGTATATGAAAAATATTATTTAAACTTTATCTCTGCTATTTGCCGTCAAAAACTAGAGGATTTGGCTAGTTCAGCATTACAAACTGAAAATGTTAGCCATGTACATAAAATTTATGACCAATATTTAAATTTTATTTCTTTGGAAGATGAATTGTTTATATTAAGCAATCAAAATGCTCAATCAGTATCATATTATGCATTGAACCGTGCAGATGCAAAAGATACCGATGTAGAAGTAATGATGGATGATACTGTTGATGGCTTATATTCAGTTTTTGTAACTCTTGGAACATTACCTATTATTCGCAGTGCTCGTGGTAATGCTGCAGAAATGGTAGCCGAAAAATTAGACAAAAAATTAAGGGAAAATTTAAGAGATACTAGAAATAGTTTATTCTCATCAGAAAACTCTGGAATTTACAATTTTCAACGACCCCTCTTGGTTGTACTTGACCGGAATATTGATATGGCAACACCTCTACATCACACATGGACTTATCAAGCGTTAGTACATGATGTTTTAAAACTAAATTTAAATAGGGTTACAGTAGCTCAAGAGCAAAAGAAACCAAAAACTTTTGATCTAGATCCAAAAGATTCCTTTTGGACGACTCACAAAGGAAGCCCTTTTCCTACAGTAGCAGAATCAATTCAATCTGAACTGGAGCATTTAAAGAATTCTGAAGAAGAAGTAAAACAGTTGAAAGAATCTATGGGTTTAGACGGCGAAAGTGATGTGGCTTTGGCCATGATGAGTGATAACACTGCTAAACTGACATCTGCTGTTAATTCTTTACCACAATTATTAGAAAAGAAAAGATTAATAGACATGCATACAGATTTAGCTACGAGTATTTTATCTGTGATTAAATCGCGACGTTTAGATTTGCTGTTTGAATTTGAGGAAAAAGTAATGAGCCAAGCATCTTTAGATAAGCAAATATTAGATATTATAAATGATACAGAAGCTGGAACTGCTGAAGATAAAATGAGACTTTTTATAATTTATTACATCTATACACATTCCATAACAGAATCAGACATAGATATGTATTCATCAGCTTTAGAGAAACAAGGTTGTGATCTCAGCCCACTTAAATACATTAAAAGATGGAAAATGTTTTCTAATATCACATCAACACCAAATCAGTACGGAGGTGGTACTAAATCTGTTAATATGTTTGAAAAATTGCTTTCTCACACTTCTTCATTTGTTATGGAAGGAGTAAAAAATTTAGTAGTTAAAAGACACACATTTCCTGTGACTAGAATTGTTGATGAATTATTAGAAAATAAACAGTCATCTGGCACATCAGATGAATTTCGTTATTTTGATCCAAAACAGCTACGTAGTTCTGATGGTTTTAAGTCCAAAAACAATTTTAGTGAGGTTATAGTGTTTATAGTTGGCGGAGGCAATTACATTGAATATCAAAATTTATTGGAGTATGTAAGAAATAAAACTGTATCACCTGGTATACCACAATTAAGAATTGTCTATGGGTCAACTGTAGTGAACAATGCACCGGAATTCTTAGAACAGCTGTCATTATTGGGTCAGGAATTACACTAATTTTATTTATAGTATATTGTGTAATTACTATATTTTTTTTATATTGAATTCATATTTATATATTTATGTAAAATGTATTAAGGTTCATTTACATTATAAGTGTTATTGTAATTTATCAAAAAACAAATTTTAAAAATTATAATAGATAAAAATATTATTTTAACATGATTTTAAATACTTTAAACCATCAGCTGTTTAGGGTTTAATATAATTAGGGTTGTTAAAGATCAATTCAATATATTTTATTCAAATTTTATTGATTTGCATCCAATTTATTAACTTTGTGGTTTTTTTTGGTACTTGATATTTGCAATATTATGTAAGGTTAACACCTTAACAATTATGGCTGGAAACAGAAGACCCCAGGTAAACAGGGTTGTTTATTTGAAAGTAAATTATCGGTGATATTTTACATGTGTGTTAGACAAAAACAAAACAAGTGGGTACGACATCCTCTTAACCAGACTAATTGCTATAGAAATTAATTAGATAAACAAATTTTGAAATTAAAAAAAAAAACCAGGACAGTTGTTTTTCTGTTTAGTAGGTGTTGAATTGAACTTTGTCATTGAGTGGCCACTGTGATGGATGAGTTAAATTAATATTCATTGATAAATCATTAAATTCAAAAGATGATTCTGAGCAGAGACCGGAGACAGTCTGTATTACAATATATATATTTATCTATAGTAAATAAGATAAAATGAGACTTATATAATATTGATATAAGTAATATTATAGATTGAATTAATTTTTCCCAAAAACATCACATTTATTATATTATTAAATATAATATTATACATTCATATGCAGTGTAGCATGATCAGTAATTTTTACTAGTTTGGTACCTATATAAAATCTAAATCCACACATTTCATTATAATTATACGTGTATCAAATTGTGGAATTAAAAGAAAACTAATATATACCTTTTGTGTAATGAAGTCGGTATATAAGCTTAAAGCTTTGTAATATATTAAAATAGTTAATACATTTAAATATATAATTGTAAAAAATATTTTAGCCTTAGTCCTATTTCTTTAATATTTAAGTCAATTGTTATTTGACTGTATCTTACAATAATATCAGCTGAACCAAATAAAATTGGTATGCAATAAATTGTTCAGATGTAGAGTAATGATTTTTCATTTGCAATATGGGTACTTTTTTCAAAATCTAAATCTATTTTAGATTTTGATTGAACTACTAAACTAATGGAAATTAAAACTATTGGTTTTACAATGATGTAGGTTTTTATTTTTGTGTCTGAAGAGTGGAGAGTGAACAAAGCCGTCATGAACGGGAGGTGTAGGGGTGTCCCACCCCTCATTCGTTAAAATGTACCTATACGTCAATTGGCATATTGATACACTGAGTATTTGAGTTGGCACTTGGAAATTTAAAATTTAAAATAATTTTTTAAAAATCACGAAATACGAAAATACAAAAATATCATCATAGGTACCTATATTATAATTTATAATAATATGAAGGTATACAAGTTAATTTTCATATTGCCAACTGGTCAACACAAATACTATAATAATATATTGATAGGTATTGATGTATTTTATTATATGTTTATGTCTTTTCCTTCAAGTAATAAGATATTTAGATATCATATTTAGAGATATTATAGATTATCTTCATAAGAAAATGTCTAAAATTAAAAATGCATTAAAAAAAACACCGGTGGACTTTTCGTGCTAAAAGAGTTAGGGCTGTAGGAAATTTATTAGAAGCTGTGGTTGAACGTCTTGATGAAATTCATTCATTAAACTATATAGTAGGTAAGTTTTGATAAAGGAACAAGATACAAGATCAAAAGTACTTGTTATTCAAAATTAAATACTCTCTTTTGATTTTTTCGTTTTTTTATCAATTGTATCCACGGGCCTCATATGATCGTAGTTCCACCACTGGCGGCGCATATACAAAAAAATATTATAATTGATTTCATACCTATCCTTTCGTATTAATAAGTATGTATTAAGTATAATAATATAACACTTGATTTTATAGATGCTCGATAGTCGATACTAGAGACGGCAGATGTCTGACCTACAGATCACCAGACAAATGTCTTACTTACACCCATATAGGTACCATATTATAGGTATCAGGACATTATTTCAGATTTAAGTCCAGTGTTTGGCAGCAACGTAACGCAAATAACGAAATTACTTTTGCAGTACCTAACGCTATAAGTAATTATATTGTATTAATCATATTAATGTATTAAATTTAAATTATTATTAACCTTTATAAAGTAACTTTTATGGAGCAACGAGTGTTGTTTTCCACTTTATTTAAATAAGTTATGAGTGTATAGAATGTATGACAAAAACTAGGGGTTAGGATATTCGAGAAAAATTAAAAATTTATTAAATTTATTCACAATTTCGAAAGTTTTAGATAATAATCAATAATATTATAAAAGATTGCAGAAATAAATACATTTAACAATGTACCTAAATCATCAATGTTATACCAAGGGTTGCTATACAATTTGTCAATTTATCGATTTATATGATATAGTATAAATTATAATATACTATATAATATTTTTATATTTGATTTTCTTAATTTTTCAAATTATATTATGTTGATAGGTAAACAATATTTAGATGAAGCTTATGCTATTCATACAGTCCTTGATACTGAGTTATGGAAGCACCAAATTTTACTTGTTGCAGTATGTTTTAATTATCACAAAGAATGTGGCTTTCTATTGGTGAAAGAATTTTCGAAATCTGTTAAGTAGTTCCAGAGATTACCCTCAACAACGGTAACTAACAACTCCTCTTTATATAATAGTATAGATATATAATAGTATATATAGATATATATAGATAACTAAGGCCCGGAATTTGATGACCTAAAAATTTTAAAAAATGCACACAAAAAAAATGTTAATATGACTTATAAACATAAATGACTTTAAAAAGGACCACAGAAAAACTAAAAATTACATTATAATGACTTAACATTTTTAAAATTTTTACAATTATTTATTGTATAGTTTTATACAGTTCATGGATCATAAATCATATTTATTATAGGTTCTAGCTCTTTAAAATTGTTTACTCTTGAAGGAGCCTTCGAACCTTCGTTAAAAATAATTCGATCGATTTTTGGGAAATTTTTTCTAATTGACCGGGCCTAAAATAATATGGGCCTACAGTTTATTAAATAATAATCGTAGATTGCGACAATAAACGATAAAATAATGAACGTCGATAATCGACAAGCTAATGGAAACTGAATGTGTTACGATAAAATGTAACTTTCAACAAAAAAATGCAAATAAATGTAAAAAAAAGTACAAAAATGTATAAAATGCATCAAATATACTAAAAAATGACCGTAAAGCAATACCTTCCCTGAAAATGCAAAAAAAGGGAAATAAAAATTGTACCATTAAATTCTATATTCCATGAATCAAATTTCTGTAAAGACGAGCCTCGTAGGTATGTAATTATGCAAACATTAGAAAAAAAGATGCAAATGCTCAAGTTCCCGACCCTAATTATAACCTATTTACGTGGAACCTTGATTTAAATTTTCAATCCTTGGTTATAAAGGTTGAACATTTTATAAATTTTAAACTACAAAATAGTTATTCAATTTTTAGTGTAATTATATTATATAATAATTATATTTTACTTTTTACTTACTAGGTAATGCACTATAATGATAATATTATTACTTTTATGTTTTATTTAAATATTTATTGACAGATATTTATTGTGCGTTGAATTTTACAAAGCCTATTTATGAAGTCCGTGGTATTTTAATATTACCTTCCTGATATATTATAATTTTTTTTTTTATTAAAACTATACTTACCTAAGCAGTAAGATTTGTACCATGAACTAGTAGATAGTAGTAGCCAGTAGGTAAAGAGTAATTTTTGCAATCGTGCTGTGTCCTATATTAATATATTATTATAGTGATAATTTAAATATTTTATAGATAATATTATGTGCCTACCTATAGTACCTACCCTAATACATATAATTTAAAATTATAAACTACAATATCAGTTAGTTGACTAAACATATTCTTATAAATTTACATTATTTTTCGAAGATTTTTTTTGTATGATTTTTTGTATTGATCATATTATATTACTTTATTTGTTTATGCATCTAGGCATATAAGCATATTGCATATAAGTAGCCATATAAGTAGGTATTTAAGCAACGTAAAATACAAGTTAAATGTCAATTAAAATAATAATACCTATAATTACCATTGATTGTAAATTCTACTATTTACAATCAATGCTATTACGTAATTACAAAAATAAATATTGGATTTTTTACCGAATTTTTATTCTTTAGTCTTTAATTCCATCGGGCTTTTAAGTTGAATACATAATATTTTATCAGTGTTAATAAATTATCTAATACTTTAAAATCGTAAGAAGATATTTGAATAAAATGATTACAATAATATTAAAACATTAAAATAATTTTATATTAGTGTATACTACAGTTGGTAACAAAGTTGTACCGTCAAAAGAAAAAAGTACACGTCGTGTGTTTACACTTTACTGTTTATATTGCTTATAAACAAAGTGGTCATAAAGTAATAGGTAGATGATAAGTAGGACTATCTATTCTAGAGTACTGTAACCACGAATCATGATTTAAGTATTTCTTAAATCGTGCCACGAATTAATATACATAGTATTATAGTATTAATAGATATATTAATTCGTGATTATAACAAAAACTAGTGAAAAATGAAGTACTCTTCAGTTCTCACACCTTAGTATCTCACTCCATAAACAATTTTCTGGCTACGACACGTCAGCACCGTTGGGATCACGATTAAGGCACGGTCTTAGAAGATATTTAAGGTATACCTTAAATCGTGATCTTGAGTGAACCTATCTTGGTCCGTAGTGTTCAATGATAATAATATGTTACAAAATTGATAAAGAATAAAGCTTATCGTTATCACCATAGTGTTTCTAGATAGTAGATACCCATATTGTATTACTGTATCGTCGGTCAAATTTCGACTGCATATTGGGTTTAATGAATTATGTTTATTCAGTTTATTGTTTTTACAAATTTTTGCTGTGTTTTTGTGTTTGCTAATTTGCCATCTGTTTTGTATATTATACAATGATGAAGTCTATAACTCGAACGTCAGTAAAAAACATTATTTGAACATATACTACATTTGAATTTTCGACTATTGTTATTTAGATTAATTCATCTTGAACTATATTATAATATTATGATATTGTCATATAGAATTTATTCGAAATTGCTTATTGTTTTTTCATTAAACTTTTGCTATTCGCAAGAGTTTAAAGGATTCGATGACACTATACTGTACAAAATAAATTGGCCAGGTAAAGATGTTACTGACCGATTGGTAAAGGTAAGTTTGAAATAAATAATTATTTTTAAATAAATATTTTAGTAATGCTCAGTTGTAATTAAGAATAAACAATATAAATATAAATTCTATGTTATTGGAAAACATACTATTTATTTCTTGATTGATGTCTAGCCCCCAACAAAATTTTAGTTGTTGTGACATATCTATGGTCCACCTATCCTGTATAATAACTTCATTTCAGAGAACAATACTAAAATCATAAACACATTTTTTTAAAATGTGCAAGAGTAATTTTTTTAAAGAAGTAGGTACCTCTTGGAATCTTCTTGAAATCCCCACTACACATACAATTCTAAATATAATTTTTGAGTTAATTCTTTATAATTTGAAAATCATATATTTATATTTTAGTTACCACCTTAATTATAAATTATAATACTTATCAACTAATCTAGTATCTACTGCCTGGTACATATTTAAGAGGGGTTGATACAGTGTATTATATCAATAAAAAAGACTTCACAAGTAAACTCTCAGGCCTTGTAGAATTGTGGGATTTTGATAAATATTTTTTCATCTGAAAGAAGAAGACCTCTAACAGACTGCTTTGAAGTCTGATTTTTATTTTATTTAAAATAAAAAAATAATTTGTAAAAATATCTTAAAATAGTTTTATTTTTAAAGACATTATAAAGTTTGAAATTAAAATATTGAAACATGAAGTTTAATGTGATCTATAGAATATTACCCTCTATTAATAAAAAAAAAAATTTGGTTGATTCTACAGGACAGAATTATTATTCCTGTTCTGTGTATTTTTATAGACAAAATATTAAATAACATTGGAACCAGGCACCTTAATTTAAATTCATAGGACCAGTGACCTGACATGTTAACACCTGATGGCGATAACTTATTGTTCATTTTTCAGGAACAAGACGAAAACACGTTAAATGTAATAACAGCTATTGGTGAATCATATCAGTGTTTTTTACCAAAGCAAGATGAAGTAAATAAAGAATCCGACACAACTTATAATGGACCTAGCCCATTGGAACTGTTATCACCATTATTTACAAAACAAGCTTGCTCTTATAGAGTAAGATATATTTTATAACTATACTCTGTTCCATCTAAGAGTGAACCACTTTTGCGCACGCAGACTGAACCGCCAAACAGTGCCTAACCTCCCATGCGATAGCTATGCGTTCTGTGATTGGCGGTCAGTCATCGCCAGCCATCGTCATTTGTCGGGCACCTGTGTTAAAGCTCTTACCAATGTCCGGATTGTGGTGGGGATGTGGGGAAAAAATGTGTTTTGGTCATCCGAGTGGTTCATCCTTAGATGGAATAGATTTTACAATTTAAAAAATTTGAATTGCAATTTTTTTTTAACAGGTTGATACTTATTGGATTTATGAGGTATGCCATGGGCGGCATGTCCGTCAATATCATAACGAACGCGAGGGGAAGACTCAAAAAGAGCAAGAGTACTACTTGGGAAAATGGAAAATGTTTGATGGTCTTAAATTAGGTAAACTAATGTACAAAATAATTTGAAATTAGACAAATTAATCAGAAAATGGTATTACCAGAATAAGGTGTAATAGGACATTTGTTTAAAAATAACCAATCTCTAGTCATGCATATTGTGATAAGTTACTTTATTAAATTATGTGGTTTTTACAGAGGAGGAACTGAAAAGATTAGCAAATTTAAATTATCCAGGACCAACAAAGACAAGAAAAGTTGATGGTGTAAACTTACCCTATTTTGAAATGAGCATGTCTGATGGCACAGTTTGTGACCTCAGTGGCCGACCAAGACAAACCAATGTCTTGTATGTTTGTTATCCTCAAAGTAAACATAATGTGTTTTCAGTAAAAGAAACATCCACATGCCAATATGAAGTAATCATTTTAACATCCTTTTTATGCACACATCCTTGGTACAAGTTAGTATTCATTATTCAAAATTAATAAATAATGTATTCAATATTATTTTTATAAAACTTATGTTTCTGTGCTATTATGTTAAGTTAATTTTTAATAATTTAAATAGGCCACCAAACAGTGATGAATTAAATATTGATTGTCTTCCAATTGGTGATTCAATGAGTAAACCCCACAACTTGAAAGTCCTTCAATCTGATACATCTAAATTGAAAAAGCAAATAAAAATGCTAACTGTAAGTCTTAATTTATTTTATTTTTAGTATACAGTCTGTACAGTTTGCTTACTAGTTGCATGTTTTATATATTATTTTTTATTTTTGAAAGTATTTTTATTTTATTATTTTTAAAGGATCCTCTCAATAAAAAGGAAAATTACATAATTGCTGTTTCAATAGATAAGGTTTAATATTTTATTTTTAAATTATCTTGCTTTCCATTTTGTTCTTGATTTTTTTTCATTTTAAATTTTATTTATAAAATAGGATATTAAAATAATAATATTTTCTTATATATTATTAATTATTTATTTTTCAAGAACGGAGAAACTAAAATACAGGTTAAAATACAACCAAATAAAGAAACAGAATTAAATTTGTCAAAAGAAGATTCTTTATTATCGCACTCCAAACCACCAAACAATGAAATTGAAGAATATGTGAATGGAGATTTATGTTTATATGGAGTAAGCAAAAAACAGCATAAAAAACACATTGTCCAATGGTCTCAATAGTAATAATGCATATTTATTATAGGGTTCTGGTTGGTGGAAATATGAAATATGTTACAATAAATTCATACGGCAAGTGCACAAAGAAAAAGGAAAACCGGATGAAATTGTTGTTTTGGGAACGTTCAATATAGATGAACATATAAAGTGGATATCTCAAAATCCAGAGAAAAAACCTAAACTTGATGCTTTTGGCAAGAAACAAGTTATATCTCATTTTTACTCTTCAGGATCTGTATGTCAAAAAACTGGTGATAAACGAGAGACTGAGGTAATTAATAAATATTATTAAGTATTAACTATTCAACTGTCATCATAATCCTTAAATTTTTTTTAGGTACGATATAAATGTGTTAAAGGTCGATATAATGAAGAATCAGTAGCACTTTATTTGTTGGAGCCAAAAACATGTAAATACATCTTGACAATAGAATCACCGTCACTATGTGATATAATTAATGGGCCAATGGATGAATATGGAATATTCAACATAAAGCCACTTTATGACATAGAAAACTTAAAAATTAATACTCCATTTCAAACTCAAGTGTTAGATAAAACAGAGCAGTATTCTGAAGAAAATAAAAAAAAAGATACTATTCCACCTGTTGAACCAGAAACTGAAGTATCTAATGATAAAAAGAAAATGGTGAAAATTGAGTTATAAAGCATTGCACATTATTAATGTTTGTTTATATATTTTGTTTATTATTTATTAACTGCCAAATAAAATGGGTCCATATACATCATAGTTTTACTTGAACTAGTGTTATTTAATCTATAGTACATGATGTGTACAATGCTTGTCAAGTGGGGATCGATATTTACACTTTCTTGATTTTTAATTTTTGGAGAATGAATATGTATATATTTTTTAAAACAGGAATAAATAAAATTGTACATTAGGCAGTGTTAGAAATGGATCATTTTATGAACCGGAAAACTTTTTTTTTTCAAGTATTCAACATTTTAGTGGTCTGTTTATAAAAAGTTAACCTTTTTTAATACTTGAGTTGTACCAAGGGCAGATCCAGGGGGTACTCTAAGGGCACCCCACCTCCACATTCACAAAAAAAATATACCAATATTTTTCATTAATTATTAAAAATCAGCATTGCAAAAATGTTTTTGATTTAAGTGCTAACTTAATTATCCACTTACCACAGATTTCTATATAGTAAAAGTAAATATCTCACTAACATATTAAAAAATCACAAATTTTAGTATAACGATACATACATCGGTATAAAACGATCGTTCAAGAAAATACAATATGTATATTGTATTTGATGTATCGAATACTGAATAGTATCAGGCTCAGACTTACTATGAACACAGATCTGAAGGTATTAGGTATAGAACTATAGAATAACAAGGTATATAAATATTGTTAATGGATTGTACCTATCATTTAATTATTTATACAATAATAAAAAAACGTTTGCCAAGTCAGGGATCGGCATGAAACTTTCTTGATTTTTAATTTTTAGAAATGTATTAATTGATATCAACCAAGCGGTATATCAATTTGAATCCAGAAAAATGTCTGTGTGAACAGTCCCACAAAAAATGATTTTCATTTTCATTTAGTGAGATAGATCTCCAAAACCGGAGAGTGGATTTTGTTGTTGGGGTCTTGTTAGATTCACATTGATTAGGAGAAGTGCAGTGAAGATTTTCAGAACATTAAAAAAAATTAAAACAAATTTTATTGGGCGTTTTTTGATGCTTTTCAGCTTTACAGCTTTGTAGTGAATTAACAATTGAAGATAAAGTTTTGGAAATCTTCACTGCACTTCTCCTAGCCAATTTGAATCTAATAAGACCCCAAACAGCATAATCCGTTCTCCAGTTTCGGAAATTTACTTACTAAATGAAAATCTAGCAAAAAAAACTTTTTATCTGCGAAAAATTAATTAATTTTTTTTTAAAAATTTCAATTCCACATTTACTAATTACTTGATAATCCCTTTTTAATGAGTTATCAACCAACTTTCTAGCTATCATAGTTTGGAGAAAAGTTAAAAATAGAAATTTTGGGACTGTCACGCCGATGTTTTTATGGATTTAACTATTCAAGTGGTTATACCGCTTGGGTGTGATATCAAATCTCTCTCATTGATATTTTATATTAAAGCTAGCTAAACTACCCACATACTCATCATTACTGAGTTATATTTTTTACTATTTTTCTATTTAACAAAAATACTTGAAATTTTCAAAAATCAGACATTTTTATTTCAATTAAAAATCAAGAAAGTAAAATATTTATGAAATATACACATATGCAGAATTGCGTGATCGTACAAGCTATAAAATCAAAGGTATGGTTCAAAATAATGCATATATTTTCCAAAAAACATGAATAATTTCTGATTTCTGTACTAGATGTGTTAAAGTAGCAACCATAGAACATTCGACCAAAATACTATTAAAAAAAAAAATAGTTTATATTATGGTCGAAGCATAGAACAATAGCAACCCTAACGCACGGATCGCAGCTAGTGGCCGTTTAATAGTGCGGCTCATTTCGGTACGAGTTTGATCTCATAATAATTCTAGTCTTCTAGTTCTGTTTTTTTTTATATGCTACAAGCGATTGGCAATACTGGTAAGTCAATCGGTCGTTCGGGCACTGTAAAATCGTTGATAACATTGATAAGAGGTCAAATATAAAATACATATTTTTACCTTTGCTAAGTTTTTAATTTTTTTTTGGTAAAATTAAAAATGAAGCCCATTGTAGATTATGAAGTGGCAGCCACTGTAGATCCAACTCCACTAAAGTTGATGACACCAGGGACTGATTTCCAAAAATACCACACATCATGGTTGGAAGACAAATGGTTTCCTTTCATGGGGTTCGTATTGGGTGCGGGTTCAATCTGGTACACCTATACAATTAATAGAAGGCCATTTTATTCTGGTGAGTTTTATTGTTATATTAAACGCAAACTTTATATGTATTTATATTGAATAAATAATTGTTGTATAGGCATACATGTAAAGCTAGGCGCAGGAATTGTTGGCGCTACTGCCCTCTATTATTACAAACAATATAGAACTTCATATCTGGCAGACAAAGATGCCATGTACAGACACTACATTCAATTACACCCTGAACATTTTCAAGCTCCAGGTCTGTAAATCAATTTACATAATGGTATATAGGTATATTTATTTATTTAAAAAAACATTTTTATTAGTTTTACTATTCAGTCAATTACCACCCGAAAAACAAATTATGCACCACCTGGTTTTTGGACATATTAAAATAACACTTAAAGGGATTCAAAACAGATTATTTTCATACTAACATAATGATGAATCTAATTACAAAATATGGATTTTTATAACAAGTTTGGATTCTTCATCGTGTGGTATTAAGTTCTTACTAGTTCAAAACAAATTTGGACATTAATTTATCAAAATTCGGCTTAAAAAATGTTGAGACAGTTTGGTATATTTCACATATAACCATTCTTTTTCAAATAATTATATTGTAAAAGGTTGTTCGTACCTAGGATCTGAAGTAAAATTATTATGTTTTTCAACATCAAAATTCATAAAATATTTTGTTTTATAAGTTTTTTATTTTAAAGCAATTTTTAGAATTTTTGGACTTTTTAGAAAATGTTAAAAAATAATATATACAATTTGATAAAAAAATCACCATATACCTCTAACATATAATATAAACTAAAAGGTCAGATAAATAAATAATTATAAAAATATTGTAAGTGTGGGGCAGGGTATAACATATGATCTTCCCCCACTAAAACCCACATAATTATGCTTATGACGTATACATGATGTGTGGCCTGAGTAATACAATTTCCTGGTCTGAATTTTTCTTCAATGCCGTCCCTGACTAATATTGTATATTATATTAATATATTACGTCATAAATTACTCAAACTTACATATTCCTCAAATCATTTTTGTGATACATTAAAAAAAAGTATCGGGTATCTAATTAAAACTTTTTTGTTCCAGAACGCAAGAAAGTTGGCGAATTATTCAAGGAATGGGTTCCTGTACGCTAATTACTAAGAATTTACAAAATTAAAATTAGTTAATCAGAGATAAATTTTCAAATTTTATATTGTTAAAGTGTAATATGAACCTTTGAATTGTAAAGAAATGTAAAATGTATGCCTTGTAGATTATTTTTACGTACAGCTTATACAGCTGTAATAAAACAACAAATATCTATAGTAACAATTGTTTATTATTCAGCTATAAACTTAAAAATTCATTTTTCTGAATTCTTATTTAACATATAACTTATTTTAAAATATGGATACCAATTACTATTCATTATTACGTTTAAAAAGACATTGTACCAAAGATGACATACATAAAGCGTATGCGAGTTAGCTAATTTATAATTTACAAACAATTTCATTAATATTATTCACTACAATTTATAGATTTGGCAAATTAGTAAATAGTCAAATTCAAAATTGTTGTTTGGTTATGTTGTGTGAAGCATATGAGGTATTATCTGACCCATTTCGCCGAGCTATATATGATGAATATGGTGAAGAGGGAATTAAAAAAGGTGTAAATACCAATGAATTGTACATTGGTCCATGGACCTACCATTGTGATGTGAAAAGCACATATTTGTAAGTAACATAGATTTTCCGGTGGCATAGCCAGGTTCTTTTTAGGGGAGGGGCTGTTGATGCATTTACACAGGGTTGGTTTAACTAGGGTTTCCCGTAAGTCATAAGTTTAGAATACCGATGTCAAAGTTTTATTTTAGGTTTCGGTTCCTGTACAGCTTACAAATTTGTATTTGATGTAACTGTCATAGATCATTTTTTTTAACATTTCAGCACCCTCCCTGACTATGCAACTGTGATATTCATAGGTGCAATTTGAATTTTATATTTAAGGGAGAGACTAAAATTTTTTTTAAACAAACCTATAGCAATGCACCCCAACACTCATTGCTTAAATTATATTCTAAAGATAGTTGCTGGTTTGATACGAACTACATTGTTATTGCTATTATTTATATTTTGTCAACTACCATCATCATACAAATGGTTAATAATGTATAGCGCTGTGAATTTAATGGATTTAAAAACCTTAAATCCCAAAAATTGCTCTAAAAAAAACTAGGACACTACACAGATATTTGTTATCTCCGTCTTACAAGTGCAAAACATAGCAAATTTACGCTCAGCAGATCACGTTTAACTGATTTAGTTTAAAAATAAGAGTGAATCGACCTATTATGAAACTTGATGATAAGGACATTTATCTGTGTTTTTTCACGATAACTCGGTTTGTAAGTGAGTTATGAGCATTCTTAATTTACGCTATATTTTATACGCATAACTTGCTAAAATATTGAACTATCGTAAAAAGCCCATATGCAAACATAGATAATGTTCTTAACATCAAGTTTTTTAATAATTCAATCTTATTTTTAAACTAAATCAGTTAAATGTGATTTGCTGAGCGTAAATTTGCTATATTACGCACTTGTAAGACGGAGACAACAAATGGCCGTGTAACGTCCTCTTAACAATGCATTAAAATCCCAAAAAATTCACTACAACATGCACTGTATCTATGTCTGTATATACTATATGTCTATATATAATTGAAAATCATAATATTAAAAGGGGGAAATTAGGTAACAGCTCTGCTGTACAGTAGTTGAATAAGTCACTGTAATGTAAGTGTTAAATTTGAATTCAATGACAATTCATTGAACATGAAAAACAATTTTGAGAAAAGATAGTCAGTCAGCCAATATTTTACAATAATGGTTGAATTAATTTTTGCCAAAAACATTGCACTAATTATTATATGTTATTATCATTATTGTAATAGGTAGGTATTTTTTGGGTTTGGTACATGGTAATGAGGTTGGCGATAATCTGGCCAAATACACATCTGATCTAATCGGCCCTTCTCTTACTCATTACCCCAGTCTGATTACAACCCTTTTTCTAAAAGTTTAATCTATGGTATTTTCACTGGAATAACATTTGTGAAATATGATTCGAGATATAGATTTATTAAACCCAATATCCTCAAAAAACTTGGTTTTTTTGATTTGTGGCGGGTGTACAGCTGGTTTAGAAGGGTGGGGGGGAAATTAACCTTTATAGATAGCCTCGCCCCCTAATTTGTGACTATGATGATTTTAGTTTCTCAAAATTTATGAGATATATTTGACTTTATTTTAACAAAATGTACAATTGTAGAGAGTATTGTAAACTTAATAATCCAATAACTAATTTGTTCATTAAATCAAATGGTTCAGTAGTTATCGATTTAAAAAAAGATAAAGGTGGACCGGATATTGTGAAGTTGCGCCTTCAATTAACACTGAACGAAGTAATTTTGTTTAGAAAAACTCGATTAAATTTGTATATAATAATTAATTAGCAAATCATTTTTAGATTTTTAATGGAGCAATAAAATTAGTTGAGCTTAAAAGAAAACCTAGTACTCTTTGTGATTCAATATCAAATAAACTGCAAGTTCTGAAAATAAATATACCACGTGGATTTCCCACAGGAGGAACATTAAAGTCTGAGGTATCAAAGCCAGACATAGGATATAACAATGTTAAAAGTATTGTATATTTGTATAATACATGACTGAAAATGTGAAATGGATGGACGATAAGTTAATTTTGAGTAATGTGTTGAATAGCTGTATACATATTTACCACGGAGGATTTACCCCATAAAGTTTTCAAACGAGATAATATGAATTTAATTATGGTTCAAAAGATTTCGTTGAAACAATTATTACTTGGTATAAGAATTGTTATTAACACATTAGACCACAAAGTGTTAAGAGTAAATATCACGGAAGTCATAACGTAAGAAATTAAATTAACTATTAATTATTATACCTGCCTAGTTAAATCATAGATAATAAAGTACCTAAGAGAACGTGATACCCACATGCGTTGTCTCCGTCTTACAAATGTACAACATGGCAAAAAAACTGTTTTGCCCGGGATAGAACCACTCCCTCGATATTTATAGACTATAGTAGAATTACCGAAATTCCACAACGCATAGGGAACAGCTTTATCTGGGTCGTGGCGTTTTTATTATTTGGATAACATAAATAAAATTAGTTATCATTTTGAGAACATTGGGATTTTTTTTGTTTTTTTGATTTAATTATTAAAAACCATTGGTAAATGCTATAAAAAAAAAAAAATAAAAACGCTATGAGACAGATAAAACTGTTCCCTATGCGTTGTGGAATTTTGGTAATTCTATTATAAATACCAAGGGAGTGGTTCTATCCCGCGCAAAACAGTTTTTTTGCTATGTTGTACATTTGTAAAACGGAGATAACGCATACGGGTATCACGTCATTTAATGGATAGGCCCAAGGTGGATTTGAACTCTCCATAAACACGACCTCACTTGAGATAAGCATAGTCGTGACCTATCCATTAACCATTTCTTTATTATCTATGAGTTCAATAGACAAATAGACAATAATTATACACCCTCTAAATTAATTATTTTTAAAATGTTTAGGCAAGATTACGTTAAATTAATCCACAATGAAGGTATGCCTGATATGAATAATCCATCACAACGTGGTGACCTAATCATCCTGTTTGACATAATTTATCCGCTTTATTTGCCAATTGCAGATGACACATTTTGTGAATTATTTAACGACAAAAAAATAAAAACCTAAATACTAAGTAGTTATAATTGTTTTATGCTAATTATATAGCTAGTATGATCATATTATGTCAATTTAATTTTATAAGAAAATATATTATTACAAAATAATTCATACATTTAATGCAAATTATTTAATTATATTAACCTTTTAACATAATTTAATTATAGAAAAAATAAAAATCTACCTATTGGTTGCTATTACGACATTGCCGGTTTTTTTTACGTTAATTTATTGTTGAGGGTTTATCAATTGATCGGTTTCAAAATTGTTATGCTGTAATACAATATTTCAAATTAATATTAAATATAAATAAAATAATACCATGTAATTAGGATATAAAAAAAATAATTTTTCGTAATTTTTCTTAAAAATGATTTTTAATTTTGAAAAATTATCCCTATTCCCTGATGTAGTTTTCGTAGCAAGCTCCTTTAAATTTCCCATTGATATTTTAGTTTCGATGTTGACAACATCGGACAAATGAATATGAAATCTAGGTAAATTATTTAAAATGAAACATTCATTTGAATGTATTCTGGCTTTACTTTTTTTTTAAATTTTCAAATAGCTGTTTTCGTTATTTTTACTTTCAAAATGACTTCAATATAAAGCCCCATGAACGAGCATATTTCACTTTTATAAAATCTAAATGCATAATATTAATAATTATTTTTGTATTTTTGTTATTAACTATACACAATATACCTAGCACTAGATTACACAATCTATCACAGTAAATTGAAATGCGTGCACACATTATATTATTACTGCAGGAACAACATATTTGGATTTCTGCAGATAAATGACATCCGATAATATTTATTGTCGTAATATAATCCTTTATTTCTATATCTAGGTGTAATAATGATAGTTGTACATTTGGACCTTGTTCAATATGCTGTTATTCGACGTATATCGCAACATATATATGCAGACATAATATAAGTTATAACATAATATATATTGTGTATAAGTATATTATACCTATATAATTATTATCGCCCATTTATACACATTATACACGGCGACATGGCGTTCTAAGACCAGTATTATACAAGTGACACGTCTCGCGACAAAAATATACCATAACCAATTTTTTAGACGACTGAGCGATTGATTGACGTAGTTACTTCTTTACGTTGCACTGAAGTACTTACGTAGGTACTGAACTTTCTATTGAAACCTCCATCTGGAGTACATATGAGTACTTGGTCAAGAATTAAGATCGATTTGATGCATTTTCGGTTAAACCATAGAATACATTTATTTTAACATACAATTATTTCTTACTAATCCAATAATCCATAAGTACTTTTAACCTTTTTTTATTGGACAGATATCTTATTATATGGGTTGCATTCAGTGCTTGTCGGCCGTCGCTCAAATTGGGATTTTTGAAGTTGAGGAACTCAACCGCCTCAATCCAACAATTTAAAAACTGTGTTCCAAGTGCAAAATTATTCAACACAGACCTGCGGGGCTTTCCCCCCCATTCCTAAATGTCGAATACTACATTTCAGCTTAGTTGTAGCATTTTAGCTTTATTATATTTCAAATTTAATATTTTTGACTATATAACAATAGTAACATGTAATTGAATAATGAATATGGATTTATATTTTATAATAAATTTATATTCACCTTATTTTTCCCAGTTATATTTAATATACATTCAGATTCAGTCACTTAAAAAAGTTATTTTTCAATATTATTATTATTCCTATTTTGATAGCAATAACACCTAGGTACGTACCTATGTAATAGGAAATAAAAATAATATATAAAGAACATAATAATAATTATCAGTGATCAATGGGCGTAGCCAGGATTTAGGAATGAAAGGGGGGGGGGGGCAAAGCAAAAAAAAAAAATAAGAATACAAATTATAACATAAATATTGGCAATGTGAAACCAAATAAAAAGAGCACCTCTGACGCAATTTTTCAATAGCTGTATAGGTACTGATTATTTGTAAAAATAAATCCAAAATACATGCTGGAACAAAAAAGATATTTTTACATTGGAATTGGTCTAACGGTTGGGAACACACTTAAAACGTTTAGGTACACATTTTTTAGAAACCAAAAATGAATACAACATTTGGGTACATCATGTTTTGAAAATAATACCACATTTGGATACCAATACGTTTAGGTACACTTTTTTTCTATTTTATTTTTTAGAGTCTCTTAGCATTACCCAGGAGACACCACGGGAATTCTCAATTCCAAAAACTTCCTATTTTAAAACATTATTACTAAAGACGAGATTTATATTCTCTTAAAATACCTAAAATATAATGCTAATATTCTCTAAAAAACCTTCAAATATTCTCATTATATTCTCTTAAAAATTTTAAAAATATGCAAAAATAATCAATAAATATCATTATTTGCTTAAATATGCATTTTTAAATTTTTTTGTTCAACATTATTTTAATAGTAAGATATTAATTAGGTATTAAAAGTTGCGTATTCTAATGGAATACTATTGCACTTTAATAAAAGTTGGAAGTGATAAAAAAAAAAATTATAAATGTTCAAAAAAAATTTTGTGGTACCATAATATTAAAATTCAAAATAAATACAAAATTTTTCTAAAAATTTACGAAATATTCTAAAATATGTTAAATCGGTTTAATATTCTAATATTTTAATTAACCTATGAAATATTCTCAAATATGCAAAAAAAACTTTTTTCTATGCATTAGGAATTGAACGAATCGCCAACATTTTTTACTCTCATAAGACTGCAAAGACCCAGTAACAATATGTAAAAACATATAAATCCGGTCTTTAATTATTACATTTAATATTTTAGCTGAACAAATATTTAAAAAATAATAGTAAAAAGTATTAAATAAAAACAAAATTACTAAATTTAATTAGATTAATACATTGTGTATTTGTGTATATTTTAGTGATTTCATTTATCCATTTGTTATAATAGTTGTCTCCTTTATCAACCTTATCAAGGTTAAAAGTGCCAAAATACACACAAAAAAAAAATATAACATTAAGACACAATTTAACAACTAGTTTACTGTAAATTTACAATACAAAAAAGAGCATCACAATAAAAGAGTTATTTAAAATAATTTTATTTTGATGGGTCACCATTTTCATCAAATTTTATTTTTTTATTTGGGTTTTCCATATTATGAGACCTACGTTTCTTATCTTCTGGTGTCCAAAGAGCATGATCGATAAACCTTTCAGCAGCTTTTTTATCAACTCTTGCCATATTTTTTTTGGCCATAGCACCTTTAGCCATATCCATAGTTGATTTTACACGATCCAATTCTCTTTTTATATTATGAGAAGTTGGATCAACACCATCTAATCGCAAGTAAATCCAATACAAACTATTCAATGTAAATGCAATAAGTAGATCATGCTTAATTTTTTCTTCCACTGACAGAGAGTTGTAATCTAAATCCATTCGTGATTCTAGTAACGTTTCAATATCTACAATTGAATGGTCCAAATTTTGAATACTTGCAACTAACTCTTCATCTTTGAGTAATTCTTCATCTAAGTCTAATGTTGCCATTTTAATTTGATCTAAATTACAAAAATTGAAAATAAAATAAAAAAGTTTTATTAATCGTACATTTAAAATAAATAATAACAATAACATATTATACTTTTAGATCATAATATCATCATAAATTACATAAGATACACCCATATTATTGGTTTTTTTGGTTGGCAAAGGTTTAGGATAAATTTGTGATATTAACTATCAATTTATTATGTAAGGTAAAAAATACAATCATTAATAAAATTCTTATTTCATCTCATTTTGTGTCTTTATAGGTATTGCAGCCATAGATTATAAAGATCTTTATTATCTATGACTGCAGCATTTCTCAAAAAGTGGGTGACAAGTCAACTTGTGAGGCGTTACTATTTGTGACATTTCATTAGGTTTTTGTGGGCCGCAATAGATTATCATATGAACATTTTGGTCACTGTGCTAAACATTTATGGAAGCATTGGTTTATTGAATGCAAGTCACAAGTACCTATTTTAAACCTCGTCACATTTTAGTAGGTGATATATTTAATTTCATCTTTGAAATTAATGTACTGACTATGATGATACAATAATATTATTCAAATGTTCTAATGAAATATCGTAAATTGTTAAACTCACCAAGTTGTAGCCCTCGGTAGACGGACAATGGTTTTACCGACAATTTCAGAAAAGTCGGTTAAATGTGAAATGAAACCTTAGATAATTTAATAATATTACACTAGATGCCCGACTCTCTATTCTACTGCATGATATAAGTATACAACATGATATCATGACATTCTACTATGCATGGGTTTTTGAAGATGTTGGTTGAGCCAATGTTTACAATCTGTTATCAATATTATTGTGATAACCACGAACTAAGATTTATCTATTCTGTGCTGGTACCAGCGCTCTGCACGACTGCACCGGCGGACCCGTCCGTTATTGTTCTCGCTACAGCTCCGGTGACACGGGTACCCATCCTACTTGTCCGTGCCGTATTATTACGCAAACCATGTTTTTGGCGTTGTTCGTTTTCGTTATCGTTCTAGCTCGTTGGCCATTACACACGTTGTAAGTCGTCTCGTTGTGTGTGACGTTGATCCACGTGAAGCTCTAGCAGTAATATTACGTTCCGTTGCTTCACGTGCAGTTTTGGCTGTTGCCGTCATTCCCGTTAGCCCTACTCTCAGGTGCACGATCAGTATCACGGGATAACCAAGCAGCTCCGCTAAAAGTATCACTCGCTCGTGAACGTCACTTCAGTGCTCGACAGCAGACCGGTACATCCGGCAGTGCCCGTACTACGACGGTTGAGTTATCCAGATGTTCAGCCACGCCACCTCAAGTCGTCATCTCTAGTCCACGTCTGGCAGCAGCTGTGTAGGCCAGAGGGTGATCCCCCTTCTCCCCCCATCCCTTGTATGTCGAATAACCTTAATATCTTGCTCTGATATTTACTTAGAATAATATACGCATATATTCACCCTTCAGATTAAGTTTTGTTTATTAAACATTTGCCCTACCCACAAACATCCCGAGGACCGTGTGTCAGGCGACAACCGAAAGTTAGGATCGCCGGCGCAAACAATGATATTACCTTTAACTTTTATAGCTAAGATTTGAAAATTGAAAACAAAGTTCCACATAAGTAGGTTATTCTGTAACCAAAAAATCTAAAAAAATCTAAAACACAATATCTCTTATACCTGCTATACACTGATATTCTATAGTACAGGGGTCACAAATTAATACTTTCCGCGGGCCACATTAAGAATTTGGAAAATTCTCGCGGGCCATACAAATTCAAGGTACATAATATTTATTGTCATATGCCGATTGGCCAAAACTATTTTATTTCTTAATAAAAAATAATATACACGTATTATAATATAACTATAACTAATGAAAATAGAATAAGTGAAACAATTATGAATTAATATTTTTAATGTGAAAAATGGCAGATCTTGCTCTCAACTAGCTGCTTTAAGTCGGGGTTATGGTTTGTGGTCGTTATCTTCATCATCATTCTAAGGTGTTCGTTGGTGAGTCGGGATCGGAATTCGTTTTTAACCTAATAATGTACAAAGATAAGAAATTACCTGCAACATTTATTATTACAACTACAACAGTCGCCCATAATAATAATTACGTATTAAATTGCTTCTTTTTTCCTTATCTGCGGGTCTGTCAAATTCATTCGCGGGCCGCTAGGGCTCCATAGGTTTGGTTACAGTTATAATAATCTATGGCAAATGACAACCATCTGAGAAGAACAACGATTCCAATGACTAAGATGAGTAAGACTATATAGTCCGTGGTACTCGCATATTTCGTACCATTCTGGTTATAAAGCTATTTTCATAAATGTCATTAATCTCAAAACATGACGCCATGACGGTCATATTATAATGTCTCAATACTTATTCGGATTGAAATTTTGGATCGGAGATGAAGACACGCGCTCATTTCCCTGACTGAGATGCGCCGCTCTCTTTAGTACTATAGACAATATTATACACTCGTATAGGGTACGTGTTTCGCAGGAGGAATAAATATTTACGTAAGTTTTTTACCTTCAACGCTTTTGACGTAGTGATAGATTAACATACTAGGTATATTATACTTTGTCAGGTCAAAGCTGGGTACCCACCAGACGGGCAGAGTACTTTTTATAAACTCCAGTTATTTTAGGTGTAGCAAAAATTGTGATTGATATTGTGCAAATACTTAAATACTTGACTTTAAATTATACTACTATACCTACGTTTCATAGTGTTGAAGTATGAATAGATTTTTTTTAATTCTAAAACCAATTGAAGGTGATACTTAATTACCTACCTGTAAAAGAGAACACCGATTCTAGTTAACCCTATCGATTGTTAAAATCTTTTTTTGTCAAATGGTTGGTTTAAAGCTTAGAGTACAGAGGGGATAACAAATACAAACATGTAACCTGACCTACTCCCACTTTTATTGACGTTTTTTGCGTGTGGTAATGGGCACTGCCTATACGCGTATTAGCTGCACTCGGCGCGTCGCATCCGTCTCCGCAAATCGAAAAATAGTCCCTCAGAACGTCTCGCTGTGCAAAAACCGCTCCTCAAGTAGAGGTGACAGGTCAATAAAATGTGAAAATCAACTACAAAGCAATGTGACGCGTGTAAGTTATTGTTGTTTTCATCATAAACACCTTCAAAACGAAGTTTGTCCCGAGCTTGTTTTTATTTTTACATTCTTATAAACAACCTAAAGCACACACTTTTGAATAAAAAACTTTTTAAAAAATCGATAGGTTGCTAAACGGTAAATTATGCCAAGATTTATAATGCCACGTACAATCTTTTCCTGATTTTTGTAATTTCATTTGTGATTTAGAAAATAGTAGTACCTAAAAACCTCCGATTCAATAACGAATTTATTTAAGGAGATTTTCTAAACTAAATATACCCATAGTAAAAGGCACTGTAGACATGACAATCATAGTTCCTAGGCAGTAGTCTATGTAACCGTAACACTAATAAAATTTAAAACATTTTACCTATCCAAGTTTAAGCCACAGTACATGATAGATTCAAATTGGTATAATAATATATTTTACATATTTCTTGTTTATATAATATTTTAGTTTTATAGATATAATCATAAGACCGGCGGAAAAATTCCAAGCTTACGTCTTATTAAGTTAATATTGCCACGTGATGTTTAAATTAAATGGAATTAGAAAATATAAACACAAGTTTTATGAAAAAAATCTTTATTTTTATGCGTATCTCAGTTTTTAAATGGATACCCTCTTTTAAATAACGTTAAAAATGCTTTTTACATTTTTTCTTGTTTTGTAGCAGGATATTTCGAACTAATTTTGATTATTGTGCCAATCTTAAAATAAAAAAATCAATTTTTGGACAGTAGGTTAATGACAACTAGTTCCTTAATCTGGTATAGCCTACATATTTGGATTTTTAAATTATTATTGTCTTTAAATTAATGATTTCAAATTATTAAAAACATTTAATCACAACTTGCAGAAAAGGGAAGAGATCCCATTTTTGAATCATTTTCGTTTCGTTGTTCATTTTTTCATTAGACCCGATTGGCAATGACATCGTTTACTGCAGAAAGGAGTCAAATCCGACAGTCCAAAAAAAACGCCTTAATATAGTGTTTGGAAATTTCTCAGTTTGGTAATAACTTAAAATGAAAAAATAAGTAGTACTACTCCTGTCTATCTTAATATATAAGTCTTATGTTAGGAGTTATAATAAATATAGCTATTACCTGCCTTCCAGTTTTTCGGAGGGCTCTCGAGATCGTATTATTCGGATTATATCAAGGATACAGACTGTAGCAATATAATTTATATGTAAAAATCAATGTCTAATTTTCATAAACTGCAATCAATATAAAATAGTTAATATAAAATGCCTTACCTGATTCGCAGGTTTTACTGTATGATATTGTAGGAGTTTTAGGTTTTAATGACAAATAAGGATAAAACTTCAAATCACATAATTAATAAAGACGCCTGATGATTGCTCTCATAAGTTCCCAGTTGTCCGTCGTCGAAATCGGTTTCTGTTACGTGAGGAGTTGGTTACTCTGGTGGATAGGATGCATGGCACTGGTTTAAGGGGCGACACGGATATCCGACCAGAGAGCAGTAAGTGCGGGTTTTTATCAAAGGCTTTTTAATACATAAGATTTGCCCCCGAACTAAGTGTTCTCCAGGTTCGGCTGCAAAGTGACCATAAGTTACCGAGTATCATTCTCTCTAGCGGCATATAGATGAGTTCCGCACGTCCTGGTCGCCCCGCATGGGGAGATCGCGGTACGTGCTTACAAGTATCTTGAAACATTTCGTATCGCATAATAGCTATGTACTTATTTGTCGATGATAACGTTGTTATTAGGGATGGGTCGCTATTTCTACAATAACGCAGTCTAGGCCTGTTATTAGTTACATCATTAATATGCTTGGGTTAGTTAATTTTGTAGTAATGGGTGGTGTGAGCAATCATGTAACATCCACCCTGCAGACTTTTTTTGTGTTGTGCCCTACAAAACAACAGGACACCGCTCGTAGCGAGAGTGAGAACACTACAAACATTGAAATAAGAGGAGAGAAAATTTAAATAAAAAAAAAAATTAGAAAGTTTGAGGGTTGACGGAGTTTTGAATACACTTAAACTGACAGTTATAATATATAAATATAAGACAATTTTATTGTAAACAATCTAAAAAGGCAATGTGATTAAGATTAAAGTGTTAAATATTACTGTGGAACGATAGGAGATAGACTGGGGAAAAAACTGAAGTTCGGGTTCGTACGACCTACAGTCCACTAATTGTGTTTTTTTTATTTTGTTAATGAATGTTACTATTCTGATATTGTAAGTTTACCCTAGGGGTATTTGTAATATGATAAGGCACTCATTTTTTTTTAAATGATATTTTGTGTACAATGTATCGACTCCCCGGCCTGTTACATATGAATATTCTTTTTACATATTTTGTTTCTTCTTCTATATTTTTCTAGATATTATTTTCTTTAACAGTAGTTAATTCGCTTACAATGTTTTGTTTTTTAAAAATAAAAAACTTCTTTTTTTATTTTGTTATTCTTCACTTCTTTAAATAATTTTATATCTATACTAGTTAAATTATGTTAAGTATTTACATTCTTTTCTTTTTTATTTATTTATATTTTGTCTTACCTTTGAATTTCCTGTTGACTTCACATTATGTTAGATAAAAAAAATGCACATTCTTTTGTATTTACTTGCTTTACAGTTTTTATATAATACATATAGGTCTGACTTCAATTATGTTAAAATTATTTTAACATTTTTTTTTTTTTTTTTATTTTTGGCCACATTTGCTCTAACATTTCGATTTTTGTGACTTAATTGGGGACCTAATTAGGTTCAATTTATTTTCACATAATCTTTGTATCAAACTGCTTAAAACATTTTTTTTTTGTCTTTGTTTTAACAGTTGCGTTTATGTCTTAATTTGACTTAAATTAGGTTTAACTTAGGTAATCAACTTAAAGTAAGGTTATGTAATGTATTTATATTATTTTTCTGTAACTTGTTGTACAATAGTTAAATACTAGTTCGTGTTTTTAATTTTATCTTAAATTAATGTTAGTAAAAAAAAAAGGGTTTATTTGGGGTTTTATTTTTTTGGTCCTGTAGGAGTGATTGGTATGTTGAGTCTCCATAAGATTTGGTATTAATGCTGGTTTTTTTGTTTTTAATAATAATAGTTGGATACTTGTCATAGTTAAGTACTTTTTAAAATTGTTAATTGTGATTTTATAAGTGTTTGTGATTATGTGAATTATAGGTTTAAGTGTTTTTGTCAAGTTTTAGAAGTTTGAATTATTATTTGTACACTGTTTTTATTATTTATTTTTTTTTTACATACCAACTGGGTTTGTTAGGGTATTTTTGTTATAATATTTATTTAAAAAAAACAGGGGCTGTTTGTATGATTTTCGATCTATGTGCAGTTTGTAATGGTTTCTTTATTTAATTTTCCATTGTTGTGTTTTTATCATGCGTTTTTCTTTCTTTAGTTTTTAGTACGCTATATGCAATGAAAGCTAATCCGGGCATTCTTGTAATGGAACTATATATTGTGGGAAATTTCATTGGACCTTTTTGTTTGTAACGGTATGACAATCTCACAATTCCCATCGTTTAGGTAACGCTTGACATTTATTCTCTGGTTTGATATAGGATATACGGAAGATATATTATTGGCTTGATTTTGATTTGTTAGGTTTTACCCATGTCTTTTATTTTTGGGTTTCATTTTTATTATTATCATTAAAAATTGTAAATTGAATTTTATGTGTATTATGTGAGCGTGTTCTTTTGATTATCCAAAAATTTTGTGTTATGTTATTGGTGTCAGCTTTATGGTATATACCTGATTTTAAAGTTATTTTATTTGAATTCGAGGTATAGTAGAATATTTTTATTATAGGGAAGGAGTCCAATTTAATTTGTTTTTCTATCCGTGAAACTAGGTGGTATTGCAATTTTCGAATATTTAGTTTTGTGGCTTCAATAATATTAGATTGTGAATTGAAGATTGTAGATCCTGTATAATTTTGGGCTATATGATAGTGTAAATTTTTTGTTATTAGTGAATATATTGTTTATAGTTCATTGATATAGGGCTTGTGTCCCCCACATTCATTTCTTGTAATGCAAGTTGTGTTTAGATCACCGTATACTTTGGATATTAAATGTGTTGTTATGCCCCCTTATTCATTTTGAAAGATCCTGCAGAATATACAATTAGCTATACAAAAAAAAGTGTAGGATGCTGGGCATTTAAGATATGACTAACCTTTTAATTACTATGATATTTTGTTCATATTCATTTATACTATATGAATGCGCATTTGTATATGTTTGATTAACGTTAGAAATTGTGATAATTGTATATTATTATTTAAATAATGTCCTGGTCTTTGAAAAATCGATCAGGCATATTTTTGACAAAAAAGTCATTTCCCAAAAGTAATATTGTCGCTGCTTACCTTGTTTTACTACTGTGGAAAGCTTCGAAAATAATTTAAATAGTTACATGCTGGTCGTTTTGATTTTAAGTTTTGGGTTGATACTACCGCGCCATTAGTGGTTCCTCTATCTGGTCCTTATAAAGTCTGTAGTGTACTGATAAGTTATAAATTGTATCTCCACTGGATCTTAAAGTCTTGTCTAATCAACATATGGTTTGCCCCCGTGTCCAATTTGTATATGGGTAAGAGTATATGATTAAATTGAGGTCTTCAATATAAATAGCATCGGTGTAGGCCATTAATTATTATAATGTAATATTTGTTTTTCCGTCTATTTGTATTTAAATATGAGCCAATTATCAGAAGAGTTTAACCTTGTATTTAATTGTTTTTGACTTGTTAGTTGTCCTTGAACGACAAGTGATCGCTGGAATGTTCCAAGATTTATGCATAATTGACATATTTATATTAGGTTTGTTGTTTAAAGTGGAGGGGAAAAAAAAAAAACCATTCCATAATTCATTTGGTTATCTTCGAGCAGTCTCGAGCATTTTATGTGGTGAGGACTTAATTATATATTGTTATATGTTTATTACTGTTAGTTTTATCGTTTACTCTAAAACGGTGGTTTTTATGTTACTAAAATTGTTTTGATATTTCGTTATCATTAGTTAAATCGCGATAGTTTTTTAACTGACCTATAGTTTCTTTTTAAGATTTCTATTTCCCTCTCGTAATTTGCTATTTCGTTGTTTCTATTTTATTGTTTGTATTTAGTTGCTGTGGGTATTTATTTTCATTAGATTTACTATGTGTATTTTATCTATACTATTAGCTGTAATCATAACGCGGTATAAAGTTCATATTTTTGCGACCGGTTGTTTTTTTTAAATTTATCGATGTATGTTAATGTCCACTAACCTCCTATACCTCTTAATATGTTTGGGTTGTAAGCCTTAATCGATTTAACTTTGTACCGATTTCTCGCTTGATGACATACATTTGTCACTTTGCCTACACAATGGCTCTACTTCATTAATGTAAGACACCCTTTGTCATCAGAGTTCTGTTTACGTTTTTCTAGCATTGTTCGAAGCATATAGATTTTGTGCAATGGTTGGCAAATTCTAGTCATAAAAAATTGTTTTTCTACAACTCGGAACCAATTAATGTTTTCAACGAGTATCCAAATATTGTCATAAAATATGAGAAGCAGTGCCTTCTAAAAATACGGGAATCTATAGACTTTTTTCAGATATCAGAACCATCCTTAATAAGTGCATCTCTATTAGCATTTTTTAAAAAAAAGAAAATCGACGTTTGCAGAATTAATGTGTCACCTGAATTAATTTCCGGGTTGCCAAGTAAAGGGGTGTTTTTATTGGCTCCCATATAATTAATTCTTTGGGGTAACTTACTTTACGTTTAAAATAAAAATTATTATAATATATAATGTCACCCATTATTAATGTAATATTTTGTTAAACTAATTTAATAGAGGTTTAATAATTAATATTTTTTTACTAAAAAAAGTAAAATATTATAATTTTTATAAGTATAAAATCGTTGGGTTTTTCTTTATGAGTAAATAATAATACTATATGTTATAAGTCGTAAATCGTTAAGTTCGTACGTAGTTATTATTATTTTTGTTACTCTAACAAGTTTTATTTTTTAGTATTAATAAATTAATTAGTTATTATTCTTAAAACTTACTATTAAAATATTGACTTTAATAAGCTAATAAATTTTGTAAACTTTTTGCTCATTTCTCAGTTTATTTATCTGAATAACTGAACTTTGTTGGGGTCGCCACTTTTACATAACTTAAAATGAAAAAAATAAGTCGTCGACTCCTGTCGAGACTTAGGTTTTAAACTCTGAAAGTTATGCTATTATAAATCTAGCTAATTACCTCCTCCAGGTGTTCGGAGGGCTCTCGATGATCTTTATTCGAAATTATATCAAATACAACTGTACAATATAATTGTTATGTAAAAAGCATGTACAAAGTATAATTTTATCACTGCAATCAATATCAATATTATATAAATGCCTTACCTGAATATCGGTAGGTTGTATCTGTATATATTGTAAGAGGGAGTTTTCAGGTTTAAATGAAATAAGTAAAAACGTCAAATATACAGAAATTGAATTAACGAACGCACTGATTAATTTCTACGCATAAGGAAGTCCAGTATTCGCGTCGTCGAATCGGTTTCTTTCTTTACTTAGAGGTTGGTTACTGCTGGGTGGAGAGGTAAGCAAATGCACGGTTAAGGGACGACACGGATATGCACGCCAATAGTGCAAGTAGGCGGTTTTTATCAAGGCGATATTTTATACTTCCCCGAACTAAATTCTCTTCGGTCGGCGAAGGACCATTGTTTAAACCGTACATTTAACTCTGGAGCGGACATGGAAAGAGCGTTCCCCACGTGCCTGCGCCCAATACGCTGCGAGCCGTACGTGCTGACTTCGTAATTCGTAATCGCATATAGATTATTGAATCACTTATGTCGATATAACGATTTTAATTAGGGAATTCCGATTGTCACAAGCGACAGTCTGGGCCGTTATTTTTACTCATAAATATATTAATGTTAAATTTATAGTAATGTGTGTTGGAGCATAAATCATTAACGAGTTTACTACAGAAGAGTTATGATTTCCGTTTTTTTGTCCCTCCTGAAATATATAAAAAAATGGACCTAAATCCCCTTTCTGCAGTTTTGCGAGTCATTTGCAAAACCAACCTTCAACGTTTTAATATCTTAATTTAAGAATTACTATTGTAATGGGGGAATTCCAATGGGGGGTCATATTAATATACGTCGAAGTATAAACCGTATTTGAATCCGTTAAAAAACTTAAAATATTAATATTATAAAATACAACATATAGTGAGAAATATGATGCCAGTACTAAGTACATACACATAATATAATAGTATATATTTAATTAGCTCATCTAATATATCAAATCCTCGTGTGCGGTCGGGGGATGTTTGTTCCAACTCCTCCGAAACGGCTGTAGACCAGATTTTTCATGAAAATTTTAATATGTCATGTTCCGTAGTTCTGAGATCCTAGCCATACTATCTATTTTTCATAACCTAAATATAAGGGGTGTCCAGAAAAGAATAAAAATAGTAATTAGTAGTTAAATAATAATATTGTATTATATATATTGTGTTTGCTATTATTAAGTTAATAAATCGGACATGTAAATTGTTGATTTGTATTATTATTTTTTTGTCAATATAATATACTATATGAAGGTTTGTTGTTTAATTAGACCTGCGGGGAAGATGATAGGTGTAATAATTAAAAAGGGTTACCTTGGATATTTTTTTATTACTTTGCTTTTAGTACCTGTAGTTTAGTTATGGATTTTATTTATTGATTATCTTAGCCACCATAGGTGAATATCGCAAATTGGTACGAGACAGTGTGATAAAATCCAGGGGTTAAATCATACACATACTACGATACAACACAGCATGAGTCCGCGGATCGACACCGCCGTTTTGTAAAAGAAAAAGGGGGGGGAAAAAAAAGGGGGAAAAAAAGGGAAAAAGGAGGAGATGGGAAAAAAAGTAAGAAAAAAAAAAAAAAAAAATGGGGAAGTAAAATGAAAAGTACTAAATTAGCTTGCCATTACCAATAATATACTACTAAAAAACTACTAAAGTACTGAGACGATCAGAATTTTTATTCCGGGCAACAGAAAATTAAGAGTAAATCCTAGAGACAAGAAATCTAACCGAATATAAATAACGCATTGCACAAGTTTGGTCATTCGTTGATACATTTAACGATACGAAGTTGACACTGGGAATCACATATTTTATTATAGAATAAGTTACCTTATCTTAAGTTAACAAACGCAAACTTAAATAGCGCTACTAAGCAATAATTGACAAAAGTGATTCTACATTACACACAACCGAATATTCTAAAACGAACACTCTTAGAAAACATATAAAATTACTAAGAAATGTGGAAATCAAATCCTTGGAAAGCTTTACTAAACAAATCGTTCTTCATCATAAATGTCGCAGTCTGTTTTGTGTTTTTTCGATGTTTCTTGTTGATAACAAGTTTTCGTTCATTCACTCCAGTCAAAACGTCTAAGCATTCAATACAGTTCCCTCGTGAGATTTATACAAAACCGTTACCAACAAACCCAATTCACCAGTCCATTTAGACACGATTTTACCACGCATTCACTAAATTAAATTTTAACACCTGCGCGTGTTAATATATCAAATAAACACACAAACAATGTACAAATCATACGTTTATTAGTGTTTAAACTGTTAGATTACTGTGTTTATATCGCCAATATTTATATTTTATAGTTGAGACTTTGGTTATTGAAGTAAATGTTGCATGGCTAGAATTGCTCACTACAGTAAACTATGGGCTAATCTTAGGCGATTCCTGAGGTATCAGCAGCGCAGCTGTCACAGATACTGCGCTAACTCAATTGACTAACGGATATAATATTACATATAAGCGGAAAACAACAAAAACTCACGGGCGGACATTGACAAAACAATGCGAATATCCGTCAGCGCACAGGCAACGAGTGGCAGCCACAAATACGTGCAGGAAAAACCGGCCCATAAGCGGCTACAATCAAGCGGAAAAACGAACGTGCGAACGCAATCAATTGAAAAGAACACGGATTTTGAACTATGTCCCCGGATGAACAGAATGGCGTCCCCCAAACCGACACAAATGCGCATAGCGAACTCGGGGGGTAATCGTGGCACGGTGTACTATACTAGTACCGTACGCGATAAAGTGACATGATAAGTGTGAGGGCCACTAACTAACGTCAAATCGGAATGGCACAAAAGGGCCCCGCGACCCCCCAAAACACTCCTTACAAAACTATGTACTTATAGTCCAATAAATATGTCGCAGTTAGCCCGCGCAAAATCAACCATTCGCCAAGCGAATCTTTCACCGCGGCTTACATATGGCGAAACGTTTAGGTCTGGCGGCGGTTAACTGTAGTTTCCATTTCTGCAGCCTCTCCACGGCCGCAAATATATCCATTCCCGTAAACGGGCGGTCCATCCAGGTCCAAAGATTTGTCAAACATTTTTCACGCCGCATCTCCAACGACTGTGGTGTCCATGTTCTGTATATGGCCTAATAAACTGCGTAGGCGGGGATATAATGACCTGGGCTTAACCATTGTGAAAATTTGGAACACCGATGTGACCATAGAAACCGAACGTGTACCATCAAGCAACCCATCTCAACCATAGGCAAAAAACCACCCGTTTCTATAGCAACCGATGTAACCATAGCAACCGTCGTTTCTATAGCAAACCACCGTTTCCATAGCAACCGGGTCACCATAGGATAGAAACCACCTTTACCCATAGCGACCACCGTTTCCATAGTAAACCGGTTTCTATAGTCAACCAGAATGTAAGCCATAGAACCAACCTTTCAAATAGCAACCGCTGTCACCATAGCGAACCACGCGTTTCCATAATCCGAACCGTCGTTTCTAAATAAGCAACCCCTGGTACCATAAAAAGCCACAACCGTGCTGTCACTCATAGAAACCCCTGTTAATCTAAAATACACCTAACCTCTGTCCATAAAATATGCAACCACCGTTTCTATGCACCCGTGTTCCATGCATACCACAACCACCGTTTCCGTCCATAGCACCGATGTCACGCATGATAGAGTGCACCGTCGTGGGGCTTCTATAGCACCACCGTTTCCATAGCAACCACCGTTACATACAACCGTGATGTATTATAATGTAAACAATACTATGTTTTGGAACATGTGAGTTTATTAGGTACTGGTTGTATTTAGCTTCCCAAGCGATTCTTTTTGTTTAGTGTTTATTTCACCCCTGTTTCTCAAACAATTTTTTTTTTTCAATTCTTTGAATTCTAATAGATGGGATTTGTATAAATATATTTCAACATTACCGTTTATAGCTAGGAGTACAACTGAGTACGTGTGTACATACTATATAATTTTGACAAAGAAGCTGTCTCACGTTCAACATTAATTTAATTTTATATATTTGACTTTTTATATATATCTTAATTTAAAACATTTAAAACGTTTAAGATTTGATAGTTTAATTTAGAACATATTTATGTGTGGTTTTAATATTTAAATTTTCTATATTTTTTTTTTCTAAAATGGCATTGTCTGCGTTCGCTTACACCTAAACACACCTACCATCAATTTTTTTTTAAAATTTTAACTCTAGTCTGAATTTTTTTTGAACATTTCATTTTATTCGTATAGTTTTTATATTAAATTTTTTTTATTTTGGAATAGTTTTTTTTTCAGTCAGTTATGGCCTTCCTTAGTTTGAACTCTTTATGGTTGGTCCTACTATTGAATTTTTTCTAATTTATTTTTTTGTATAACCAGACCTAACATCGGTTTTTGCTATAGAACGTGGGCGGTAGCTATGGTTACGTTGGTTTCTATGGTGACATCGGTTGCTATGGAAACGGTGGTTGCTATAGAAACAACGGTTGCTATGGTAACATCGGTTGCTATAGAAACGGTGGTTTCTATGGTGACATCGGTTGCTATGGTAACTGTGGTTTCTATGGTGACATCGGTTGCTATGGAAACGGTGGTTGCTATGGAAACGGTGGTTGCTATAGAAACGACGTTTACTATGGTAACATCGATTGCTATAGAAACGGCGGTTTCTATGGTGACATCGGTTGCTATAGAAACGGTGGTTGCTATGGTAACATAGGTTGCTATGGTGACATCGGTTGCTATGGTAACGGTGGTTGCTATGGTTACATCGGTTGCTATGGTAACGGTGGTTTCTATGGTGACATCGGTTGCTATAGAAACGGTGGTTGCTATGGTGACATAGGTTGCTATGGAAACGGTTTCCATAGCAACCGATGTCACCATAAAATCTACCGTTTCCATAGCAACCAACGTTACCATAGCAACCGATGTTCACCATAGAAACCACCGTTACCATAGCAACCGATGTAACCATAGCAACCACCGTTTCTATAGCAACCACCGTTTCTATAGCAACCACCGTTTCCATAGCAACCGATGTCGCCATAGAATCTACCGTTTCTATAGCAACCACCGTTTCCATAGCAACCGATGTCATCATAGAAACCACCGTTACCATAGCAACCGATGTAACCATAGCAACCGATGTCACCATAGAAACCACCGTTACTATAGCAACCGATGTAACCATAGCAACCGATGTCACCATAGAAACCACCGTTACTATAGCAACCGATGTTACCATAGCAACCACCGTATCCATAGCAACCGATGTCACCATAGCAACTAACGTTACCATAGCAACCGATGTCACCATAGAAACCACCGTTACCATAGCAACCGATGTAACCATAGCAACCGATGTCACCATAGAAACCACCGTTACTATAGCAACCGATGTTACCATAGCAACCACCGTATCCATAGCAACCGATGTCACCATAGCAACCACCGTTTCCATAGCAACCGATGTCGCCATAGAATCTACCGTTTCTATAGCAACCACCGTTTCCATAGCAACCGATGTCGCCATAGAATCTACCGTTTCTATAGCAACCACCGTTTCCATAGCAACCGATGTCGCCATAGAATCTACCGTTTCTATAGAAACCACCGTTACTATAGCAACCGATGTCACCATAGAAACCACCGTTACCATAGCAACCACCGTTTCTATAGCAACCGATGTAACCATAGCAACCACCGTTTCTATAGCAACCACCGTTTCCATAGCAACCACCGTTTCCATAGCTACCGATGTCACCATAGAAACCACCGTTACCATAGCAACCGATGTAACCATAGCAACCACCGTTTCTATAGCAACCGATGTTACCATAGCAACCACCGTATCCATAGCAACCGATGTCACCATAGCAACCACCGTTTCCATAGCAACCGTCGTTTCTAAACAATTTTACTATAGGAATACACATTACAAAGTACAAACAAAAATGCCCAGAATTTTAAACAGAAAAACTATTCAATATGATAATCTCACTAAAGAATGATATTACAGAGGGTATCAGGTTATCAATGTTTAAAAAATATCTACAAAAAATACAACAACAGTTAAAAAAATTACGAATAAAATTGAAATGTTCAAAAAATTCAGCTAGAGTTAAAATCTTTAAAAAAAATTGATGGTAGGTGTAAGCGCCCGCAGACAAATGCATTTTAGAAAAAAAAAATTATAGAAAAATTTAAATTGTAAAACCACACATTAAATAGTTCAAACTAAAATATCCAAAATCTTAAACAGTTTTTAAATGTTTTAAATTAAGATATATATAAAAAAATCAAATATATAAAAATTAAATTGAATGTTGAACGTGAGACAGCCTCTTTTCAAATTATATAGTATGTACACAGGTACTCAGTGTACTCCTAGGTATAACCGGTTAATGTTGAAATATATTTATACAAATCAATCTATTAGAATTCAATGAATTGAAAAAAAATTGTCTGAGAAACCTGGGTGAAATAACACAAAACTAAAGGTATTCTTGAAGCAAAATACAACAGTACCTAATAACTACATTCCAAAAATTAGGTATTGTTTACATTATAATTATACGAACAGTTATTATGATCAGAGGTGTATCACTGTAATATATGTATTAGAAAATGTATAAAAATGAATGTAATTTATTAAGGATGTAAAAAAATGTGGGAAGGAAATCTTGAGAATTCTTTGACAATAGGATACCAAAACACAAAACCATAT
The DNA here is from genome assembly GCA_008086715.1 of Sitobion miscanthi. Taxonomy (NCBI): domain Eukaryota; kingdom Metazoa; phylum Arthropoda; class Insecta; order Hemiptera; family Aphididae; genus Sitobion; species Sitobion miscanthi. The sequence continues at coordinate 23,350,517 of CM017797.1, forward strand.
TTTAAATTAAAACTATTGATTTTATACATTTTCTATTTACAAAAACTCATGAGTATTGAAAACATTATAAAATCCTAATAAAATAATATTTTTTTATATTTTATAATTTGTCGTGGTAAAAACATCATTATTTAATGTTGGCTGTATTTAAGTTTTTAATAACTATACTGATACAACTCTAGTTTATCTAATTTATTAAATTATTTTGGAACGTAATAATTTTTTTTGTGGTCAGGATAGACAGTTGACAGTTGACTAGGTACTCCTTGAAAACTTTTGTATTTTAGGTGTGAAACAGTATACGTAGGTGCCAATGATATACATATCAAGTGGAAAAATAAAAATTACGTTTGTTAATTGACATACCCTCAATGCTTAAATTAAACTTCAGGTTTGGGAAAAAAATGTACAAGCAATAAATGGTTATGACATTAAATATTTAGACATACCTTTAACCATCATAAAATATTAAAATCTAAAATAATAATTATGGTAAAATACTAAAATATATAATTGTAAAATATGGGTGTATAATGTATACAAAATATAAAGATTAATAACATTATATTGTTATAAATACTTCGCGCAAATCTAAGGTGTTATCCGGCGAATAGTATAGGCAAATAAGGTACGCGTATTAAACCGGTCGTGGTAAAACGAAGACAGCGTTTGGATTGTTCGAACTGGCGTATAATTTATTATTTATTATACATTGCGCTTTTGGTAGGTAGTAACGTATATGCTTCTACGTAACCGAGCTAACAGATTTTTCGTGACACTAAATATTTAATTCAAGTCTAAAAATTTAATTTAAGCCCCAAAATAATATGAAAACAAACTTACGCGTAAACATCGACTCTTCCGGTGAAACCTAGCTGTTCTGCAACATACGCTGCCGCCGAAGAAACAGTTATCTCCATCCGTATTGAAACTAGAAAGTATGGAAATATTTTATGAAAATAACCTAAACGTTACAAAATGTGTAAGTTCATGTTATATTGTGATATTATACTGCTTAACGAACAGTCCGTCAATTGTTGGCTTGTATTATTTTTTTGTTCACTGCAATTATTAGAATAGTGAATCGTCCCCGCCGAATGTCGGCAATTGGCGATTGCCATAGATGACATAAATATATTATAAAATGATAAATCCATAGAACTTATCCTCAGTATGTACAGGATGTCCCACCGACATCTGACAAATGTCATAATACTTTTGCTATAAACAAAATTTTAAAGATTTTTTTTTATATATAATTTATTGTCACTCGCGCTACACGTATAATAACAAAAATTATTTTTATTTTTTATGACTGAAAATAAAAATTTTAAATTTGATTTAAATATTTTTAGATCAATTCAAAATAGCCAATTTGTGAATCTGATTAAAATATAATAAAATAACTTAATAATATATATATAAACTTTTTTAAATATATTATTTTTGGGAATTTGCTGACGTGAGTATATTTCTTAAATTGTTTACTTATCACAAAATATTAACATTTTTTGTCATACGTTTAAGTAGCATATAATTTATTTTTTTGTCAGATATTTCTGTTACATCCTGTATAATATGGTCTATTGATATAATATCATATGTTCTTTACAGAAAACTTTGAGATCTGTTATATATTCTGGTTTTCTATTTCAGGGGGGTTGTTCTGGAAAAGTGAAATCGATAAAAAAGATTGAAATAAGATAAAAAATGTATATTTTTATGGTTTTGAATATGAAAGCTCTGAGATGATCGATATGAATTTCGTGAGAAATCTAGAGGTACTAGAAAACTAAGATAAGCGTGTTGAATGAAATAAACTAAAAATTTATTTTCACAACAATCGCTTGAAAATTAGTTTAATTCAAATAATGAGATGAACCTTATTAAATCATTTAAATTTTCCAGAACAAGCCCCCTTGGTCGCATGCCAATTTTAACCATCATATACTAGACTACAAGTTTATAGACAATCTATAATGCATTCTCCTGCCGGTGGCCCTAGACACTGTTGGGGAAATTTTTATTTCTTTAGTAATTAAATTACGATACGAATAATTATAAGTTACGTAGGTATACTGTCCAATACTCGATTACCTGAATTTAAATTAAAGAATGTGATATACCTAGGTAACCTATCGATCTATTATAAAACAGAAACTTAACCTAGGTACCAATAATATCACAATATCAAATAGTGAAGTGTGAAAATTTGAAGAAAATATCCTATAGGTATATCCCGTAAAACCCCCAAAATAAAATGTGCGTTTGAGGTGTTCTCTTAAAACCCAAATGTTTAATGCCCGTAGCCCGTATGGATAGAACATTTATGTTTCACATAAGACACGTTAAACTATGTGTTATAATGTGACACATAAATTCACTATGCATACGGACATAATAGTGGAGGATCCATTTAACGAAAACTAGAATTATCGTGACGGAACGGAATTACGAAGAACGTATAAGACAAAAATAATCATCACCGAGTGGTAGGTATAAACTGCTATGTTCCTACTTACAAATCATATTAAATAACATTAATCATTATGTATTTTCTTATTTTAATGGGTAGGTATAAATACCTACCTTCTACGTATAAAAGCATTGCCTAATCATTGATTTTAAATTTTAAAAATTATTCTATTATAAAAATGAATTAGCTGTAGGTAGAGTATTATAATTTAAAGTATTTTCATAATATCCTAATTTTTGTGCACATATAACAACTGGATTTTTTAAAAATATTCTACGTCGGGCGGGTATATAAGTTTGTCTGACAATAAATATTTACATTAGGTCTACCGCGTCAAAAGAGTAGAAGGACAAAACTTACGTAATTCTTTATTCTTCCAGCGAAACGCGTTCCCTTCGAGTGTATAATATTGTCTAGTGTCAGAGCTGTGCATATCCGACAAGGAAAATCCGCACGTCTTCATATCTCCGATCCAAAAGTTCAGTCTGGAAGTATTGAGATTAATGACATTTATAAAAATAGGCACCGAGCTTAATAACCAGAATGGAACGAAATAATATGTGAGTACGTATTGGAATCGCTGTTCGTTTCAGACGATTGTCATTTGCCATGGATTATTTATAATTATAACCTCACCGTCCCAATCATAGAAAATACATATATGGTCCTAACCGATGGATGATGGATATTTTCACATTATCTTTAAAAAACATTTATTTGTTTCTACTAGACGTAAATGCAGTAAATTTAATTCAAATTTATAATATAGATAACGGTTTTTTTACTTGCAGGTAACCATTTATTTATTACTTGGTTTATTAACAAATTCTTATTGATATAAAATAGTAATTAAATGAAAATAGTTTTATTGATCCCAATATTTAAAATAATGTGTCGAATAAAATAATAAAAACAATTAAGAAATACCTATTAATAATATGTATTACCTAAATAACAAAATAACTAAATAAATTCGTGTTTTTTTTTAATATTTATAACTCATATTTATACCGATTTTCTACCGATTTATACCGATCTTCTATTTATATTAATAATAATTATAAATATAAATATATAGCAATAACAAATCATTTTTGAGTAGCGGCCCACCGGGAAAGTTCCCAGTATCCCGCCGGCTCAGTCCGCCCCTGGTTCATATTGTAACCAAAAAATCTAAAAAATCTATTATAAACACAGTTACTTTTTACAGATATTACAAGTTAAAATTTGGACGAAATTACATATTAAAACCAAGAATAACGATTTTGGTTATTTTGTTGTAATTTAAAAATAGAAGGTATTCGATGACACTTTCAAATGTAATTTTTTGGGCAAAAGTGACTTTAACTTACTATTGTAGGTACTAATGCCTAATAGTAAAATAAATTACTTTAATCTCAATATTATTTATTAGTTAACGATGTCTTTGTTCAGAATCGTTTTTCGTTTGTTCTTTTTGTATTTTAATAACTTATACATGGATATATTATTATTACTAATAATTATAGTAGGTGTGTTTGTTTTATTTCATTAATTTATTTAATACTATACCATTAAGTTATATATTAATTAATAATTTTTGAAACATTGTGTTCGAAAAAATAAAAATAAATGTAATCTTAATTAGAGTCTTGTAATGTACCTACCTATGTGTAAAAAATAAATAAATATAATAACTGTTGAACTTTTAGGAACATAATAGGTAACACATTCGTGTATGTAGTATTACACTATTTATAATACCTATATGAGTATATGGGTAGGTGTATTATTCATATGTGCGCACATGTCAGGATGGCCAGTTGACCATTCCGTGAATATTACTTTTATGTGTACATGGTTATACGTCCCTAATCCCTAGGATATAGAATATAGATATTAGGTAAACAATAGAAGTTAAGTATGCGACACTAAATTAATAGTTACCTATAACTTTTAACGTTGTATTTGGAAAATAAATTAGCAGCTATTAATTAAAATTGTATCTTATGACTATTATCAATTATAAGTTATAACATATATTTCTATAAATTAAACCCAAACTTATATATATATTAAGTACCCTATATAGGTATGCGCCTATTAATCATAATTATTCTACGAACAGGGACTGGAAAAACGACGACGACGTTTATATCTCGCGTATTTTATACATTTCTAGTTTAGAACTAAAATATGCGCCTACACACTTGGATAGCACATTTTTCGTGACATTAAATATTTATTTAAGTCTTAAAAGAAAATTTAAGCCCCAAAAGAATATAAAAACAAACTTACTTTAATTATCGACTCTTTCGGCGGAATCCGTTACGTGTGTGAACTGCGACGCGCGATGAGGAAACGCTCCAGAATACAAAACTTTGAATACTGTATTTATATTGAAAAATAAAATATACGAAACGCACTAAGTTTTTTTTTTGTTCATATTTTCTTTGCTTATTGAAATTTTAGAATTTTTAATCGACTGTGTCTTCTGCAACGACTTTGAGATTTGCCATAGATAAATAAATAAATGATAGATATTATACTATACATCGGTGCCTACGTCAATATGATGAATCCACGGATATAATATAATGCAACTTTTTATATCAAAGAGTTCCGTGTTAAGGAACAATTTGTTCATTGAAATTTGATATGACAATAAACGAAAATAGTTTATAATTTTGAATTTGAATTATAATAATATGATATAGGTATTATTTAAATTATTATATTCGTTTATTAATTTAATTATTGATTAAGATGGTGAATAGATATTAGAAGTACAAGCATATTTTTATAAAAGCATATTGTTTTTATGAATTATTAAATAAAAATGTGATTACTGGATTTTAGAGTTAACATAAAGCCATAAACGTATACAGTAAAATACTATAATACCAACTAGATTTCTAAAACTCCAAGTCTATAATTTTAAATTCTGAGCGGATTGATAACTGTATTAATTTTACAATGATGTGTTCTTTATTTTTTTAATATTTTTAATTATTTTTTCTTGTGGTCTGTGTAAACGATAAGTATTCGTAATAAAGATTTATTTTCATATATAATATTATATTATAGGCACTCAGTATGTAATCATAAGTTTATTTTAGTTTAGTTTAATTATAGGTATTTAGTAATAATAATAGGTATACGAAATTGTGTTTTCGAATAGCATTTATTGTTTGTATTAGTATATTAGTAGGTACCTACACCATAATAGGAACTAAAATGTTGTAAATGATGTACAAATGTATTTTTGGGTGTTTTAAGGCTGCTATAAGATCAATTTATGAGAATCTTTGCATTGAATTGTTAGATTATTTTATAGAAGATACTTACATATAGGTAAGTCGATCAGAAACTATATTTACACTGAATGTTAATAGTAAAATGCTATTAAAATATCTATTATTTGTATTTATTTGTTAATAATAATTAAGACTTAATATTAGCAGTAATCTTGTTCCTTCACAAAATATTTTTTAATTATTTTTAATTTAATTTACATTTATACGTTTGGATTTATCCCAAAGCGATCTCTGAATAATCATTCAATGATTAATTTAATAGTTACATTAATTGGATTATAAATTAGAATAAACTACAGTTTCCAGCTTCTACTACAACATTATTTTATATTTTATTTTTTTATGTTTTTAATTTTTTAATGCAATCTGTCTGCACTTGTGTGAGGTTTTAAATTATTTACACACGATTTCATTAAAAAATTATCTATGAAGTATAAACATCCGCATTTCGATTAACTATAAATTTATAATTGTATGAGCTATACATATTACATATATTTTTTGAAAAAATTATTTAAAAAAACAAGAATAATTCCTATTTTATGTTACACGCGTTGGCCTAGCAACTGACTGCTACGACAACTGTGCAATTTTTTTTAAGCACAATCTGTTTGAAAACATCCAGAAAAGAGTTTGTTTTAAGACTGTCTATCTTGATTACAACTAACTAATTTAAAGTGTATTGTTATGTTAAAATATAATGAAAAATAATAATTATAGTAAAATTGCAAAACATTTAATACCTATATCTAACCATCTTGGGTATGAACTACACTAAAAATGGTGTAAGTATGCTAATAAACTATGGTGTGTACCTATAATTGTATTTATGTATAAAAAAATATAAAGATTAAATAAATAAAAATATTATATTGTTTTAATAATTCGCGCAAACCTAAGGTGATACCCGGCGTATAGTATAATATGCAAAAGGTACGTATTAAACTTGTCGCGATGAAACGAAGACGGCCTTTGGACTGTTTGGTCTCGCGTATTTTATACATCGCGCTTTTGGGATTAACTTATAAATGCTTTTACGTCATCCAGTTAACAGATTGTCCGTGGCAATAAGTATTTAATTTAACGAAAAGTAAATGTAAAAAAGAATTAATATAAAAACAAACTGCACGTAAACATTGACTCTTCGATGAAACCTAGCTAGAGTGCCGCCATTGCCGAAGAAACAGCTATCTCATCCCTCTTCATCTCGATCCGATGAGCTTAAACTTGAAAGTATCGAAATATTTTATAAACAACCGGAGCATACGACATTTGTGAGTTTTTGTTAAAACTTACATTATAATGTAATATACGGTTTAACGAACTGTCCGCCTATATTGATGGCTTATTATTTTTTTTGTACACTGAAATCAAATACAATAGTATTTGCTGAAATTATTAGAATTGTTAATCTTCGCCAACGAATTTCGACAATTGACGATTGCCATAGATATTTTAAAAGATATTATTTACTATGATAAATCCATAGAATTTATATATTATACTCAGTGCCTATACGGTATATTGATAAATCGTATGCTCTTTTACAGAAACCGTAGTGATTAGCAATGTACCTATTCTGGTTTTCTATTTCAGTTATAGTTCGCATGCCAAGTTTAACTATACAAACTGGTCCGCAAGTTAAAACAATTACATAACAAACATTAGTATATCTTATAAGTATCTTACAAGTATATCTTATATCAAATTAGAGCACCGATATAAATATGTAAATAAAAAAAATTATTTTATTTTATTGAAGTAGTATAATATAGATATTAGTAAAATTTTTACCTAAAGGGCTGTATTACTAAGAAGGTAATACCTTGGTAATGCACTATTTTGGTTTAAATGCTAATAAGGCTATAAACCGTATATTATTATATATTAATATGATTTTAGGGTATAGCATAATTCCTTTAAGTAGGTACCTATTATAATACCTGTGTCCTACTATATTGTATAGATCATGTTTGTATGTTACGATAGGTATTATTCAGTTATTCAACAAACACTTATGTATCACTTTTTTTCAATAATCTATCATTATTTTAAGTGTATCTTCCACCTACTAACTATTATAGATTACAACCTAATAGATTATTCCTTTTCAGATCCAAAGATATGATTTAAACATGTACCTATATTGTTTATATTTTTTTTTTTTTACAATAATTGCTTCCTTTACATTTTATTGGCCTGATTAAATTTTAATCACCATCAATTAATTTAATTTTGTATTTTAGAATCACTGTCTGGTTGGAAAAATACAACACAAGACAACAAGGTATTTAAAAATATAATTTCAAATATTTTGAAACATTGCCGCCAACATCAACATCAAAAAAACTTACAGAAGCAATCACTGGAATAGATTAGAGACTTTTTTTTAATTTAAAATCATAAGCTGGGATAAGCATGTATAGGAATAAAAAAGAAATTTTATAATATTATTTTAAAATTATATTTTTTCAAATAATAAAAAAATGGTAAATCTTTATTACAGTTCTCCTTAGTGTATCTCACTATTGAATTAGTTACTGTTATAATATATGTATTAAATTTGTGTTACATGAAAGAGAATATTGAAATTAGAAAAACGGTTCTCAACAAGGAGGTGGATGGCAGTGTGATAAAAAAAAACATTCTTAATTTGAAGGAGGTGGGGTGTTTCTATTTCTAAATGAATAAATGATTTTTTTTTTTCAATTTAATATACCTACATATATTATAAACATTGTTTATTCAAATAGAATAAATACACCGAACCCCACAAACACCAAAAATGTCACTGCTGATTTAATTCAATTATGTCTGGTCACTACATTTTAACTTTTGTGGAATCGTAAAAAATAGACGTGCAACCGTCCCAACACTGAATTCGCACTTTTGTGGAACTCGGTGCACTCCATTTTAAACCCGGTATGCAAATCACTGATTTAAAAAAAATTAAATAAATTAAAAAATTATACTGTAGGAATACACATAACAAAGTTCAAACTAAAATATCCAGAATCTTAAACAGAAAAAACTAACCGTGGGTCGAGAATGAAAAGGTTCTAAATCGTTTTTATAAAATTGTCCAGGAGAGCAATTTTAAGGTTTGAGTTCAAATGTTTTACTCCTTGAACAAAATTTTTAAAGATTAAAGTTTTAAAGTACGCAGAAACTTGTATAGTTTAATTCACAACATTAAAATAATAATTTGGTATATTGGTTGATATACAAATTATAAAATGTTTAGTATGAAAAGGTTCCATAAAATTAGAATATTTAGAACCTTTTCATCCTAAAATAAAAAAAATTATGTTTAATTGGAACTTTTTTGTATATTTATTATTTTTCTTATTGTTAGATAAACCTTTTCTGAATAATGCTTTCTCATTCTTACCAATCTTCTATCAAGAAACAATGTAATAATTATTAGGTTTATTATTGGTATAGTAATTAATTTAATTAGACACTTTTCAACCTTTTACTTTTAAAAAAATTGTGAATAATGTTCGTATAATCATAAATGTTAACATAGAAGATGCACCTCTGTATGTTAAAACCATTTTAGTTAAAAAGTGACTTTCGAAAAAAATGCGATTTAGAACCTTTGAATTCTAGATCCACGTAAGAGAAATATTTAGTTCATTAAAGAAGGATTATTCATAGGGCACCAGATTATTAATAATCAAGTCTACACATAAAAATTCAACTAGAGTCACAATACTAAAAAAAAAATTGAAAGAAGGTGTTGGCGCCCGCAGGCAAATGCATTTTAGAAAACCAAAAAAAAAATTTAAAAAAATTATACTGTAGGAATACACATTACAAATTTCTAACTAAAATGTCCAGAATCTTAAACAGAAAAAACTAATAGAAATATTTAGTTCATTAAAGAAAGATTATTCATAGGACACTAGGTTTTCAATGTTTAAAAATTGTATACAAATTCATGACCTAAAGGTGATCAATGTTTCAAAAATTCAACTTCTTTAAATGAAGACTAAGCAAACGCCAATTACCTTCGGTTGCACTCTGAATCATGTTTGTGAATAAAATTATTTGTCAATGACTTATTTATCGTTATAAAAAAACTTTATTTTTTAATTTTATAGTAAAAATGTAATGTATTTAAAATCTAAATAAATTATACAATCATACTTTTCATATTTGTCGTATTTATAGTTAGTTTAATTGTTTTGTAAAATTTAGAAAATATGACTAATGTGTTGTAATTTAAAGTTATACTTGCAGCAGTTATTTGTTCATACTAAATAAAAAATTCTTATTAAGTAAGAAGAAATAAATTATAATATAATTTAAATTTAAATTTATAACTTAAGTTTTACCGTTTTTTATTTACATTTTATTATGACTAGAGAGCAGATTTGTATGCGTTTGCATATTTATTCTGGTTTATGGTATGATATTCTAAGTGAGCACAGAATTTGTTTCATGACCATAACAATTTAAACTATGAAACTTTTAGGCTGCATATCTCGACAGTTAACCCATTGTTTTTCATTTTAATGACTTATTATTAGATTTTAATTGCATATTTCTGTTTTTTTCTTCTTTTTTTTTAGACATTTTTGAATGAATTACCATAGCGATATTGACAAAAGGAATATACTTGGGAACACGCATTGTTTTCTTATACTATATGCTTCTTTTTTTCTATATGAAATACAGAAATCTATTTTTTATACATCCATTAATTGTTTCATGTCATTCTGATTCTAAATAAATCATTTATTTCTTGCAATCATTTCAGTTGGAGCATTTTAGTTTTGAATATGTTTGTTGTTAAATAATGATAAAAAAATTGAATTTGAATAATGTTTTATTTGGGCCAAGGGTAGAACAACTGGAAATTGAAATCGTATATTATTCAATTTTCGAATAAAAATATACATTTTTATGAATTTCTAACTCAAAATAGGTAGTTTGCAAATGTTTGTGATTTTTACGAATTCTGTCAAAACTCTAATTTCAGACGCTCATAAAAAAACTATTGTGGATTTAAGCTCAACTTTTTTTAATTTCCACTAACAGCAACTCACTATGAACGTATTGTAGGTATTTACATTTTCAAGTTATTTGATGGAACAAAACATCGACATAAATTATTAAGAGAAACCTAAAATAGTCGACCATTTCATATGCCTATAAAACGCTCAACACGAATCAAAATATTTTCAGTAATAGCATTTTAGTTTTCAATATGTTTGTTGTTGAATAATGATAAAAAAATTGAATTTGAATAATGTTTTATTTGGGTCAAGGGTAGAAAAACTGGAAATTGAAATCATATATTAATCATTTTTCGAATAAAAATATACATTTCAAAAACAGCTCAAAAAGAATCAATTATTTTCTAAATTTTATCGTGTATAGAATTTCATTCAGTGAAATTATCAAGTATCTACATTTTTTAATTACAAAAAAATAAGAAAATCGTTACATGAGATATCGAGTGAATATCAAATGTTGTAAAAATATGAATTTCAAACGCTCATAAAAATTTAATTTGACTTTCATGTAGACGTTTTTTTTTCTGATAAAGGTAGACATACTTATGGATAATCTTGTATTAAATTTTCAAATCTTAGATTTAAAAAGAAAAATTTTTATAAATTCTCAACTTAAAATAATTTGCTAATTTTCGTGATTTTTCCGTATTTTGTCAAGATTTGAACATTAAATGCTTATAAATTAAAACTGTGAAAAAGGATTCTTGATTTTTTTTATCTGCCTTTTAAACAAGAACCTAGGAGCCTTCTACTAAATTTTCAAGCTATTTTACTCAATAGATAAAATTTTATTGATATTTATAGAAAAAAAAAATTTAAAAAATGGTAACTGACAACGACTGTAATCAGCTTAAAATAATTCAAAATATTTGGAAAATGTTATGGTGTATAGAAAATGCAATGATACCCATTCAGTCAAAATTTCATGTCCATACGGTCATTTGTTTTAGAGTAACACATAAAAACACAATCGATTTTCTCGAAAACAGATTTTGCGTAAAAATTTCCGTTTTTCCTTAATTTTTCTTTTGTTTTTCACGTCACCTTTGAAAATTACAGAGAAATTTTTACTTTTGACCCCCAAAGTGCCAAATAGATTCACCTTCCTATCAGAAAAGTTACTATTGAAGAAAATTCAGGAACTTTTACTGTCTTAAACGGTGATGATAGACACAAAAAAAGAAAAACACACATCATTGTAAAATAAATACATTCATCGTTCCACTCAGAATCTAAAATTCAACTAGAAAAAAAAAATTGAAGAAGGGTGTTTGCGCCCACAGGCCAATAAATTATAGAAAACAAAAAAAAAATTTGGAAAATATATTACTTTTGGAATACTCATTACAAACTAAATTACCGAAACTTTTAGACTATTTAGAATAATTATAGGTAGTTCATTAAAGAAGGATTATTCATAGGGTACAAGATTATCAATGTTCAAATCTACAAAAAATAAATTTACTAGAGTCACATACTAAAAAAAAAAATTGAAAGGGTGTTGCGCCCGCAGGCAAATGCATTTTAAAAACAAAAAAAAAAATTACGAAAAAATTATATAGTAGGAACACACGTTAAAGAGTTCAAACTAAGAAAAAGTCCTAACCTAACCTTAGGAATACAACAATTACAAAATATAACAAATGTCCAGAATTTTATAGAAAAACTATTCAAAATTTATTTATAGAAGAATATTTATATGGCACCAGTTATCAATGGTCAAGTCTACACAAAAATTCACTAGAGTCACAATACTAAAAAAAAAATTGAAGAGGGTCTTCGCACCCACAGGCAAATGCATTTTATAAAACCAAAAAAAAAAAAATTTGCAAAAAATTTTACTTTAGGAATACACATTACAAAAAGTACAAAAACAAAATGCCCAGAATTTTATATAGGAAAACTATTCAAAATATTTAGTTTATAAAAGAAGAATATTTATACCAGGTTATCAATGTTCAAGTCTACACAAAAATTCAACTAGTCACATTATTAAAAAAAAAATTGAAGGAGGGGTTTGGGCGCCCGCAGGCAATGCGTTTAGAACCAAAAAAGAAATTTAGAAAAACTCAAATAGTAGGACCACACAATAAAGAGTTCAAAAGAAAAAGTCCATTATCTAAATGAAAAAACTATTCAAAATAATTATAGGTAGTTCATTTAAGAATGATTATTCATAGGGCACCAGTTTATCAATAATCAAGTCTACAAAAAAAATTTACTAGAGTCACAATACTAAAAAAAAAAAATTGAAAAAGGGTGTGGCGCCCGCAGGCAAATGCATTTTATAAAAAAAAAAAAAATTTACAAAAAATTTTACTTTAGGAATACACATTACAAAATATAAACAAAAATGTCCAGAATTTTATATAGAAAAACTATTCAAAATATTTAGTTTATAAAAGAAGAAATATTTATATGGCACCAGGTTATCAATGTTCAAAACTACACAAAAATTCAACTAGAGTTACATTATTAAAAAAAAAAATTGAAGGGGGGTGTTGGCGCCCGCAGGCAAATGCATTTTAGAAAATAAAAAAAAAATTTAGAAAAAATTAAATAGTAGGAACACACCTTAAAGTGTTCAAACTAAGAAGTCCATAATCTTAAATGAAAAGACTATTCAAAATAATTATTGGTAAATCATTTGAGAAGGATTATTCATAGGGCACCAGATTATCAATAATCAAGTCTACACAACAATTCAACTAGTCACAAACCTAAAAAAAAATTGAAAGAGGGTGTTGGCGCCCACAGGCAAATTTCATTTTATAAAACAAAAAAAAAATTTGCAAAAAATTTTACTTTAGGATCAAAAAGTACAAACAAAAATGCCAGAATTTTATATAGAAAAACTATTCAAAATATTTATTTTATAAAAGAAAAATACTTATATGGCACCAGGTTATCAATGGTCAGTCTACACAAAAATTCAACTAGAGTTCACAAATTATAAAAAAAATGGAAAAGGGTCTTCGCATCCTGCAGGAAAATGCATTTTAGAAAACCAAAAAAAAAAATTTGCAAAAAATTTTACTTTAGGATACACATTCCAACACAAACCAAATGCCCAGAATTTTATATAGAAAAACTATTCAAAATATTAGGTTTTAAAAGAAGAAATATTTGTACCAGGTTATCATGTTCAAGTCTACCACAAAAATTCAACTAGTCACATTATTAAAAAAAAAATTGAAGGAGGGTTTTGGCGCCCGCAGCAAATGCGTTTTAGAAAACCAAAAAGAAATTTAGAAAAACTCAAATAGTAGGACCACACATAAAGAGTTCAAAAGAAAAAGTCCATTATCTTAAATGAAAAAATCTATTCAAAATAATTATAGGTAGTTCATTTAAGAATGATTATTCATAGGGCACCAGTTTATTAATAATCAAGTCTACAAAAAAAATTTACTAGAGTCACAATACTAAAAAAAAAATTGAAAAAGGATGTTGGCGCCCGCATGCAAATGCATTTTATAAAACAAAAAAAAAAATTTACAAAAAATTTTACTTTAGGAATACACATTACAAAATATAAACAAAAATGTCCAGAATTTTATATAGAAAAACTATTCAAAATATTTAGTTTATAAAAGAGGAAATACTTATATGGCACCAGGTTATCAATGGTAAGTCTACACAAAAATTCAACTAGAGTCACATAATTATAAAAAAAAATTGAAGAGGGTCTTCGCATCCGCAGGAAAATGCATTTTAGAAAACCAAAAAAAAAAATTTGCAAAAAATTTTATGAGGAATACACATACAAAGTACAAACAAAAATGCCCAGAACTTTTATATAGAAAAATATTCAAAATATTAGGTTTATAAAAGAAGAAATATTTGTACCAGGTTATCAATGTTCAAGTCTACACAAAAATTCAACTAGTCACAATATTAAAAAAAAAATTGAAGGAGGGTTTGGGCGCCCGCAGGCAAATGCGTTTTAGAAAACAAAAAGAAATTGAAAAAACTCAAATAGTAGGAACCACACAATAAAGAGTTCAAAAGACAAAGTCCATTATCTAAATGAAAAAATCTATTCAAAATAATTATAGGTCGTTTCATTTAAGATGATTATTCATAGGGCACCAGTTTATATAATCAAGTCTACAAAAAAAATTTACTAGAGTCACAATACTAAAAAAAAAAATTGAAAAGGATGTTGGCGCCCGCATGCAAATGCATTTTATAAAACAAAAAAAAAAATTACAAAAAATTTTACTTTAGGAATACACATTTCCCCCAAAATATAAACAAAAATGTCCGAACTTTTATATAGAAAAACTATTCAAAATATTAGTTTATAAAAGAAGAAATATTTATATGGCACAGGTTATCAATGTTCAAAACTACACAAAAATTCAACTAGAGTTACATTATTAAAAAAAAAAATTGAAGGGGGTTGTTGGCGCCCGCAGGCAAATGCATTTTAGAAAATAAAAAAAAAATTTAGAAAAAATTAAATAGTAGGAACACACCTTAAAGTGTTCAAACTAAGAAGTCCATAATCTTAAATGAAAAGACTATTCAAAATAATTATAAGTAGTTCATTTAGGAGGATTATTCATAGGGCACCAGATTATCAATAATCAAGTCTACACAAAAATTCAACTAGAGTCACAATCCTAAAAAAAAAAATTGAAAGATGGTGTTGGCGCCCGTAGCAAATGCATTTTAGAAAACAAAAAAAAAATTAAATAGTTGGAACACACATTACAGTAAGTACACAGTAAAATGCCGAGAATCTTAAACAGAAAAAACTATTCAAAATTATTTAGTTAATTAAAGAATTTTTTAAATGTTTTATATTAAGATATATATAAAAAATCAAAAAAGTCAAATATATAAAAATTAAATTGAATGGTGAACGTGAAACAGCCTCTTTTCAAATTATATAGTATGTACACACAGTACTCAGTGTACTCCTAGGTATAACCGGTTAATGTTAAAATATATTTTACAAATCAATCTATTAGAATTCAATGAATTAAAAAAAAAATTGTCTGAGAAACCTGGGTGAAATAACACAAACAAAAGGTATTCTTGAAGCAAAATACAACAGTACCTAATAACTACATTCCAAAATTAGGTATTGTTTACATTATAATAATACGAACAGTTATTATGATCAGAGGTGTATCAATAATAATATCATATTTTAAATTAAAACTATTGATTTTATACATTTTCTATTTACAAAAAATCATGAGTATTGAAAACATTATAAAATCTTAATAAAATAATATTTTTTTATATTTTATAATTTGTTGTTGTAAAAAAATCATTTAATGTTGGCTGTATTTAAGTTTTTAATAACTATACTGGTGCAACACTAGCCGGCAGTCTTTAAGACTGTGTTAAAAATGATGATAATTAGTTATGTTCTATTTTCTTACCCTATAGCCTGACACGGAGCCTAACCTGGCCTAACGAATAATATTTAAATATTTTCTTTCATTGTTATGTTTACAATATCGCATACCTTAACAGTTAGTAAGAAAAGATCATTGCAAAGCTCACGACCGGTGATGATAGACAACTATCACACCATAGCTTAAACTAAACATAGGTTACCTAACTAACCTTCTTATGACTTATTAGGACACTTTGAATAAAAAGATCCTGAGTTGGTTGCCGAACTTAAGTGTTTGATTTTCAAGTTGATCCTTTGATTGTTGACACCTTATGGATGGAGCGCATAAATAATAAAGATATGGATAGGCCACGCCTATGTTAAATACATTTGAGGCCGCGTTCCCGGAGGGGAAGGCAATTGAGGCACCTTTATATTGATAGTCGATACTCGATTTAGGTATACTTTATTTGGCCTCAATTGTTCCCCTCGAAGACCGCTGATAAGACAATTATGTCCTATCCATATCTTTATTATCTATGATGGAGCCATACCCAACTCACTCGTGTAAACAATTTGAAGCACACAAAAACGATCAACGAGTCTCTATTAATGATTTATCAGCATCTATCCTCTCACAACACACACTTGGAGACAACATGCACATGAAAGGTTTTTTTAAAAGAACATTTTTAATGATTTTTTTCAGCTTCATATTTTTTTAAAAATACCAGGATAATGTCGAGCATGGGAGCAACTTTATAACGTATTCAATTAATTATTTTGGACTTATTGAAACATGCTATGGAGGTAGTCTTTTGAGTTTTAGTCGTCCAGTGTCCCAAATATTTCAAGTCATAATATGAAATCCCAGCATGTCCCCCATACTCTGATATTAAAAGCCCAGCCCACCTTCATATTCTCTATGCAAAAAGTAAATTTAACACAAATTTGTAAATCAATACACAGTCTCTCTATTGTATTAATATTTGTGATTCATTAATATCAGTATTTTGTATAATTATATTGGGAAACATAAGACAATATCATTTACAGAAGACTGTGACTAACACAATCAAACTTTGATAAAAGTATATATGATATAAGTACCTTCTATATTGAATTCTTTTTTTTCCGGTACTTTATTGGTGGACAGCACTTTAACTACGGTCCCTCAACCTACTGAGGTGCAACTTTGAGGCATTTCCTTTTTGGAAATTAATTAAATCCTCAATCATAACTCTTGATCAAGAGTTTTGTTCTATACAACATAATATATATGAGTATAGACATTTCGTAATATTTTTTTATATTATTTACTGTTATAAAGATAATTTGTATTTCAATATAATATATGTTATGAGATTGATGGATGGGGCTCTTGCACCATGGCCCCTCGATATAGTTATGTGGCGACCCGCCCATCTCTTTTAGATAAATGATTAAATACTTAATCAAGTCTTCCAATTTATTAAATATTTATATTTTGTAAATAATTTGGGTAATTTGAAGAAAAATTTTAAATTGAAGAGAGACTGTGTGAATTAACAAAATATGTGGTGTGAAATGTACATTCGAACTCCTGTTATAATGTATTATATTGAACTTAAGTTATTTTTTATAATGTACTATAATAAACATTTGAATATTTATTACAATGTACGTAATTATATATAGATTTCATGTATGATTTTTTAAGTTTTTTTTTGATAGTTACCTACCTACTACAATACAAGACACTTTTTTTGATAATTTGAAAGCAAATATCTGTTTTGGATTTTAGATCTATATACTGAATTTTCAAGAACCCCTAGTTTTAAGTATTTAAAGTTTATATGACAGATTCGTGACACCAAATATTTTCAGCTCTATAGAATGTTTAGTTAAATTAACTATAATAGGTAGTGGAATAACAGTACCTAACCTTCTATATAACAAATTTTTTATAATATATTATAAGTAAAAGCTCAATTTAGCAATTTTACGGGACGTAAAACATTTTCATAATATTTTAACATAAATATGGAGCTAAAATAGAGAATACCTAGATCATGTTTAGTGAGGCACTGGGCGCACTAAGATACGTCCATAGTTTTATAATTTTGTTTCATTTATTAAAAGAATCTTTTTTAATATACTTTTTCATAAATTATTTCCATACAGCTGGCTTTATAATTTTTTGAACTATAAGTAACGTATTTTTTTGGGAGATCCCTATTATTACAAAACCGTTACCAATATGCGTCTCACTGTACCCCGGTTTCCACAAAAGATAAATCATTACTTATTACCAGGGCTGTGAATTAAATGCATTTACATGCTTTTTCACTATACCGTGACTATATAAAAAATGGATTCGGCCAAAATCTTATTTTACATATTATTTTTATGGATTAGTTCTATAATTGTTACATGTTTTCATGATTTCTTCGTATTATGCTTATTTTCTTCCGTTAGAAAAATAAAAAATATTTTTTTTTTAAACCAATTTTAATTATTATTTATTAATTAAACAATTTTTAATAAAGGCGTGTTTATGCATATTTTTGAATATTTCAGTGCATATTTTAAATCATATTTCGCCTGTTTTTAGTGCATACATGCAGGCATATTTAACACTTTTTCATTGCATTAATTCACAGCCTTGCTAATTACTTTTACTTCCAATCATATATACCACAGTTAATGTTAAATTTCAAATTGTCAACAATCAATTGCTTCTTCAACTTGATAACACTTAAGAGGATGTCAGATTTAGCGCACTTTTTATTTCTCTCTCTGACCCACGCACAATCATTTTAGTGTTTGGCAGAACCAACCAGATCCGGTTCAAGGACTCAAATTTCGTACGGGCATAAAAATATATTTATAAGTAATTTATAGTCGATAAGCCAACCTAAACTCCTTAACAGCAAATTATTTTTTGCCTACTGTTCAAAATTAAATACCAAAAAATTTTAAATTTTCTTTAGTTTTTAACAAAATAGAATTTGTTTATGTTGAATATATTATATGATTTTAAAAATCTTATAAATGATATTATTAAATATTCTTGTATATAATTTAAATATTTTATATTTGTTTTTATTGATCAAAAAAACACTTCAACAACAATAGTTATTAGGGTGTGTGGTTAAATTTTTTTTTTTTTTTTTAACATTATATATTATGAAGATATTTTGCTAGATAAGTGTATATAAATCAGACATTTTTAGAAAATTTATTATTTTGTTGTTTGCATCTTTGTCGGGTCACAGGATTTCGGATAGTTGAATTTAAATATTATAAAAACAAAAATTAGTTACTATATGATTAGTGACGATAAAACGTATAACTGATAAGTTTAAAAAATGTTAATGAACTATTTTAATTTTTTAGACTAATAATGCTAACCTTGCCCATACGCAAGAAATCACTAGGTTAGTTACTTGAATATTAGATTGAATTAACCTACTATCAAACTTTAATATTTTAACCCTTTCACTGTTGGACTAATTTTATCTATCATTTTTTATTTTATTTTTTGTATTGCATATTGTTATACTTTATAAGTATTAATAATTAATATATATATTTTTTATTATTTTTTAGTAGACAAGTTATTATTTTTCTTTTGTGTGTCCAGATTTGTCGAATAAGTTATAAGCATTTTAAATTGTAATTATTTACACGATCATAAGTCATGACTTGTGTAATAATTAAAATATCATCAAGTAGCCAACGTAGCGACGCATGTAATGTTCTTAACTCAATATTTTTAATCTAATATTAAATGTAACAACTTCGTGTTGGTTCTGTTAATTGTACATTTGGTATGCTACGCGTGGGTCAAAGATTGAAAACAAATAGTGCATGAGCGGATAGGTAATTTTTGGCCTACCGGGAAATATATTAGGACTTCATATTTGTACAATTTAGTACCGGGGTCAAGGCCCAGACACAACATACAACACAGACGAAGGCCTACCGGGAAAATCACGATTTCCGGTGGGCCTATCCGCTGACATCCCAACCGGGGGTCTGTCTATACGCAGTCGATTAGACTACCACCGCCATTATCATTTTGTTGTTATCAAAAACCAAATCGGTTATCATAAATATAATTTAACAAAATATAATAATTTAATAGTTCATAATTATCATAAACCAAAATTATTTAATAATTATTTTATGCTAATTACACGTGTTTACATTTTTATTAGGTTAATTCATAACTATTATATTCATGTATTTTGTCTTGAGTAGGTCGTAGGTGAGCTTTTTGGAAATTTTAAAACACAATAAGTAGATAGATTTGTGATGAGATCCATTTACACATTCCAAATAAATGTGCTGTTTAATTAAAAATGGACAGCCCATAAATTTAATTGGCAATTCTCCACTTAAATGAAGATCTAAGTGCCTATTATTTGACTATTTAGGTAAGATAAACAGTTAATTAGTAAATGAATTGTAATTGTAACCATAATAGTAGGACTTAAAAAACTGTTTATATTTCTACACCTGCCTTAATTCTTATATATTAGTTAAAGGTTAAGCACGTCTAAATTATGAATAAATAAATAAATACAGGGAAAATAATTAATTGTAGTACTTAAAATTCCTGTGCATACATACAAATAAAAATGTAAATAAATATTGAGAACAAATATAATATTCCCTAATTTTGTTATTAGTTTATTACTATACTCATATGAAGTAAAAATAACATCAACTACATGATTAGTTATAAATAGTTAAAACAACTATCCCATTTATATTATGTATGATTTATCTAGGCTGGCCAGATGTTCGATTTTACTATACTATACTGGCTATATTAATATTATTAATATTATTAATAGGTATATTAATATGTCTGAATGTAATGTATTTATTTTAATTGATGATAAAATTATATTTATGATAAAAATTTTGTTTTTGATAATAACAAAATGATAACGGCGGTGGTATTATAGAAATTCGCTAGACTAAACCGGTTTAAAATTATCCCGCACCGGGATAATGAACCATGTAAATGATATGGTCCAAACATCCCGGTGCATTATTTTTTCACATCGGTTTAGTCTAGCGAATTTCTATGGTCTAATCGACTGCGTATAGACAGACCACCACCCCCCCTCCCCCCAACCGGCAACCGATCTTTTTATCCTATCCAATAAGTCAAGGTTGTAAAACTATATCAACTGATAACGGTAGTTTAAGCCAAGAGTCAAGTGGCCTTTGCAATTCATGATCCTTTCTACGTATTCGACATTGTTAACAAACTATTCTACCCTTTACACTTTTTCTTCCCCTTCTCTCACAACTATACAGGTTCAGCCACTCTCATTCCAAACTCCATATGATCGATATTCTGTCTATCCATCTCTTCTTCAGTCTTCTCATCCCTCATTTTCCCCCCTAAATTAACTTCTATAGCCACTCTCACTATATCTTATCATACAGTGACCGAACCGCCTCAACCTATTCTCTCTTGTTTCCACTACAATAGGTACCACTCCTACACTACCCTTAATTAATTAATCTTATTCTATCCTCTTTGTACCTTAATACCTAACTTTATATTCTCATATCTGCTCCTCACATCCACTTACCTACCCTCCTAACCTTACAATTGTTTTTCGTCTTTCCCTTTCATACACTAACCATTCTGAAAGCATGTTAAACTCTTTCCTTATCTTCGCCATCCACGCACTTCCTATTCACTCAGTCTCTAGTTACCTACAAGTCGTCGTACTTGATTATAGGTGAAAATATTAAATATCATTGAGCGAATTCCCTACTCAAAAGAATAACTTAAAAAAATATCATAACTGACCAATTTTCTAATTTTTATCACGACTTTATTGATAGCCGGAATAGTGTTATACCAGATAATTACATACAAATAATTGAAAAGTTTCGGGCAATACATACCTGATCAATTAACAATAAAAAAAATAAACATACTGAAAAATAAGAAAATACATACCCTGTGTCTGAATCAAAATCTGCTATCAAACTTAGTCTTCGAAACACTGCAACGTTCACACATTTCAGTCTGCTTATGATATATATTCTCAGTTGGAAAATTTTCACTGACGAATACCATTTCTGAAATAACACGCATCTTGCAGTAAAATGTTCTACAATATTCTTATGACAAATGTTATATAAACCTACCAATAAATACTTAATATTAATTTTAATTATACAGAGTTTGTATTTTTAAATGTTGTATTCAAGGATTTATTAGTTTTATACCTACCGAAAATTACATTTGTTCACAAGTCAGTTATCAACTAGAACTTGACTACCGGCAAAATATTGTGCCCTTTGATGTTTTAGATTCTGAGTGAATCGATTTTTTATTTTTATATTTTTTTTTTTTATTTTTTATTTTTCAGGAAAGTGAATCTAGTTGGTACTTTAGGGGGTCAAAAGTAAATATTTCCCAGTAGTTTTCAAAAACGACGTGAATAACAAAAGAAAAATTAAGGAAAAATAGGAATTTTTACACAAAATCTATTTTTGAGAAAATCGATTTTGGTTTTTGGTGTAACTCTAAAACAAATGAGCATAGGTACATAAAATTTTGACTAAATATTTATATTAGAATTTTCTATACACCATAACATTTTCCAAATATTTTGACTTATTTTGTGCAGTTTACGAACATTTTCAGTTTCCATTTTTTTTAGTTTTTTTTCTACAAATATCAATAAAATTTTATTTGTAAGGTAAAAAATCTTGAAAATTTAATACAAGGCTCCTACTATATTTTTACAACGATATTTGAAAAATATTAAAAATCCTTAGTCACAGTTTTATTTATAAGCATTTAAAGTTCAAATATTGACAAAATACGAAAAATCACGAAATTAGCAAATTATTTTGAGTTGAGAATTCATAAAATTTTTCTTTTTCAATCTAAGATTTGAAAAGTAATACAAGATAATCCATAAGTTACTACCTTTATCAAAAAAAAAATGTCGACAAGAAAGTCAAATTAAATTTTTATGAGCGTTTAAAAATTCATATTTTACATCATTTGATATCACTCGATTTCTCGTGAAGGATTTTATTTTTTTGTTGTAATTAAAAAACGTATGACTGTAGATCTTGAAAATTTCACTGAATGTTATTGGTATTTTCTATACACGATACAATTTGAAATAATTTGACTCTTTTTGAGTGTTTACGGACATTGTAGTTTTCAATATTTAGTTGTTTTTTTCTATAAATATCAATTAATTTTATTTGTTGGGTAAAAAAAGTGAAAATTTAATATAAGGCTCCTGATATATTATTCTAATAGTAGTTGAAAATTATTAAAAATACATAGGCCACAATTTTTTTATAAGCATTTAAAGTTCATATTTTGACAAAATTTATCAAATTATAATTAATAATTATTTAGTAGTTAAAAATTTATAGATGTTCAACTTTTATAGCTAAGGATTGAAAATTTAAAACAAGGATCCACTTAATAGTTATACTAAAATACTTTATTCCACATAATATCATCAAATATACTTGGTAATATCATAACCAAGGCTAGGCTGACTGACCGTTTTCGCTCAGATTCGTTTTTCTTATACAATGATATTATATCATTGAATTCAAATTTATCACCATCTATTACAGTGACCCATTTGTAAACTTCTGTACAACAGAGCGGCACCACTTGCCCACTTTTTTTAATTTGTAATTTTATAGTATACACGGATTTATTACTATTACTAATTATAGTAGGTTGGTGTAGTTAATTTCAAAATTTGCAAATATTATACCAATTAATTAAATAACAACTTTTGAAGCATTGCGTAGTAAACAAGAGATGAATAGACCTTTATGTAAAAAATAAACAAAATAATAATAATCGTAACAACCCAGGTTCATGTTGTACACTATTAAAATAGGTACACAAGTATATAAGTATATTAGGTATTCATAAGCGTTCACATGGGTGGTCAGAATTGACAGTTGACAGTTGACTAGGTTGCCAAATGATACAGATATTAAGTGGAAAAAAAAGTTACGGTTGTTAAGTGACATACCATCAATGCTTAAATTAAACGTCAGGATCGGAAAACAATTTACCAGTAATAAATGGTTATGACATTAATTAATATTGAGCATACTATACCATCATATTATAATATTATAATCTAAAATAATAATTATAGTAAAATACTATAATATATTTATTGTAAAATGGAATATCTTTATCTAGGGAATAAAACGCTAAATCCTAAATTGGGTGTAAATATTATACATTGGTTGTATAATGTATATAAAATATAAAGATTAATAACATTTATATATTGTTTTGAATACTTCGCGCAAAACCTAAGGTATTACCGGGCGAATAGTATAGGCAAATTAATAAGGTACGTATGAAACCGGTCGTGGTGAAACGAAGTTATATAAACCTACCAATAAATACCTAATATTAATTTTTATTATACAGAATTTGTATTTTTAAATATTGTATTCAAGGATTTATTAGTTTTATTATCAAACCTAACAAAAATTACATTTACTCACAAGTCAGTTATCAACTAGAGTCTAGAACTCGATTTCAGGGGGGTTGTTCTGGAAAAGTGAAATCCTTGAAAAATATTGAAATTAGAAAAAAATGCATATTTTATTATTTTATAATTTTGAATAAGAGAATGTGAGATGATCGATAAGAATTTCGTTAGAAATCTAGAGGTAGGTACCTACTAGAAAACTGAGATGAGTATGTTGAATTAAATAAATTAAAAAATTGATTTTCACAACAATCGCTTAAAAATTAGTTTAATTCAAATAATGAGATGAACCTTATTAAATCATTTAAATTTTCCAGAACAAGCCCCCAGTTGTGGTCGCATGCCAATTTTAACCATCATATACTAGCTACAAGTTTATAGACAATCTATAATGCATTCTCTGCGGTGGCCCTAGACACTGTGGGGAAATTTTTATTTCTTTAGTAATAAATTACGATACGAATAATTATAAGTTACGTAGGTATATGTCCAATACTCGATTACCTGAATTTAAATAAAGAATGTGATATACCTAGGTAACCATCGATCTATTATAAAAACAGAAACATTAACCTAGGTACTAATAATATCACAATATCAAATAGTGAAGTGTGAAAATTGAAGAAAATATCTATAAGGTATATCCCGTAAAACCCCCAAAATAAAAGTGCGTTTGAGGTGTTCTCTTAAAACACCAAAGGTTTAATTGCCGTAGCCCGGATGGATAGAACATTTATGTTTCACATAAGACACGTTAAACTATGGGTTATAATGTGACATAAAATTCACTATGCATACGGACATAATAGTGGAGGTCCATTTAACGAAAACTAGAATTATCGTGACGGAACGGAATTACGAAGAACGTATGAGACAAAAATAATCGTCACCGAGTGGTAGGTATAAACTGCTATGTTCCTACTTACAAATCATATTAATAACATTAATCATTATGTATTTTCTTATTTTAATAGGTATAGATACCTACCTTCCTACTTATAAAAGCATTGCCTAATTATTGATTTTAAATTTTAAAAATTATTTTACTATGACGGGTATATAAGTTTGTCTGACAATAAATATTTACATTAGGTTTACCGCGTCAAAAGAGTAGAAGGACAATACTTACGTAATTATTTATTCTTCCAGCGAAACGCGTTTCCTTCGAGTGTATAATATTGTCAGAGCTGTGCATCTCTGACAAGGAAAATTCGCACGTCTTCATATCTCCGATCCAAAAGTTCAGTCGGGAAGTATTGAGATTAATGCCATTTGTAAAAAATACCTAGCTTAATAACCAGAATGGAAAAAAATATGTTAGTACGTATTGGAATCGCTGTTCGTCTCAGACGATTGTCATTTGCCATAGATTATTTGTAATTATAACCTAACCGTCCTAACCGATGGATGATGGATATTTTCACATTATCTTTAAAAAACATTTATTTGTTTCTACTAGACGCAAATGCAGTAAATTTAATTCAAATTTATAATAGATAACGGTTTGTTACTTGGTAACCATTTATTAATTACTTGGTTTATTAACAAATTCTAATTTATATGAAATAATAAATAAATAAAAATAGTTTTATTAATCCCAATATTTAAAAATAATGTTTTGAATAAAATAATAAAAAAAATTTAAGAAATACCTATTAATTAATATAAAATAACAAAATAACTAAATAAATTTTTTATTTATAACTATGCACTAAAATACTAAATCAAAGGTGAGTTACCTTGGCCCCGTCACTTACTCTAAGTATAAAACAATTAATGTAAAATTATTTAACATTATTTGTAATCATTTGTAACCACCAAAAAAAAATTTGTAACCTACCCACAACCACTGTGGTGGGGCCGTTGTGACGTCACTACAGCCCGCCATTACAGAAGTTCGACTTGCAGGTAACATAAACCTAGTGGAAATTATGTAATATCATTTTTATCCACCAAAAATGTGTTGAAATAAAATACTTAGTTGGTACCTACTTTACTAATATTATAATACAATATGTATAATAATAAGCAACGTTGTACGATATTTGATTTGGATATTGTTATGCAAATACTTTTTTGAGTATAAAATACTATCTATCAGAAGTTTTTGAATACATTTTAAAGAAGTACTATTTTACTGTAGGCATTGAATATTTTTACGAATACTTTTCCTAAAAAAATAATATCGCGTATACTTGCTTGCACTACATTTTATAACGAATGGCAATGAACAGCAATCAGCATTGGAGGTAAAGGTTATTTGACACAGTAGACACGGCCGCATCGATGTGTGAAAAATTATTGGAAGTGATGCCATACATACAAGTGACTCATAAATTACTTGTTAATTAAGATACATTATATTATCGTATACAGGAAAGTTAACTATACAAGTAAATTTTAGATCTTAATACTTAACTCAATATTTTTTTATAAATTTTTTTTTTCATATAGGTAGTAGGTATGGCGTTAAAATCGACGTTGTACCAACTAGCATTGTACATTGGTTCCATTGATAACACCGTCGTTTCCAGTCCTATATATCTTAGTCCGTGATTTTGAGTTTCATTATAGCACATCGGTGTTCCAGGGTTTACAACGCCATCTGTATAAAACGCGGATACAAAATGTGAAACCAAATAAAACCACCGGCAGCGCTGAAAACATTGGGTCCCCAGTGTGAGGAACCTTTTGGTGGCCGTTCCGCAGACCATGTCGTTTCCAGTCCATTATATTATTGTCCCGTGATTATGTCTTAGTCCGTGGACTATGGTGTAAATATATTATGTTTGTTCCACTAAAGTTATATAATATTATTCCAATGTGGCAATGACTCAATATCATTGTTCCCAAAAACATCTTCCGATTTATTATTAATTGATCAAAAAAAATATTTCTTCCAGTAACCACTAACCACTTTGTCTAAAAAACATTGGCTCCAATGGTCATTTGTTCCAAATTTTTTTGGAACAATTAATATTTTGTGAAATTACAGATAATATTCTCTTTAGGTCATATTATATTGTCCATAAAAAAATTCATTGATACACATTAAGGATTAAGATATACATTATTCATCTTAATTCGTGGCACAAATGCAATTTGAAATAAATCAACATTGAAAATTGGAATAAACAATATAGTTAGGATTTTCGGAAGTGGGAAGAATGAGCGTAAATAAAATTAGAAGTATTGCACTATTTCCTAGTGGCATAAATAGCTCTCTTGAGTACATATAGGCGCAAATTGACTAAATTTTTTGGGGGGACTCAAGACCCCTCACCATAGGCCTTATTGCTTAGTACCACAGAATATAAAAATATAAAAATATTAATTTTTGAACAACTAATTTGTGATTCGTGACTCGTGAGTTCGTGACCACGTCTTGTGTATGTTGTATTGCAGTGCTTGTAGACCGCTTGCGCTGTACATAACCACTATGTGCTTAATATTAATATTAATATTATTTATAAATTAGTTAATAAATAAATATTATTTTGATTTTAGACCATTTCGTTCCGCGTAGGTTTATCCCGGGCCCCAGCAATACTAATTAATTGATTAGTTTAAGCCGAGATCTAAGACCGTGGTTTAAGCATTTTAAGGTTCAGGAGTCGACCAACATATTTTTAAAACGTCATATTATATTTTGCACAAAATCTACGCGACAAATATTAATTTAATTTAACCCGCGATATTAACAAAGAGATTTGTTTTTATTTAGTAAATAATAATCTCATATTATCCCTTTCTTTTTTGGCGTTCTTTCGTAATGAAATAAGTAAATAACTAAATAAGAAATATCAAAATAAAGTATAAACCTAATAAATCCGCGAATTGTTGCGTCACAACTCACGAAAACAAATATCAAGTCGAGCGCGCGGCGCGATGGCTGTGTCAGCCGCGGCCAGTGCAGACATGCACTATGCAGTGTCAGTGCGCGCACCGTCTGCACTACGCCACCGGCAACACAAATTCTGAAATGCACAATATCACCGCGGTCGTCGGTGCAGCACCGTCGTTATGATGATGATGAGTAGGAATAGGAGGAGGAGGAGGAGTCGTGATGTTGTTCCAACAACAACACAACTACGCTCCGCCACCGCACTGCCGCAACCGCTCGCTAACTCCGTCTCTGTTATCAGGCGCGCGACGCGTTGTTGTTGTGCGTGCGTGACCGATCGCGTCCATTTACCCCGTGTGGCCGTGTGTCCGGAGACGCGATATCATCATCATCATCATACATATCCACCACACAGCACACACACACGCGCGCGCGCATACGAGAACCTTTTTTTCGTTACAAGAGATATAGTATTATTTTTTTTTTTGCTAAAAATTAAGGGAAAACCATGAGCATTACCGTTGCGGTGAACGCGACCGACGGTGCGAACGTTCCGCAAGCGGCCGTTTGTCAATCGGCGGCGCAACACAACAATTGTGGTGAGTACAACGGTGGCGTCGGCGGCGGCGGCGCCGCCACCAACGGCATCGACAGCGGCGGAATCGGCATCGGCGTCGACGACGACGACACGGTTGTTTTTGACGACGAAAACATGGAACGACGACACGTTCAGGTACGTGTATACGCTGTTGTTTGTCGTTTTGGATGGAGGACGAGTTAGTTGAACTCGACTTGTTATCCAGTTAGCAAAAACGTTTGCTAACGAATTACACATGTGCTGTGTTCAACTTTCGTGATGGGTATTGGTTGCCGATGAATAGTTATTTGGTCGGCGACCGTGCAAGTTTTTCTTTTTGTACAATCGCTTTTGTAGGTACCCCTCGATATAACACATTATTGGCCGGTAACGTGAGATGCATGATCCATGACGTTACCATCAATTTTGCACTATGTATATGATTTATAGAAGTTTTATGTGTTCTAATTTTTACAACAACTACCTAATGCTATGTTATGGTAATTATTGCAGGTTTATATTTTTGTCGGAAATTGTACTTACACAAGTGTCTTTTTTAAATGAACATCTGTATGATTAAGCGTTATGATTTTTCTCTTGCTTTAAATCGCATTTAATAAGAATTATTAATTTTCATGAAGATAATTTTTTTTAAATGTAAAAATAAAAAATGCTCCCTACAATTTGAATATTATAATTATAATAACTTGTTAGTTTTACTACTTATCAGTAAGAATATAATATCTACCATTCTACCCATTTGGGTACTATGATGAATGTTTGATCGAAAAATATCATACCATTTATAAGATACTTGTACTTTTATGGTTTATGGTAACAAATAATTAATACCTAGCTATAGTAAATGTATTTGAGAAAATAATCTACAAAATCACTTATTATACAATATTTTTTAAAATTTTTTATATTATTTTGTAAAGTACTTTTACTTATTCTTTTAGTTTATTAATAATGAATGTATTTGGGTTTCAGCTTGAAAAAGATTGTAGAGACCTTTTAAATCAAAAAGACAAAGAATGTTGCTATAACTTCAGTGATTTCATTATAAACAAAGAATTAAAGTAATAATATAATTTTATACTTTAATATGTTTAATATGTTACTTATATAATTGTTTATCAACACTAGTGAAGAAAATGAAGTGCAAAAATGGGAAACAAAATGGAATTCTCTTATGTCTTATATTCGTACTGTATATCGAATGGCTATGGATGGTGTTGCAGTTGAACGCTATCCACCCCGTAATATATTTAAAGAAGCCGCTCACGAGTAAAATTAACTTATTTATAAATTCATAATGTTAAAATGTTATCATTTTCAATTTCAATTTTCTAGATCTAAAAGTTGTGATTCTTATCATGTATTTCAAAATGTCGAAAACCTAGTTATGGAATTTGTATTAGAAGCAAGGTCTAGGCAAGTACAAATACTAGAAAAAAAAAATAAAGAAACACCAGAAATGCCTCAAGTTTTTGTATTTTGTAAGTTATTTGGAATTATTCTATTAAATTGTATTAACATTATTATTATATTTTTAGGTTTATTAGACAGCTATCGAAGATTAATGGCTGCTACTGATCATTTAAATGATGTTATTAAACCTATTGAAGAATATCATCTATCAAAATTTAATTTAACATGGCGAATGATGAATCAATATTTATTTCATAGTCGACTTTATGCTGATAGAACGATATATCATCTTGTAACTACATTTGTAGAACAAGTATGTTTTGAAACCTTTGATTTATTTTATTTTATTAAAATGATAACCATTTTTTTGTTAGATTGTATCAATACCAATATTGTCAAAGTCTTTATTGAGTGCAGGTATAATTCATGATTATACAAAATTTGTACAGGAGGTAAAACTTAATATAGCAGAATGGGCAGAAGCAAGGACATGTATTCATAACATTAAGTAATAATTTTATAAAGCATTTAATGATATTTTAACTTAATACTATTTAATATTTATTTAAATGAATAGATGCAATGAAGTATGGGCTATGGGTGCAAAACAATATAAAGAACCTATGTTAAAAGAAGAGAATGGTTTGTTTTCTTCTTCAATGCCAACAAACGATGATTTGGTAATAGATCTTACCATCCCAACACCACCTCAATCACCAGCTCCTGAGTATCAGTTAGTTTTAACTAAATTTTAATTTTGTGCAATTTATAATAATATATTTTCTTTTAACTTCTAGGGAAAGAGTAGATAATGATAATTGTGAAGATATAGATGATGACGGAGTTTCTAATTATTGTGATTGCATACATACTGTAATTACCTAACCGATTCATATATTTAATCTGTTTATTTAAAATTTTGAGTTACTAAACTACTAATTGTAATATACGTATTTGTTAAATGTAGGTGGAAACTCGGAAAAATTCTTCTGTAGATTTTGATCAGTGTGTGCAGAATGGAAAATCTACAAATTTACAAGAAACCGAAGACATTAATTCAATTTCATTTTCTTACTCTAATATGAAAGAAAAAATGCTATGTTTTTATAGTGGTCAAACATTTACTGATGAAGATGAAAAGTTAATAACAGAAAATATAACTGCAAATATAACTACAAATCTTGGAAAAAAGGTAAAAATAATTTTATTTTTTTATTATTTTTTAATCTTGCTTTCGTTTTTTGATTTAGTCAAACCTATTTAACTAAATAATATTATATTTTCGTTGATAATAGTTTTACTTATTTGAATATCTATAATAATGTATTTTGGTAAAATTATAAATGTAAATTTTTCTAAATGTTTACATATTTAAATAGATATACCTATAACGTTGTAAACATTGCAACACAAGGTGTTCTACTGTATAAAATGTGTAATTAATATTCATGTTGGATAGAAATTGGTTTAATTACAAATATGTTTCATATTTTGTTTGATGCTATTGTACTAATGGAAAAACATACTTGATATTTTTTTTTAGGTACTTAACTCAGATGCTCAAATCAAGTCAAAACCTGCGGTTAATGTAAAATGTCCATCAACCATTGACAGAAATGCAACATGTAAGGTTGAAATAGAACAGTTACCTAAAAGACGATATCCATATCCACATGTAAGTAAACCTACAGAACCAACTGCTAAACCAAACAATCGTCCAGTACATGGTCATTCATGTCATAAACATACTGAACATGTAAAACGTATGCATCATCACGATGAAACATCAGAATGTAGCTCAGGCCGATCAAGTCAAGATGATAGTTGTTCAGAACGTTCTTCTTCAAGTCCAAGGCAATGTGACTGTTGTTATTGCGAAGTTTTTGGGCATGGAGTTGTAAGTATTTAAATGATAATATTATTATAATTTTACTAGGTGATTCATTCAACAAAAAACTATTAACATTTTTAAAGGGATTGGAAGCTGTGATTTCCTGTGTCACATGGAACATAAGAATTTAGATTTGCTTTTATTTCAACGTATCAATTGATTTAGTTAAGCAATTCTAAAACCTATTTGAATTTATCCAAACAAATACTTTAGATATATTTTCCTAAATTTTTTATTTAATCCCCTAAATCTTAAAAAAAAAAAATGGGAAATGGTATATTTAAATTTATTGAGAAGGTAAAATCTAAAAAAATTAAAATCTGGAAAGTCGATCCCAAGTAGACATTACGACAAATTGAAATCTGTTTTTAGAATTCTTATTGATTCACTAGTTCAATTTGTAAGTTGGAATGAGAACACGTCTAAATTCCTATGTTCCAAGTGTGTTAGATCAATCCAGAAAATCACCGCTTCCAATCCCTTTAAAACAATTTTCTTTACATAATTTGAAGTCTTTATTAAACAAAATTTTTTTGCAATTTTTAAAGGTTTTAGTTTTTTTAATGACTATACATTTTTAATCTCATATTATTCAAAAGCAAAACATTGTTTGAAGTATTTCAATAAATAAAAATTATATTTTAGAGATGTAGATAATAAATATGAAGTTAAAAGAATTTGAAGTTTAGATTAGTGGAGTAATGGAACAATATTTCTTGTGTTACCCCTATGCTCACTTGCATTTAAAATATTTGTTATTACATAAAATACTCGTCCAAAACTTGATACACTCCAAAAAGTATTCTGCTTTGAAGTAATGAATTAAAAATGTAAATTGTCATTAATAATAATAAAAAAAATCATAAATAATAACGACAAAAAATTATAAAAATGTAACTTTTGTTCTAAAATCTTATTTTGTAACAATCTAAAATTATGTAAAAAAAATATATTTCAAAACCATAAATAGTTTTTGAAATAATAGTATTTTTTGATAAAAAAAAAATCACCTGGTACATTGATACATTTTGAATGTCATAAGTAAATATTTCATAAAAAATTTTAGCCTTCTGTTGCACCTGTTAGTCGTAATTATCAAGAAATGAGGGACCGATTAAGAAATCTTTATTTGTTAAAAAAAGCCAAACAAACTAATGAAACTATTAAACAAAAACAAAAAGAACCCAATGTGCATAGACCACTTCCTGTTCATCCACCTAAACATCTTCCTCAATCAGTAACTGATAAAACTGGTGAGTAAAAATATAGTTTTTTTTAAACATTTTAACCATACATTATATGTTGTAGTTTAAATTATATTACCTTGTTATTTTTGCATTTTAAATTTGTTTTAACTTAATATATAAAATTACCTATATATATATATATGTATATTTTTGTAGATTCTGAGCGATGAATGTATTGATTTTACAATGATGTGTTTTTTTTTTAATTTTAATTTTTGTGTGTCGTCACCGTTTAGAGCAGTAAAACTGCTTCAATTTTCTTCAACACTATCTTGTTCTATTGGAAAGTGATGCATTTGGAAGTACAAATTTTAAAATACCCAATAGTTTTCAAAAGCCGGGACAAACGACATAAAAATTTAAGGAAAAACATGCATTTTTTCTAAATCAGTTTTTGACAAAATCAATTTTGATTTTCGATGTAACTCTTAAACAAATAACCATTAAAAATGCATGCCTTTTTCTCTAGTTGTTTATATTCGCATTTTCTATACACTATACAATATTTAAAAAAATTTGATTTGTTTTGAACTGGTTACGGACATTTTCAGTTTCCAATTTTATTAGTTTTTCTTTCTATGAATGTCAATTATTTGTTGGGTAAAAAAGCTTGAAAACTGAATACAAGGCTACAATTACATTTGAAAAATATTAAAAATCGATTGCCACATTTTTTTTTTTTTTGTAAGCATTTAAAGTTAAAGTTAAATTTTGACAAAACACTTAAAAATCACGAAAATGTGCAAATTATTTAGGGTTTGAAATTCATAAAAATTGTTCTTTTTAAATCATCTAATGTAAAATGAAATTCCTTATAAGATAAGTCTATCTTTAAAAAAAAGAAGAATTTCTACAAGAAAGTCAAATTAATTTTATGAGCGTTTGAAGTTCATATTTTTTTCAAAATTAGATATTCTCTCAATTTCTGATGTAGCAATTTTCTTATTTTCTTATAATTCAAATACGAATAACAGAAGATACATAAACATTTTGACTGAATGTTTATATTTTCATTTTATATACACCATACAATTTTGATTCGTTTTGAGCTATTAATGAACAATTTCAAAATTTAGTTCTTTTTTATAAATATTAATTAAAGAATCAAAAAGCGTGGAAAATATAAGGGGCTCCTGATATATCTTTACAATAGCAGTTAATTAACATTAAATATACATAGGCACAAATTTTTTTTTTTATAATTTAAAGTTCAAAATTTATCAAATTGATAATGTACAAATTATTTAGTAGTTAAAAATTATAAAATGTTTAACCTTTATAGCTAAAGATTAAAAATTTAAAATAAAGTTTTATGAAAATAGGTTAAATATAAATTACTTTATTCATAATAATATCATAGGCTGACTGACCGTCTTCGCTCAAAATCTTTTCTTATACAATGATATTATATCACTGAATTCAAATTTAACACAATACATTACAATGACCCACTTGATGTTATAGCTTATTTGAATATGATTGGATAGTGCAACAGACTTATAAGCACTAGTATTTGTATGGATAAAAGCAGCATTTTAATACCTAAGATAAAAACCAGGTCTTCGATCCCAAAAAATTGAATTAAGGTGTAATGGTTTTGGTTTCTTAAAATAAATAAGGGTGTTACCTCAACAAATATTTAAGGTGTTTTAAACAAAAATTATGATTTATTTGTTTGATGTATACAATTGTAAATTTAGTTTCTATATCAATGATATTTTAAGTAATAATATAATAATGATTGGTATTTCACCATAAAATGAAAATAATTTTTTTGGTTCTCACTGATAATCAGAATATTTCCTAAATATCTGGTGTTAATAAAGTTAATAGATCCAAGAGATATATCACTTACTTAATTTATTTTTTGTATCCAGCGTTATTAAATATTTTAAGTGGTAAAATA
The DNA here is from genome assembly GCA_008086715.1 of Sitobion miscanthi. Classification (NCBI taxonomy): domain Eukaryota; kingdom Metazoa; phylum Arthropoda; class Insecta; order Hemiptera; family Aphididae; genus Sitobion; species Sitobion miscanthi. The sequence continues at coordinate 23,386,087 of CM017797.1, forward strand.
GTTTTTTTAAATACAATTATGAATAATATATAAAATTGTTTATATATTTAAGAAAAAAAAACTTGACACTCATTTAAGTTTTGCTTAAAAGCTCTTAATTTATAATTGAAATCTAACTTTTTATAGGTATATTGTGTATTATTTTTTTTTTTTGTTTCTGAATCACACTTAATGTTCCTAATATCTAAAATTTAATTGTAACTATAAAATTTATTTAATTTATGTATAGGTGCTATTAGTGGTGTTCAACAACAAAAAATAGAGCCAATAGTTGTAACAAAAGTTATTAACGAAAAACTGAAATATAATAGTGAAAATCTACCCGAAAACTTTCTAAAAGAATTATCTGAAAAGCCTATTGATGAAATAGTCAATTTTATCGAAGGCAATAAAGCAACCAATGAAAAAAGAGCTGCAAAAAAAGCTAGACGTAGAGAGAAAAAAGTATAATTTTTAATTATTCAAAATTAATAAACTTTTGTATTTAAATTCAATTTTTTTTAACTAGGAGGAAATTGAGAGAATAAAAAAAGAAGAAGAAGAAGCCGAACGTAAAAGAATTGAAGAACTACTCAAAAAACAAGAAATTGAAAGACTGAAGCGTGAGGAAGCATTAAAAAAAGAAAAGAAAAAAGGAAAAAATCAAAACAAACAGCAAAAACAGAGTCAGCAACAAAAGCAAGTTACTAATTCTAAAACTTGTCAAATAACCAAGCAACAAGTACAGCAAAATACTCAATCTTCTAAAAAGAAAATCAAGCAATCTCAGGGAAATAGTAATAAAGAAACTGTATCATTAAAGAAAGATGATAAATGTAAAAAAGATGACGTAGAGGGTGCAAAAATGGTTACAATAAAGAGAGATTCAGATAGTTCTAAAGTAACCATTACTTTTAGAGGAGCAGTAGAAGATGATGTTTTATGTACTTTATATGACAATGAAGGTGAGAACGTTTGTAATAACTTATTAAATAATTTTATTTATTTTGTATCACTTTTCAGTAGGTTTCTATTTATTTCAACAAAAATTCTTAAAAACCTTAGATTTTGATCAGAGAAATATTTACAATAATATGTGGTTTTTTGTGTTAGTATGTCATGTTTTGGTACATAAAATGTGTTTCAATTTAGATAGGTAGCAAATTTGATCTAATACTTTAGGGTGTAAGAAATAAGGAAATCCTTAGTACTCCCGCGTATCATTTTTCACTGGCCCATGCTACATTTCAATTTAATTTATAAAAATATAAAATTTTAAGATTTTTCTGTATTTTATTTTATTATATTTATAAAATTATTAAAATCGATATAATGTTTATCGTAAAACGTAGATATAAATTATTATCTATTATTGAACTATTAAATGTAAATAATATTATATTTTTTATAGGGGAATAGTTAACATAAGGTATTTTTTTTTTGCTTTCCATGTCCTCTGTTCCGTTAGATTTTTACACATTTAAAATTGACCCTCTAGTAGCATTGAGTTGCCTGTCCCTGCTATACGTGATAGATTTACCAAAATATTTTGATTTGTTTTGTGCTGTTCATTGACATTTTTAGTTTCCAATTTTTTTAATTTTTCTATTTATGTCAATAATTTATTTATGTCAATAATTTATTTATTGAGTAAAAAAACTTGAACATTTTATGCAAGGTTCCTAATATATTGTTACAATGACATTTGAAAAATATTTAAAATCCATAGTCACAATATTTTTTTATAAGTATTTAAAATTTAAATCTTAACAAAATTCCTAAAAATGACGAAATTGTGCAAATTATTTAGTTAGAAATTCATAAAATATTTTCTTTTTAAATCTAAGATTTGAAAATGTAATCAAGATTTCTCATAAGTTTGTCTACTTTTATCAAAATAAAAATGTCTAGAAGAAAGTCAAATTAAATTTTTATGAGCGTTTAAAGTTCATATTTTTACAAAATTAGATATCACTAGATTTATCAACTAACTATTTTCTTATTTAGTTTTAATTCAAAAATGAATAACTGTAGTTACATGAAAATTTGACTGAATGTTTATATTTTTATATTCTATACACTATAATACACCATAATAATTTTGAATATATTTTGACTTGTTTTGAACTGTTAACAGACATTTACTATTTTTTTTAACTGTTTTTTTCTATAAATATCAATAAAATTTTATTTAAAAATACAAAGGCACGATTTTTTATATAAGCATTTAAAGTTTTTGACAACATTTATCAAATTTTAAATGATTTTGAAGTTGAAAATTTTTAAAATATTCAACTTTATAGTTAAGGATTGAACATTTAAAACAAGGTTCCACGCAAGTAAGTTATTCTATTACCAAAAAGTCTCAAAAATGTAACAACAGTTCTTTTATGTTCAAATTTGGACAAAATTACATATTAAATAACCAAGAGTAAAAATTTTAGTTATTTTGTTGTAATTTTATAATATTAATTCATCTTACCGGCTACCGTATTAATAAGAAGTAATAACAATAGGTATAAATATTATATTATAAAATATTCACACTGACAAACCGTCTCCACACAGAATCGTATATAATGATATATCATTGAATTCAAATTCAATACCATCCATTATACAGTGACCCACTTGTAACCTACCATACAGCAAAGCAATATCCACTTTTTTTTTATTGCTTTTGTCACAATTAACTTTTCATTTTCCCTCTAAACTTATTTATTTCTTATCCATTATAAGTTATATGTTGAATCTTTTTTTATTTTCAGCTATTAAAGCAATTCAGAGATTGTGTGATAAAAGTAAACAACCTCAAAATATAGTAGAAGATAAACCTAATAAAAAGAGAAGTAGGAATCGTAAAAAGAAACAACCTGAAGCTGAACAACCTGAAACTCAACTTCATTCAAAACCAGTAGAAAGTGTGTTGATTACTAACAAAAATGCACCAAAGTTACCAACAAATATGAAATGGTATTGTTCGCCAGATGTTAACATCACACCGGTGACAAGTTCTTTGAATTCTGTTCAGCCGAAACCTAACACAGTGTTAATAAAACGTAGTAATAATAATCAAGTATTCACACGCCCTCTACCACTACCGTCGCAGCCAATGCCACTTACAAGTCCAACAGCTATACAAATAAATGAGGCTGTTAATAAAATATCTTCATCATCAGTTCCTATTGATATTGGTAAATTACAGTTACCACCTGGAATTACAATTACTAAACTTGACCCATGTGATTATAAACCGCCAAGAGATATTCAACAATCAACTGAAAAGGTCAGTTTTATTTGACATAATTCATATGATTATACTCGTTTTTTTTATATATTATTTACTAATAATGTAATATTTTTTATGTTGTAGTCTAAACCTGCATCATCGTCACAACAATTTCCATTTGCCTCAACTGCTACAATGACACCGTTTACCATGCAGCAAAATGCTCAAAACAATGTTGTGGTTGTTAAGACTGATGGATATGATTATGAAGGATCAACTGGTAATTATTTTAAAAAAATTTACTATTTTAAGTCTTATAGTAATTTGACTTAAATAAAAATATGTGCAATAGATACATGTTATAATGGTGGTATATAATATTAAAAGTTATGTCATTTATTTTACAAAGTTTTTCTGTGGAGCTTAAATTACTCAGTAACTCAAATAATCAAGTTTAGTCTGATAATTATTTGTAGTTAATGAATAAATAATTTTCAACATTTAACTCACCGTTAATGCTCAAAAAAACCATACATTTTTTACATTTTTTATAAAACATAATATACATTTTACATTTAAATCAATTGATATTCAATGCACCTTTTAAAAATATTATTAAAAATAAATAATTATATAATAATATTCTAAATAAATTTAAATAAAACTTGTATGTTTCTTTTTGTGACAGTTTTCATTGTATGAAATATTAATTTGTTTTAATAAAACTAGTAAAAGTGTATGAAACAATTTTTTTATTCTTGAAAATGATGACTAATGACGTAACTATTTTATTATATTATATTAAAATAATGGTTTGATAGATCAACGACGATGATGTACTTCCATCATACTTGGTTGTTTTTAGATGAAATTTAAAATTAACCATTTTATTTTAGCAAATTTATTATTTTGGTTTTCACCAATGTATAGTGTTTATTTAACAAATATATCTATGTTTTTAATGTATAATTTTAAAAATATTTTACTATTATTCACTTATTTTTGTTTCATAGTTTACTTTTTTAAATTTGTTACTTGCACCAAAATAGAAAATAATATTGATTGTTCTAATGAATAATAATACAAAACATTACATAAATGTTTAGCTTTTTAATTATTTACTACTTTTATATAAAACCTAACTTTACTTATAGAATGGAGTGGTACAGCAAGTAAACGTCATAGACGTCGTAAGAAAATCAATGATGGTAGTTTAGATGACACAAACTCAGAAAATATTCAACCAGGTTTTACAATTACTAACAAATCATCAGCAAGAGAACCATGTAGTGCAGAAGGTAAGACCATCGCTGGACAAATACCAATTAACACACCACGAACTATGCCGTTGCCAGTGATTATTCAAAGGCATGGTGGTATGGTTACTATAAGAAATCCACTGTACCAGCGCAATGATGATGCCATTCTGACAGAAAATAAAGACTTACAAGTTAACAGTGGCGATGACGTCAACGCTAATCCGTCTGGTAAGCGAAGACGTCGTCGCCGTCGGGTTAAGGGCGGCTCCAAACAAACGGATGTTGAGGGTGAGCTTTGCTGATGTCCTCCCTAATTTCCTGTAAATGAAAAATCCTTTAATCATATTTTTTCCTATGTTGTAATATATAGCAACTAGCTTTTTTTTAAACATTTTTTTAATATGACTACAAAGTAAATTACACTTGTATAAAACAGAATTATCACCCAAAATATTTTTTTAAACTATTTTGTAAAGAAATTTATTTATGTTATTTCTTAACTTTTAAAGTAATAATTCCTTAAAATTTCTGAGCACTAAAGTACTTATTAAAATACTATTTTTATTAGTTGTTAAAATTTTAAATTGAAAATTCGTGAGAAGTTCATTCTATCTATACAAATATTATAGTAATTGAAACACACATGTTATTAAAAATATTACTTATTTAATATCAACAGTTTAAAATTTTCTATAGCTTATTATTTCAATAGATCTGACACTATATTTTATACTTTTTTTTTTATTATTATTCATAATTTGAATTATTATTTCGTATTATTAACTTATGGTTTAAATTCTATAAGACATCAATAATTAACCTAGTGTATTATATTATTTATAGCAGTAAATTTTCATGTTAAATTTTTCGTAAAAAGTTTTCTCATGAAAAATTTACAAACCCTTTTGAATGTTAATAAAACATTTTTCGTACATAATTTATTTGCTACCCATGTGAATTATTTTGTATAGACAGTTCAGTTATAAAATAAATAAATATTATTTGAAACACTAAACCGTGAATATGAAACTGATATAATAATAATATAAGGCAATTATTTTTTAAATTCCGATCTATGTGATGAATGTATTATAATTATAATTTGTTAAAATATTGTGTTTACAATGTTTAAATTTACAAAAAAACTTTTCGAATCAATAAAAGTATCCATCAATAATGCTTCAATACTTCAACTGAAAATATTATTAGTATTATAGTGTATTCAAATTAATATATAACTGTTACAATTGATAAAATAGAATGTCCACTAATAACTAAATTATTTAATACTAAGAATAAACACCTACTATAATTTTGTATAATATCTACCTCATTTATGTGATAAATACCTATATAATTTTAAGTTTTGAACAAAGAGTACAAATTATACGTCCAATGAAATGTAAATACTTTATACTTGAAATAGGCTGCTTTTTTATGGTGATGGCAGTTTTAGCCCTGATAGTTAAGATTCAAACTTGTTGCATGCTTGTTTTTGCAGCTTTATTATTATTATTTTTTTTTTAAATTAATATTTCTTTTGCTTTTACTCGTGTTTTGATTTGCTTAAACAATTAAATAATTTTTATATACAAAGTTGTATTTAGATGATTTGTGTAATTTTTCTATGAGTTATGACAATTTATAATATTTTTATTTCACAGTGTTTGAAGTTTGAACATTGGACAGAAAAATAATTATTAAATTATATTTTTGTTGTACTTAAATAAACACAAATAATAGTTTTTTATAACAGTCCAATTTTCAAAATATGATTTTATTTTGTTTTTTATTTTATACATTTTTTGTTTATTTTTTTTTTATGTTTAGTAATTGTTACATAAACAAACAAAAATCAATATTCTTTAGGTAGCTCTAGAGGTCTGCTTTTATTTTGTTAGTATCAAAGATACGAGTTGAGTTTTTCTTTTGTTTTTTTTATCCATTTTGTGAAAATAATTGTTGACAATTATATATATTTATTTAAAGTATTCTTACTATTTATTTCTTAGTAGGCTTTTTTTTTTTTACTTACAAGCATTTTCCTATAAAATAATTAACAGCTATTAAAAATAAATAAATAAATAAATAAAATTTAAAAAAAAACAATACTTTATACAATATAATTTGCTTGATGGTTTTGGATTTCACACTCGCACGTGTTGATATTTATATATTATTATAAATATATTATTTTTGTACAATTTCATAAAGCACATTGCTTGTGTGGGGTCTATTAAGTTAATTCCAAATTAATTTGGACCGTGCTTTCTCGATCGTTAGCTTGTACAAACCAAAGTATGTAACATTTTCTTTCTGTTCCCCTCAATGGTATTATCCTTTTTGCGAAACTTGTAACAGATAAACTAAATTGATAGGATTCATATCATGAATGTATGATACGAGCACAACTACAACTTTTTTACAATATAAATCTAACTTATAAAACAGCAAGACTCATTAAATATAACAAATTGTAGGCTTATATATATAATTAAGATCGAGAAAGTAAATCTCCAAAAATGAGTGTGTTTGTGGCCGTTTGCAGAAAGCGTGTTCGAGCCAAAAGACATAGACCCGGAGGATGGGGAAATGGATGATGATGAACGAGAATTAGAAGAATTTAAGCGGTTTTGCTTGCAGTCAGTGCCTCCACAGCGCAAAGAAAAAGTACACCTGAACATCAAGGACATAGTTTTGAAGAAAAAGAGTACCGCCGCGGCAGCAGCTGCTGCAGTTGGGTGTGTGTAACATTACATTTTTTCAAACCTTTCAAATACGTTGTGTTCTTTAGATCCCTCATTATTTTTCATATTCAACTGTAAGACTTGCAGTGTTTCATTGTCTCTCTTTTGAAAAACCTATTTTTCCTTTTTTTATATCTGACGTGATTCGTATTTTAAGTTAAATTTACAATTTAAGTAATTTTTAGACCCAGACTTAACTTATAAGTATTTTTTTTTATGTTACTATGCATGATATAATTTGTGCTCTATCAGTGAATGTTTCAAACAATTGATGTAGAACCAAAACCATTGAGCACATTTAAAATGATTGTATAATATTATAATAAATGGTATTTGAATATATATGTATATATTATACATATATATGTATATATAATATTACATACATCAGCGCCTGTTATTAGTATTATGTTAAAAGTCAACAGATAAGAAAATAAATTTGGTGTACATATATATAAAATACACTGTGTATATTTACGTGTTTAAACACAATGATTGAATTTGATAACAATATTGAATTCTCCTTTACTTTTAATTTGCTCAGAGTTCTTGTAGAAGGTTACTAATATTATTTAATTATTGTCTTAAAATTAACTAGGTGTCAGGTACTAAAATAATTCTCCCAATCAATCACATCAGAATAGAAAAAGTTATTCGATTTAGTACTTAGTTCATCACAATAACTATGCATATTTTGTTCGTTTGACACCCGGTCAATCATACTTATTTGATCTATCGGCCAAAAGTATGAGGGTTTTCTAAGAATATAAAAATAACTGGTAATGCCTATTACAATTATATTGCCAATACATCTGATTTTCTAACCAGTAGGATAAAATGGTATTAGAATTATTTGTAGGTATCAAAAACATATATTTTATTCCATTAGACTTTTTTTCAAATTAAAATATTAAAATAAATTAGATTATAAGAATATTTGACAGTTAAGTTGGTGTGTATCAGTACAACTAGGGTCGGGTTGAAGCATGTGCAAGCAGTGCATCTGCATTGGGCTGTGATTTTATGTGCATAATTTTGGGTGTAATTTTTACCATTGGATATTGTAATAATAATGTAATATCGTACCCCGCTATGAAATTCCTAAATCTATCTGCCCTGGGTATAAACCAATACTTCTTAGAAATTTAGTAATTAAAAAATTGGCGAATAATATTTCTGATGATACCAAGGTAAGACTAAATAATTTCTAAGACACAAAACTTAAAAGGTAGCCACTGTTATTTTGTCTAATTTAGGTGAGATATTAAAAGAGCAAAAAAAACATTGTAAAATCAATACATTCAGAACCTAAAAGAATACTCTTATCAAGAGACTACTTCAATGTTAGAGGTAAAAAAATATTTCCCGACAAATAATCAAAATTCCTGTCCCAACGCATACAAGTCACAAATCGCAACATTATTGGCACAAGAAACTATAAAGTAAGTAGGACGACTGCGGCAGTACAATTTTAAGGCACTACCTACTATACAATAGTGTTTAATAAAATCTGACAAATGATTTAAATCAATCGGTTCAATACTTCAATTCTTCTTCAACCAATCTTCCATCGCAGTATTTTAGATTATTGTTTATTAGGTTTTTTTGCAACTCGTCGATCTTTGCTGCAGATTACTATAATATAATTTTTGGACATAATTTATATACACAGTCAACAAAATTTTAGTTTTAAGGTCTTTTGGTATCAAAATATAGAAAATGCGTAGTTCCCGTGTGGGAAATGATTTAACGAAAAAAAATTCAACGTGTCTTACATAAATCAAGTACCTAATAATATAGAATTTGTATAAATGAGTTCTTCCAAATAACGATTGAACTCATAAAAACATGTAGTAAACAATTTATAAATAATATTAAATTATTAGCATGTATTTGATATTTGGTCATCACTAACTGGGATTTTATTGCCCTAAAAATCCCAAAAATGTATTCATCGATGCTGAAAATTAAAAAAAGAATAATAAAACGGTATTTAAATTTAAAAAAATACGTTTTGGATAACAATATTTTAATTAGTAGGTAAGTCCGTTTGATCTAGTTTAACTTCTCGGTGACTAACCCTATATACGTTGTATGAGTTATCTGTGTCAGGAAACTGGTTGTTCTATGTAATTATATAATTACAGGTATTGGTATAGGTATATAGATACCAATATTTATAATATTTGTAGAAGAACATAATTTTATGAAAATGCCGTAAAAAACATTAAAAAAAACCTTAAAGTGCCTTATAAATTATAATCATAGGTGCAATTTTTTTTTGGGGAGGGGTGCACTCCCAAACTTTTAATAGCATCATCGAATATTGGTCATAATTATGTCATAGTAATAAGTAGGGCTCGGATTTATATAACAAAAGTATGTATTTATATAACAAAAATATGTGCTAAAGAATTCAAAAAAATTCGGGTAAATAGATGTCGCTCTGCTGAACAATAGGTTACAAGTGGGTCACTAATGTATGGTGTTAAATTTAAATTCAATGATTAAATATCATTGTATAAGAAAAACGATTCTGAGCTAAAAAACGGTCAGTCATCCTATGATATTACCGAGTGTATTTGATGATATTATTGTGGATAAAGTAATTTATATTTAACCTATTTATGGGAAACCTTGTTTTAAAAGTTGAATATTTTTAACTACAAAATAATTATTACATTTCAAATTTGATAAATTTTTTCGAAAATCAAACTTTAAATGCTCATAAAAAAAAATAATTGTGCCTATGTATTATTAATATTTTTCAACTGCTATTGTAACGATATATCAGGAGCCCCTTGTATTAATTTTCCACGCTTTTTGAACAAAAAATAAAATTTTATTGATATTTACAGAAAAAATTGAAAACTGACAATGTCCGTAAACAGCTCAAGATATTTGGAAAATGTTATGGTATATAGAAAATGCTAATATAAATATTCAGTAAAAATATTATGTACCTGTGGTCATTTATTTTTAGAATTGCACCAAAAACCATAATCGATTTTCTCGAAAACAGATTTTGCGTAAAAATTCCTGTTTTTACTTTTGACCCCCCAAAGTACCAACTAAATTCACTTTCCTATCAGAAAAGTTGCTGTTGAAGAAAATCTAAGCAATTTTACTATCCCTAAGGGTGATGACAGATACAACAAAAAAATAAAATAAAAAACACACATCATTGTAAAATCAATACATTACTCCGTTGAGAATCTAAAATTGAACATTTTATAATTTTTTAACTATAATATATGATAAGTTTTGAGATTTTTATAAATCTTATCAATATTTAAACTTAAAAAAAATCATGCCTTTGGATCTTAATTATTTATCAACTGCTATTATAATAACTTATAAGGAAACTTGTATTAATTTTTAAAACGTTTTGACCCAACAAATACAGTTTTATTGAAATTTTTAGAACAAAAACTAAAAAAATTGTAAATAACTCAAAACTAGTCGAAATATTTTGAACATTTTATCATGTTTAGAAAATGATAAAATAAACATTTGATGAAAATGTTAAGTACTTACCTAAGGTTATTAGTTTTTGAATAACTACCAAATGATAAAATCGTTGTATATGAGAACTTGTTATAATTTACGGGCAAATATCCAATGTTTTCAATAGCTCATTAAATATTAATTAGACTTCCTGGTAAACTTTTAGATTCTGAGTGGAACGATGAATGTATTGATTTTACAATGTGTGTTTTTTTTATTTTTTTTTTTTTGACTGTGTACACGATAAGTAGTCGAAATAATGCTTCGATTTTCAACTTCAGTATCTTGTTCGATGGGAAGATGAATGTTGTTGGTGCATTGAGGAAGCCAAAATTCCCAATAGTTTTTAAAATCGCCGGGAAAACAACATCAAAATTAAGGAATAACGGGAATTTTTACACAAAATCGGTTATCTACAAAATCGATTTTGGTTTTTGGTGTAACTCTAAAACAAATGAACGTATATATAGTGTATATATGACATTTTCACTGGTCGTTTATACTTGCATTTTCCATACTCGATAAAAAGTTCAAAATATTTTGATTTGTTTTGAAATTTGAACTGTTTAGGAACATTTTCTGTTTCCAATTTTATTAGTCTTTTTTTCTATGAATGTCAATAAAACTTTATTTGTTAGGTAAAAAAGCTTGAAAATAATTATATTAAACTCAGTGTTTGGAAAGGACGTCGTTCATGAACGCACGTTCACGTTCATATATAGAGAAAGATACGTGAACGTCACTCGTTTTTTGCAAATAGAACGTGAACCATGTTTATATTTTAATGAATTTGATCGATTTTGAAGACGTTCAATTTATTTACCATTTAATAAATATTATATGTATAAAATATATTAATTAATTATATTTTATTAATAATATTAATAGGAACAAATGCACTTTACCAGCCCATGCAATTTTTTCGAAATTAATACTCATTAATAAACGTAAGTTACGAGAAAAAAAAGAAAAAATCGTGAAACGTAGCGTTGTGCTCACGCGTAAAAAACGCAAAATTGCTAACTATCAAAGGCTATAACTTTGAAACTAAGTCTGACCGACAAATTCTGATTGCACCATTGTTCTTACACAGTTAATATTAGTAAGTTCCAAAAAAAAATCGAAAAATTTGCATGGGGTGGTAAAATGAATTTTAGCCAAATATTTTCATGTTTCCCATTATAATTCCTATAATATTTGTTTGATTGCAAAATGTATAAATGTGTCTCCGGGCCCCGGCTAGACATACAACAAAAATATTATGATTTCCACGAATTTGTAATAAACCTAATCAGTTTATCATAATAACTTATAAGCACCATAGATTAAACGTACATAAATGGCCAACAGCTGCATAGAATTTAGAAATAATGATCTTGGTGACAATTTTATATACGACTTGGGTTGAGTCGGGTACAATGCTACTTAGACATATTAATAATTTATTTATATGTCTGTCTATACAACGCTATGATATTATAATGAACATTAGAGGTTAGATCCTCTAATGTTCATGGATATTATGTAGAAAACGTCTGGCAGCGCCATCTATTGTCACCAAATTTTTGTTTCCAAATTCTACATAGCTGTTGGCTATCCGTGTCCATTATATCCAAGGACCAAGATATACTAAGTATACTAAGTATATCTTAGTCCGTGATTATATCATAGAATATTAGAATATTATATCAAAGTCCATGACCCGTCCCCTTCGTCGATTACCAGATGAAAACCACAATTTTGAATATTATCTCTATGACCTCACTGGTATGTTCGTGTTTTGTTGGTCACACTGTCGAGCTAACTGTCAATTCTTGAATTCGAATGTAAAATGCAAATTGTAATATTTGTAATCGTAATCCGTAAACTCGTTGGCTGATGGATACTGGAATATCTCAACCGTCTTTACTTCGTAGTCAGTATCCTACACTTTTTTTAAAAAATTTATTATTTTAATTATTCTAGAAAAAGTTTTTAATTCAAATTAACGGTTCTAATTAATAATTATGCTGTTATAGGTATAAAGTGATTATTACTTAACTCAAAATTTGTAAGTTATTACTTATAAGTTATAAACTATATCTCATATATTAAACTGTATTACAATAAAATATTGTTACAGTTTAGTGTGCCAACAGCAAACCTTATTTTATAATCGGGTTGTCCGTGATTTTCATAATTAATTATTCCTTCAATTTACTGATTACGGTTTTTACTTTTTAGTAGTTTTTAACATTGAATTCAGCGTACAAATGAATATGTGTGTGCTGTTCTTTTGTCTATAACATAGATATAAAATTTATCAGTTTTTGTACTTTGAATAATAAGTTGAAAATGTAAGTAAATCACTATATATTACTATAGTCAACATTATTAAAATAATATAAGTAGTTAAAATAATATTAGCACTATTGGTTTTCTCTCTTATCCATGCTCAAGGCGTAGTATAGCAATAAGTTCAGCAGAACCAATACTGTATTAGCTTAATTTTGTAGTGACGACCTATTATTAAACTTAAAATTAAGAATATTATCTACCTAGGACATTAATACATTAACATTTATCTTTATTTGATATCTATTTAATATATTATGATTTTATGATTAAAATATTAATGAAAGCCTAAAGACGCTAAAATATTAAATAAAGCAACATCAAATTAGTTTGGCTAAACTCAAATTAGCTTTAATGCGCTAGACCTCAGAGAAAAATAATAGTGAATTTTCATCTTCATAGGAACCTAAGTATTAATTCTTGTTGTTTTTAATATCTCGTGCTGTATTTTATAAAATAATATAAAGTAAAATTACAATTAAGCAGGTATTCATAATTGTTAAAAAAAAAAATAATGTTAGCGATCATTTCAACTTGAAATTAAGTAAGTACATTAATAGTAGTTTAATTTCAAAAAAATAATTTATTTTTCCAGTCTTAAAAATATGGATTCCATAAGAGTAGCAATTCGTGTTCGTCCTCTTGTAAAATCTGAATTGGATCGTGGATGTTCAAATTGTGTGTTAGCAGATTCCATTAACCAGCAGATAATTGTGAATAACAATGCTAACCTAACATTACATTTAACTATGTATTTAGTACTGAACATTCTCAAAATCAAGTCTATCAGTCGGCTGTTGAAGATTTAGTTCAAAAATTGTTTAGTGGTAAGAACATAATTTTTTTTTTTATATTTTTATATAATAATTTTGTATTAAAAAGTTCCAATTCCGATTTTATTTTAGGATATAATGTTACCATATTAGCTTATGGTCAAACTGGTTCAGGTAAAACTCATTCAATGGGAACAAATTTTGTAGATGATGAAAATGAAGACGAAAAAGGTATTATTCCACGAGCCATCCAAAATATTTTCAATGAAGTACAAAATAAATCAGAAGAAGCTAAATTTTCAATTAAAGCATCATTTATCGAAGTATTTTATTTTGTTTAAATATATTTACTTATAACAATTATACCGTTATTTGAGTTTCATCAAATTGTAAATTTATTACGTTCATTTAGTATTAATTTATTTTATTATAAGTTCTAAATAGTAATTAGATGGGAAAATAAAATTAAAGTAAAGTCTCATGCTAAAGTTCAAATATGCACTCCCTATGCGTTTTAACCATTAATTATACTGCAAAAATTATTTTATTATAATATTTTACTTTATAACTGCAAACACAAGGTTGGGTAGATGAATAAGAACCTGGTGTATGGTTTTGGTTTTATTGTAATTCTTCTTTTCTTTGGTAATTAGGTCTCTAGGGACCAACCCATCTCATACACATCCTTCTCTATCTATTACTTTTTTTCTTTTAATTCAGATCTCCAAAAAGAGCTCTTTTGTTATAATTCCTTTTTATTATATTGTCCCTTATTTTGGTTTTCCCATCAGTACTTTTCTTACAGATTTTGCTCTATCACTGCTTTTATTAGTTTGATTTAAGTCCTTCAAACATACACTTGAATGTAAACTTCTCTTACTTAATATTATATATTTACACTTAAAATCTCTGGCTCTATATTTTTCATTCTCTATTAGTTTCGTATTTGGTTGGCTTGAAGATTAATTCCAGATTACTTTTTTCAATACCAGATTCAATAATATAGGTGATAAATTGTACATATTATGTTAATTAATTATTACCACATTGCTTCAGTAATGTATATTTAGCCAGTGGCAAAAGGATTAGTTGTATTCAGTGCTAAATTAAAAAAAAAAAAACCCCAAACATTTAAATCTTGTGTTTCTACAATTCAGTAATTCCTTATAGGTAATATAATTTTTAAATATTGAATGGGATGATCTAATAAAATACGTAATCGATGTAGTCATTCTTCTTTCCCCCACCCACCCAATTCAAGCAGTGTATTTATTGATTACAACAAGATTGTGTTTTATATTTATACATATTAAATAATTAAAAATTAATTTATAGCTTTATCAAGAACAAGTGTATGACCTCTTATCCCCTAATAGAGCTACTCTTGATATTAGAGAAGACGGCCGTGGAATTTGTATTCCAGGATTAACTGAAATAAGTGTATCTGATTTTTCATCAACACTTCAATGTTTAGTACAAGTAATTATTTTTAATGATTTGAATTTTGAAATATTTTATTAACACTATTTTCTGTTTATTAAATTATGATACTTGTTTTAGGGTTCTAGTGGTAGAGCAACTGGAGCGACTGCAATGAATGCTCAATCATCTCGTAGCCATTGTATATTTACATTAACCATAAGTCAAATGCAAGAAAATGGGTAAAATATTTTCCTGAATAATATAATTATTATTTACTAATAACTGTTTGTTTAGAAACAATACAACTGCCAAATTCCACCTTGTAGATTTGGCAGGATCAGAAAGAAGCAAAAAAACAAAAGCTACTGGTGAACGATTTAAAGAAGGTGTTAACATTAATAAGGGTCTCTTGTCTTTAGGAAATGTTATTACCTCCTTATGTGAGAAATCTGCTCATATTTCTTATAGAGATAGCAAACTTACCCGTTTATTGCAAGGTGAATATTAATTAAATTAAATGAAACTAATTATTACCTAATATTTTTCTTTTTTTACAAACTGATATTTACAGACTCTTTGGGCGGTAATTCTGTTACATTGATGATTGCATGTATTAGTCCTGCTGACTATAATATGGACGAAACTGTGAGTACTCTGAGGTATGCTAATAGAGCATTACAAATTAAAAATAAGCCCGTTATAAACCAGGATCCAATTACTGCCCAGATTTCTGCACTTTCCAAAGAAGTAATTAATTTATATTTTACTTAAAAATAATATTATTCAGTCTTTTGTATTACTTTTTTTTTTGTTTATTTAGAATCAGGATTTGAAATTAAAAATAGTTGCAATGGAAACTAATGGTTTTGTTAGTTGCCCTCCAGAACATATTACATTGCAAAAAACCAATAAAGATTTACAAGAAAAGATTCGTGCTATGAGTCAAGTATTAAGTGAATACATGACCCAAAGTGCATCACTAAACATGAAAGCTTTATTAGTAAATATTTGATGCTTTATAAAATTAGGTTATTGTTTTATTATTACTTTTTTTTTTTTTTTTTTAAATAGGCTGAAACTGGACGTGATACAATGAAAAAAAATCTTGAAGAATTAAAAATAGATTTTGAAAATGCACTGAAATGCAACAATTTAGATGAATTTAATAATATAAAACAAAAAATTGGCTCAATTATGGTGTGTTACTTAAATGATATAATAGGACTAACTTAAAAATTTAAATAATTTTTTTATGTACTTGTAGGATGAGCATAATAGAACAGAAGTAGAAATTACTGGAGATGACTATGTTACTGCTACTGAAGACATGGATGAAGATGATGTATCTGAGTCAGATAATGAAACTGATCAAACTAAAGAGCAAATGGTTATGGAAACTATACAGTTAAATCGTGAACTAAATAAACTAAATAAAGAACTAGCTATGAAGGAACATTTAGCTGCTAAATTAATTGAATCAGTTTCACATATTGGTGAATACTGTCCCGAAGAAAATACTGAAGAATTGAAAAATAAACTTGAACAATTAAAACAAGAACGTGATCAATTAGAAGAAGCTCTTAAAGCTGCTCAAACAAATAATATTAATTCTAAGTATGTTTTCTTTATTTTACATGATAATTTATACAATTGTGATTTTTTCAAATATTTTTTTTAATTATACAGGCTGTCTGAACAAAGACGTAAAAAGTTGCAAGAGCTTGAACAAAAAATATCAAATCTAACTAAGAAGTGTTTAGAACAAGATCGAATTATTAAGATGAAAGCTAAGAATGATAAAAAAGTAGAAAACTTAAATAATGAAATAAAGGTGAGTTAGATAATAATACTTAGAAAAAGTTTATTATATTTCTTACTTTCTTTACTTTTATGGTATGGGTTTTATTTTTAGAGCATTAAAGTTATGAAAGTAAAATTAATTCAGCAAATGAAAAGTGAAAATGAAAAGTTCAGACAATTTAAATTGGAACGTGATCGGGAACTTTGTCGTCTTAAAGAAAATGAACGTAAACAAAAAAATCAAATGATTCGTATGGAACGATTGCATGTTAGGCAACAAGCAGCTCTGAAACGTAAATTAGAGGAAGCTGCAAATGTTAATAAAAGACTCAAAGTAATTTAATTGATCATATTATATTATAATACATTTTCAAATCTATTAGTCTATTTATTTCTATAATTATTATTTAGGATGCTCTTGCAGTTCGCAAAGCTATTGAAGTTAAAAGAGATGAGGCATTTATGCCAAAAGCTCAGCGTATTCAAAAATGGGTAAATGAAGAGTTGGATGTGCTAATGAGTACAGTTGATGCAGAAAAAACTTTAGAGCAATTAGAAATAGACCGAGAAACAATATATAAAATGATGCAGAAATGTGAAGTAATTAAAATTTAAGAATTATGAAATACAAAATCTTTATATTGTCTAATAATGATTAATATCTTAGGAACAATTAGAAACAACAGGACTCACAGATGAGTTTAAGTATGGTTTGAAAATGGATAAAAATGAAATAACTGAAGAATTACAATTAAGAACTGCTCAGATCATGGATCTTAGACAAAAAATATTTGATAGTAATGAAGGTATGCAACATTTAAAATTAAATACATGCACTCCAATGTTAGAATAATTGTTTGTATTAGTTAATTTTTGAAAACATCGGTGTTTGTGCTTTTTAAGTTAACTCCAAATTTTACAATTATTTATTTACTTGGCACAAAATAGTGTTATTTTATGCTACCTGAAAGCCGATACATTATTGTTTTTAAAAAAATAATTATGAACTGAATTCTGTAAAAATTCCATTTGTGACATTTTGTCATCAATGTTTTATTTATGTACTTTTGATGTTAAATTTATAATATGTTATATAACTTTATCCTCATTTGCTCCAACATTTTTCCTTGCTTTTTATCCAATTACTATTATTATAGATTTTAAAATATTTACTCATTGCTATTTTAAAAAAAAACCCCGATCACATCCATTCATTCATATACAATATTTATGTTCTTTGAACTGAACTTTTAATAAAATAAAGATTTTGGAATTTTTTTAAATAATTAATATTTGTTAATAGAACTAATGAAAAAAAACCGTTTTGATCATTTAACAACTATTGCTGATACCAAAACTGCCTTAAAACATGTATTCCATGTGGCTGCTGATAATAGGAGAGCTATGTTAGAGTTACAGAATCAAATTGAGGAACTTAAAGTAAGACAAATATTAGATTCATAAATTAAAATTAACAATTCTGTAATTACTAATACTAACTTATAAATCTAATTTGATTTAAAAGTACTTTGCTACCTATAAGGTTAATATTTTTGATGATTTGTTTTTAGGCATCTTTACTTGAAAAGAAAGAAATTGTGAAAAGTGGAGAAAAAAAAATATTAGATATAATGAACAAACATCAAAAGCAAGTAGAACAACTCCAAAAAGAATATGAAGACAATGTAATACTATTTTACTTAAAGTTATGCCATCAGAAATTATTAATTATATTTTAATTTTAGATTCTAGTTCTATTAAGGCAATTAAATGAAAAAGAAAGTGCATCAAATGGAGGTAATGGTAGTGAATTTACGGAACGATTCAGGATCTACGATGATCAACTTAGTAAATTTGAACAGCTAAGAGAAGAATTAAATCAAAAAGACAAGCTAATATCAGATCTTCAAACAGTTGTAAACAGTGGTATTAGTTTACATCGTTCAAAGTCTTCAAAATCTAAAACTATGAATTCTTCCCCTATAACTCCAGTAGGTTAGAACTGTTGTAATTTTTAGATGTGATTCATAATCAATTATTATTGTTACAGACTAACTCCGAGGTTGATGATACTAAAGAGAATTGTGTAGATATTACACCATTACGTCGACGTTTGAACAAGCTAAAACGAGAGGTGAGTTTGTATAATTTATTAATTTGAAATATAATTTATTTAAATTTATTATAAACATTTAGAGCAGAATGTTTGAACCTTCCGAAGAACGTGAAAATCGCTTAAATTTAAAAAGGAATGCTGAAGGACATCCAATGTGTCTATGCATAAAAAATTGTTTAAAAAATATTTGTATGTGTCAAAAAAAGAATTTGTCATGTTCCAAGTATTGTAAATGTTCTGCTGCAGTATGCACAAACAGACATTCACCAGTAAGTTTTATTGATATGATTTCAGAACATATTTTATTGCTTATTTAACTATTGAACATTAGGGGATTAATTTGTATCTTAATTTAAATCAAATTAGGTACAATTTATGCAGTAATATTATAATGTATTTTGCTATTTTGGTTTAATGTTGATAAAAAAAAACTTATAACTTGTATCCTGATTTTTAACTAATAATTTATTCCATCTGTCATTTAAGAAATGGAGTAAAGGTGATGATAATGAGTTATGACTTATATTAAAATATTAAAGTATGACATAAATTATAAAAAGATAGTTAGGTTAATATATGTAATTTATTAACTTATATTTGAGACAAAATGTTGATCTAAAAAAAATGCTTAAAATACTCCCAGTT
Source organism: Sitobion miscanthi (assembly GCA_008086715.1). NCBI lineage: Eukaryota > Metazoa > Arthropoda > Insecta > Hemiptera > Aphididae > Sitobion > Sitobion miscanthi. Next base: position 23,405,898 of record CM017797.1, read on the forward strand.
ATGTCACTGCACTTAATTAAATATAAACACTAAATTATAAAAAAAAAAAATTGATTTATATTTTATTTTAGAAACATGAACCCATCCTAGAAGAAGAAGAACCATTAGAAAATGTTATGAACCAAACATTTAAAAAACCCAAGTTAGTATGATTAATGATTATTTTTAGTTTTAACTTATTATTTATTTGTACCTTGTTTGTTATCCCCCCTCCCTACCAAATATAAAATTAATCAGTAAATTGTACATCAACTGTCTTTAATCGAAAATGTTGATATTTTCTATATTTTAAGTGATTCTAGGACATTTCCCCACGTGCCTTCCCCTCTCCAAATTCATTGGACATTCCCCCGTTATTAAACAAATAAAATGTGTACAAATTGTGAAAATTATGTTTTAAGAATTTGGGAAATTGACTTATTTTTTTGTTTTTATGAGTAATCATGAAATTGTAATGTATTATTATTAATTTTTTTCATGGCATATAAAAATGTCTGTGTGCAACCGTCTGGTTGCGGGGTGATAGATTTCAAACAACTAATAAATATAATTTATTTTAATAGAAATATTTATAATTAATCCAATTATTTTTTTTTTAGAACCGAATTACCCACAATTGCTGACATAGCAAATGAAACATACGATCAATTTTTAGAATAATGTACATTTAAAAATAGCAATGTGGATAAACAGCCTTTTAATGTATCCTTGTGTTTTATTACGTTTCATTTTTGACCTACTCTTATTAATTAATTAATTTTATTGAATCAATTTGTCTCTGCATTCAAGTATATTAATGTATGTATATATTCATTTTATATGGTTATTTTATAATATATTATTTTCTATATAGATTTTACTAACTTTTATAATTTATAAATTAAAGAACTTATTGTAAATGTGTAGTTTTCTTAATAATAATTTTCTTAAGACAACACCTGCAACACTCATTAAAATATTAAAAAGGTGCACAAGTGGGTGTCACACTGCTGTATAGTAGGTTTCAAGTGGGTCACTGTAATGGATGGTAAATTTGAATTCAATGATGAATTGATGAAATATCTTTGTATTAAAGGAACGATTCTGAGCGAAGACGGTCAGACGGCCTATGATATTACTAAGTATATTTGATGATATTATTGTGGATAAAGTATTTATGTGGAACCTTGTTTTGAATGTTCAAATATTAACTATAAAAGTCAAATATTTTATACATTTTTAACTACAAAATAATTATTACATTTTAAATTTGATAATTTTTTCGAAAATCAAACTTTAAATGTTCATAAAAAAAATTGTGCCTATGTATTTTTAATATTTTTTAACTGCTATTGTATGTAACGATATATCAGGAGCCCCTTGTATTAATTTTCCACGCTTTTTGAACAAAAAATAATTCAATTGAAATTTCAAAATGTCTCCAAACAAATCAAAATATTTAAAAAATTTCATTAAGTATAGGAAAACTATCAATGTCCGTAAACAGCTCAAGGTATTTGGAAAATGTTATGGTGTATAGAAAATGCTAATATAAACATGCAGTCAAAATATTATGTACCTATGGTAATTTGTTTTAGAGTTGCACCAAAAACCAAAATCGATTTTCTCGAAAACAGATTTCCGTAAAAATTCCTGTTTTTCCTTTATTTTACTTTTGACCCCCCAAAGTACCAACTAGATTCACTTTCCTATCAGAAAAGTTACTGTTGAAAATATAAGTATTATTACTATCCTAAAAGGTGATGACATACATTGAATCATACATATCAATCAATGAAAATCAGTTTTAAAAATTGAAATTCGTCAAACCAAATTCCTTCAGTTTTGTTTAAAAACACTAAAAATCACTTTTTAAATTGAAAAAGTTTATCTAATTTATTTAATATCATTGCCAATGCCTGTGCGTACGTAAGTTAATTGACTATACACGAATATACACAACGACCGACCTATCGGGCGGCATAAATTATGCGGACCTACTGTTATGAATCAGGACATTTCTAGGAAGTATTGACTAAAAACGATTACAGATTAAACTCCCACATACTCAATTTTAACACACTAATATTCGTTTACTTTGCACATACTTACAAGTTATTTTAATATCATGATGTTAAGTAGCCTATATTAGTTTTCTTAAAACACGACCGACCGGAGCCCCCTTAACTAACAATAATTGGAATGTTCAAAACCATCTCGATCGTTCCCTAGTAAATTTGTTGATCAATCATAATCCGTTTTCAAGATTAAAATCTGTCAAACTAAATTCTTCCAGTTTTGTCTAGCTTATTGGTCTAAAAGTCACTTTTTTTTCATTGACTGGAGTCCCATCTAGCCCCCTTAAGGTTTATTTTATGATACGGAATTTAAATATATTGAAAAACATTAAAATATAAAATTATAAAATTAATTTGAATGGTCAAATCTACATTAGTTTTGACTTTTGACAAAACCGGCTGCAGCCCCTTTAATGTGCATAAGTTATCTAAGCACAGCATGTTTTGGATATTTATTAAAAATAATTTGAATATGAATTTGGGGGAGAGGGGCGTGGCCCTGGGCAAAAGTAAATTTAAGGGGAGCCCAGCTACGTGCTTGAGCATAGAACTGCTCAAACACCTCAACTGGCCAACTCGAAAAATTAAAAAAATCAATGGTCATATTGGTCACCTATGAGTTTATATCAGTCTATATTTATAGAATTATGGAATCCCGATAATATCATTGTCTTTAAAATAGTATAACACCAATGATGGTATCTACCAAAAATAGTGAAAAATTTATATTTTTATTTTTTGTTCTGTTGGCAACTGTATCAACATGTGATGTACGTTTAGTTGCCTATCTAAACCGCCGTGAAGCATTGTCCGCCCGTGACTATTTTATGTCTTTATGGGATACTCGCTGAATAACCCGGCGTTGCTCGTGAAAAAATTGTGATTAATTAACTCCTTCTGGATGTAATTCGCTCTGCATGGGTATGGAAGTGAAATCATATTATGTTTTAATTTTTAGCCATCCCGCGCGGCGTCGCCTGTGAGTTAGGTTAGGTTATGGTTAAGCGAACAGTATATTATCAGGTAGGCAAGATTGCGGACACAGTGAGGAAGGAGATAAAATATAGCTTATATTAGCACAGCTTTGTAGTTGAAAAAAATGTGTATACAGTGTACATAAAATAGTATTGAAGTCATAGATGATTATCCCGAATTTTTAGGGGGTTATTTTATTTATTTTTATGGACATAAACGTAGTATAATGTGCCGGTGCCAACTTGACGGACATGACAAACCGGCGTAATTGTGCCCAGCTTTGTGAAATAATTCGAATATTATATAACTTGCAACCAAAGGCAATCATTTATAAACAAAAAAAAGTTTCGATTTCCACCGTGAATTTTAAGAACCCTGTTTTACCACCTCTTTAAAAAGCGAATATTAGAAAATTCTTTATTATTGCGTATCTAGATCATTAGAGGAAACCTCTAAGTATTCCATCTAATATAAAATAATATAAAATTATAATTGTAAATATTTATGATGTTACGCGTGTCCGAACTGCTGGTGTATAGGCACCGTGGCAAGGCAATGGAGAGATAATAACTAATAAATAGAATTTGTATGTGTATTGGTTTATGTTATCGGTGTGCATTTTATCGTTCATTATAATAAAATAGGAGTATTTGTGTACGCGCGATGCATGAGATTATTTTTATCGATAAACTTCTCGTAACAACACGACGACCGGACGACGACGAACAAAAAGGATTGGTTGCAGGTGGCTGGAGATCCGCGGGCCGCCGTCACGCACAATACGTATTGGCGGTGAATAATTATAATTGTTAATTACTCCACTAAAACACAACATTTTTGAAAATCCCTCCTTACTGCACGGTGAAAATATGAGAAGAACCTATATTCCAAATTTCAAGTCGATGCGTTGCGTAGCTTTTGAGATACAGCGATCAGTCAGTCAGTGGTATTTGGATTTTATATACATATAGATTGGCAGCCATGTAAGCACACCATACGTTACATGCAAGTTTTTAATTCCACTTCATATTTGCAAGCTCTTTAATTATTTTTAAAGAAATATATTGATTAAAACAATCATAAATAAATCACTTTTTATCAATGTGTCCCGTGCCGTTATATATAGATAATTGGGATTTAAAATGTTAGTCAGTTGATTTTGTAACTCTTAAGAATAACAAAAAAACTAATGAATAACAAAAAAAAAAAAAAAAATTATAACCTTTTTATAATTTAGGTATACATTAAGTGCTATTAAACTTTGTGGTGGAGCGGTGCAGTGGTTGGCCGAAAGTCACTAATGTGTGATGCGATCAAACATCGTCCGCCGTAGGAAGCTTCCGGATGAGTGGGTTCTTATTGCGACGAATCTTCGCCGCACATAAACACAGTGTTATTGACCACGGTTTGTCGATGCTTTAAGTCCAATAATTAAATAAATATGTGACTGCTCTGCTGACGATGTCTGCGTACACCCATATGGCTATATAGTATAGGTACGTCATATTTTATTTTTTAGGAAACCGTGTGTAACTTTTGAGTATGACCAAACCCAATGGTACGTAACCTTGAGTTTCCCAGGAATTTACTGGGGATGTGACATCTTAATCTATACGTTTTTTGTGTTATTGTTACAAATTTACAATTAAAAAATTAATTTATGTACCCATAGGCCATAGAGTATAAACTATATAGGTACGGACATGGATATTCCACTAAATATTTATATTAGCAACTTCTAGGCTTTATATAATTCTCTAAATGTTTTGCGTCTTTTTGTGATATTTATAGTTCCAGAATACGTCTACCTACCTACGGTATAATTTTTATTGATTTACAAATGTGTAATAGAAATAATAATGGTCGTGCACGTGTGGAAGCAAGTAAGCAACAACAGTTTATCGGTAGGTAGTTGGTGTACCTATACTATGATAAATATACGTACACATCATTTGTATTTGGATATTTTTATAGTTCGGTTTTGGTTCAATCACAAAAACCATACCATGATAATGTTGTGCTCTTTACAACTCGATTAACATAATAGTATGCACTACACCAGCGGTTCTCAAAGTGTTTTGAACCCGGAGCCCTTATGTTGCCTACTAAAAAAGTTCTACGAAGCCAAAAAATAAGGAATACTCATAAAAATATAAAATATAGGTACATAGGTAACTCATGAAAAAATTATACACGAATGATGTTTTGCTTATAAATTTCTTTTTTTATAATAGAATCAATAATATAATAAATGACATAAACGATAAAAGCAATGTAACCATCAACCAACTCGCATTTAATATCGTTTTAGACTACGAAACAAAATATGCGAGTTATGACTATTATGACTTATTATCAAGAAATTAAGCATGAGTAACCAAATGTTATTTTATTTTGATTTAATTCAAATATGTCTAAAAAATACGTTCGCGCAGCCCTGAGGCTCCACGGAGCACAGTTTGAGAACCGCTGCACTACACTATATAGTAAACAATAAATAAAACTATAGTTATTGATGCTTAGTGCTTTACAATTCTAGTCCCTGCACTGTCGTCTTTTACACATAGGTACTACTATTGAAATTATACTTTAGAGTTTAAAGTAAGCTAGAAAGTACTAGGATACCTAAATCATTGTTTTCAACTTTGAAGCAAACCTTTTTGACACGTTTAATTGTTTAACAGGCGATCGTGATTATACCTACCACACTACCACAGTACAACATATTATGACTTTGCGCGGGATCCTATATACCTACAAAATGTCTTCACCGATCGGTGATGTATATGCTCGTTAATTTCTGTCGTAAGTTTCGGAGTTGGAAGTCATAATTGGGCCCGACATGAGAACTATTGTTAACGTGATGTATACAAAATTTGTTTTGAGTCCGTGCACCGTGGTTTTGTTTGTAAATGAAAATTATTTCCAATTGTATCTTTTTAATAAAAGCCAACGTGATGTGATTCAATCGTATTCACAAGTTTTTAAGTTAGATCGCAGGTCGTTTTTTTCCGTTTTATATACGTAGAACTGTATACATTTTTAGACTATCTATACTGTATATAATATATGTATATATTTTACTCGTATGTATATAATAATAGGCGTACCTACGTATAGAGCTTACATTATTTTAGAAATATGCGCCTAATGTGTGATATATCCCGTATATATATAATGTATATAAAAATATGTAATATATAATTGTTATATAGTTTTCGTAGGCCGCATAAATCTTCGACCGGCCGTCTCTGGGTTTGACGCTTTTGCCAGAATAATGTGTACTAACTGCACTTAATATATATATATATATATGTAGAGAGATTTTATATTAAGTCCATATACGATATAAGTCCGTAACGTAAAACGCCCTTTATTATGTCCGAGGGGTGATTTCGCGCACGGTGTCCGGCGAGGTCCGTCGAGCAATACAATGTAATATATTATAATATAATGCAGTCGTGGGAGGGGTGCGCGGTCGCGTTTGTATCAACTATTTCCGCACCCGAGTTAAACGCACGGCGATTGCTAGTCAATTAGCAGGAAATAAATAATACGTATAATAACTAATATGATATTGTGCTCGATACTCGTGTTTAATACTCATAAAGTCTCTGGTTAATTACAATCCGATTCACCTGCAGTGAATATTAATGATTGTAAATTTGTAAACATTGTAATACTCCAGGATTATACGAGGAGATTATAATATTATTAGTATTACAATTTATTATACAATTAATAGTGTTTGAAGTACGCAATATTTCACAAAAACATTGAAATTTTTTCTAACACAATGTTCAGTGTTCTTAATTCTAATGTAAGAATTCAGTAGGTATACAATATACATTTGAAATGGTATTCAAAATTTTTTAAATATTTTAATGTTTAAATGATACAAGTAAGTATACAATATACATATATATGCATATAGGTACATTGTACTAATTAAAATATTTAAGAATTTTGAATACCATTTAAAATGTATAACACCAGAGTTTGGGTATACATATAGGTACCATACAATTATGAAGGGGATTTATGAAAATTATATGTAAATATAAAACTTATTTAAAAATAAAACAAAATTTATTAAAATACTGAAATATTTCACGAAATATTACATTTTTTTATATTTCACGAAATATTTCTTTTTTTATATTTCATGAAATTTTCAAATACTAATTTTAAATAGGCAAGTCTCAAGGTTGTTATCATCTCAGAAAATTCCGATTTCGGGCTTACATCGATATTTTTAACCTATTAATATTTAAATAATTAACCACAAATTTTAAATTTGTCACCTATATCATCAGGTTTGGTTAAGTTGTAAGAACGTAGTGGAATCGAACGGCTGCAGTCTTGTAAATACCAGATGATTATTTATGTCAAATTCAACATTTTTATCAATTTCTCATTTGATTGATGTTGAATTTAAACGTGCATGAATATTCAATAATCGACAACTAAATAACAAATCAAAATCACTTTTTTTAAAAATGCAACAGAAAATTGTTTTTGAGTGCATGTGCGTTTTTCGGCGGATCTGTAAAAAATAGAAAATATTTTTAAATTGCAGTTAATTATATTATGTGAATTTTCACATATTAGTAAACACCCATATTCAAAGCCATCGTACAAGCATATATTTTGCGTATGTATTAATTAAATGTATTACAGATATCTATACCTAGGACCTAGGGAACCATTCAGTATACGTACTTTGTAGTTACTGCCTATCAGTTATCCTCCCACTACTTGCTGCAGGTACGTGTATTCTCGTACGTCGATAAGGTTCTATCAATTTAGTTCTTCAGTACTTAAATATATTTTGCGTTGATACGTGATAGGTGATAAGTATACTAATTATAACGTTGTAAAAATGCATTAATACCAATTATTTCAAACCGTCAGAATTGGTGAATTTACAATTCAATTCTTTACATTCACACAAAAATTAATTGTCGACTTTTACCTAGCTAAATTTATGTGGCACGCCAATCCAATCACGGAAAATGTGTTTGGGGGAATTTTGAAGGTCATATCTCAGTCTAAGTAAGTTTAAAAGAAATATATCAGATTAATTTCGATATTTATAGCTGATATTAAATAATTAATACTTTCGTAAATTAAGGTTTTTTTTTTTCATAAAATATGGCTGGTATTAGTAAATGTTTATGTTTTACATTAAGGTTTTTTTTGGTTTTCTTCAATTTCATATTTTAAAAAGAAACTCGGAATCCCTCAAGTACATACTGGCAAGCGGCGAGAGGATCACCGTAAATTATCTACCAGCAATTTGTAGTATTATATTATAGGCTTGTGGAAGACCAGGAATTTTAATTTTTGGCGGGAATGGGTAAAGGTATAATATCACGCACAGTGCCATAAGTCATATGGGACAGTTGTCGGCTGGCACCACGTAGGGTGGGTGTTTGTACGGGCGCTTCACACCGAACGTGAATTTTTTCGGCTTGCAACGTTCAACGCATCCGTTAGCGGACACGATGAGATACGCATGTGGCGTCTTTGTGCCTTGGTCTGTAGGTCTTACCGGTATGCCGAAAGTCTTGCCGGGCGCGTGGTATTTATACACGTCCGCATTCGTCGAGCTGTAAGCCGCCGGCCCGGGACTTCCGGCATTTACTGCGCCGGTGCCACATTCTTTGGTCCTCCATTTTCTATATAGGGTTCAGAAACAAGAAAATCAGACCATATACCTAACCGACGATGTTATACCTTATACCAGCTAGTACACGATGATGATATATATGGAGTGACGGAGCTCGGTCGTCGGCGTAACAATACGTCAGTACTGAGGGGGAAGTTTTAGGTATATATTGTGTATAAATGCAGAAGAATGTGCTCACTATGACATAAAAAATCGACTTTCCATCGATTAGGTGTGTGAACAATGTATAGGTACCTAACCTATCACGCACACCTCCTTCACCTCCGTAACAACTACTTATTGACGATTATTTTATTTTTTTTTATCTGATACTCTTGCATAGGCTGTATTCCGTGCATATTATAATATATTGAGTCTATAATATTAAGTATCGACGACCTATCGCTGTAGACCGCAGTGCATACCGGCGATTTGCATACTGATACTTCATTATAAACTTACATCGTGTACCCTTTTCGCCTACTCTTGATCGACGATCGATGCTCGCCGCTCAACGTGTACGCGTTGGGCGAAGGACCAATGCTTCTCTCTCCGTCTGTGAGGGGTAACAACAACTTTGGAGTAGGCGCCCGTTTCAAATTCGGATAGCACGGCAAGTAGGCGGCGGGTCCTGGACTATGTACGTTGAACTCTATACAGCGGAGTTGTACGACATTATAATATTTTCATGTACTAATATATAAACTATATTTATTTGTTTATCCAACAGATTTGTGCACACACTTCTATCGAGAACCATTCCCATGTCGACCTTGGCGGTCGTGTATCGGCCATGCCGTGTCGTCCGGTCCACTCTGTACACCGGTCCGGGGCTCGAAACATAAATTGGAAAATCGTTTTTGCCTCTCAAAGAGTACGCAGGAGATTGCCAAAACGTTGGGTCAGTTGTCTTTGGCATACCGATTGTTGGAGCGAGGTGATAAGCATTAGGCGCGGGACCTTAAAGTCATTGTGTGTACAATAATTAATAAATATTAATTATTTCTAAAGAAATCATTGAAAAATAAAATAAAATATTGAAAACCGGTAACAGGTAACCAAAACAATTTACTAGTCGTTTTTGAACGATTAACGGCTAACATTTAATTGAGTTGTTACCTTGCAGGGAGCATGCATAAGTTGCGTCCCGTAAAAACGTATACCTACAAGAATTGCGTCCCAAAAGATCCGGGACGAAATTTGTATATTTTAATCAAGAGTTCTAATAATTAAACAACTAATAATTAAAGAAGGTGGGTAAGTGGATGTCACTCTGCTGTACAGTAGGTTACAAGTGGGTCACTGTATGGATGGTGTTAAATTTGAATTCAATGATATAATATCATTGTATAAGAAAAACGATTCTGAGCGAAAACGGTCAGTCAGACTATGATGTTACTAAATATATTTGATGATATTATTGTGCATAAAGTAATTTATATATAACCTATTTAGACACAAAAAAAAATAAAAAAAAAATATAAAAACATACATCATTGTGAAATCAATACATTCATTGTTCCACTCAGAATCTAAAATAACAATTTGTTTGTTGAATGTGTAATAAATGATGACAAAAGAGCAAATATACGTTGATTCTAATCAAAAGTTAATATGGTAAATAATACCATATACCTATAGGCAATGAATAAATAAATAGTATAAATATAATCATAAGTCACTCAAACATTTGTTTTGTCGAATGTAACAAAATATCAAATATACCTTCGATCACTTGAGGAGTTTAATCCAACCAAAAATTAATATATTTAATAATATAATAAAATAATAAAATAATATAAAATATAACCATAAATCAATCAAACATTACCTAGTTAAAAATTAGGTTTATACTTTTTTGGTACCAAAGTTTTTACAAATTTTAACCTATTATTATTTTATTTTCATTTAATTTTTTTAATCTGATTTCGTTGGCAATTTTGATAATTTTTCATTTCGAGCTGGATATAAATTGTTCGGGAAACAAAATTCATCCATATTTATCGTAATTTATAATATATCTTGCAACATAATATCAGAGCCCTAAAAAAAGTCTAAAGGTATGCCTTTTTACGGGACGCAACTAAGGTTCACTTATATCAAAATCCTAACACAATAATAAGCGGTTATCGGTTTTCCAAAACTTTTTTTTTTGAAAATGAGTTTAAACCCTGCTAATAAAATAATATGTATTAATAAAAAAAATAATGATGTAATTTATCAAATATTCTTACCATGCATTTTTGTATAGATGGTTTATCTTAATGCATAAATTAAAAAAAATACACATGATAAATTTAATATTCTTTTCCAAATTTACCTAAGTACCTATATATAGCTATATTATGTTGAATAATTAATTATAAAAAATGATTTCCAATGAACCTAAATTAAACTGTAAAATAATCTAAAATTAATAATAATAATACTATTAATTAGTTAATTAACTACGCTGATCTTAGTCATATATATAGGCATATCAATTTTTTATTATGTAATATTTATAGCTGCTATATATTTTAGTTTATACTGAAAAAATATTTTACCTAAGGATGCATCCGTATTTTCTAAACATTTGTCATATGACTCATTCATCATTTTAAAAATTTCTTTAAATTATATATTAATATTGTTAAATAAATAATTAAAAAAATGTTAAGTTTATTTATTGATATATTTCTATAGAAATAACGAATGTCCTTAAAAAAACAACGGCACGATTAAACGACTTACATTTTGGTTCATTGGATCACGGGTATAAAAGATGAATTTATTACTATTTCGAATTAGATCGAATTACGGTGTTTGAAGTTAACTGTTACGGTATAGTTACATTGATTTATCATAACAATATATTAATTAGTAATTACTATACAGCAATACAGCATTGATTATTGACCCACCATACCTAACGGTAGGATTTGCAGGGACTGACAAGACAATTATGTTAAGTTTTTAAGGCTTAATAATATAAATACTATAATATTATAATATAATACTATTTTATTTTTACTTATCGATAATATTTGTAGCAAATAGCATTATGGCAATATATAAAGGTATTATCAAACATCGCACATTCAACAGACATTCAATTGAATGTGTGTCATCACTATCACCCAACAAGATAATGCTATAGGTACTAGGGAGGTGGTATACAATTTTTTTCCTATTTTCATTCTGTTTAGACGGATTTGTGGTATTCTAGAGACCTACAGCGAATTATGTTATATATACATCAATATATGCAGGTGTGAAAGTGTGAAACTCTAGTGATTATAAATATAGTCATATAAATACCACATAAATACTTAATATAAGGACCACTTGGCACTTATCGTACAATGTATCTTTGGAAACAATCGTGTGCGAAGTGCGAAGGCATTGGTGTATAGTATATTTAATAGTAAGTACATAAAAGGGATAATCACGTATTTTATTTGCTCGTAAAAAAAATTCGCATTTATGAAAATTATTATTATATACACTACCAGCGTATAGAGACAGTTTGCATGATGTATAGGTATACAATTCTGCAGGCGGTGGACGATTAGCGAGGCACATAATATTATTGAACTGTGAGCGCGAGGGACGACGTCTGTCGGACTGTGAGAACTTCGTCGCGTCATATATTATTATATATTTTTACGAGTGGTTGAAAAAAGGAAAAATAATCGTCGTCGAAACGTATTTATTTTTTTACCATCATTATTATTCCGTATGAATGAAACCCACTCGTAATCCATCAGACAAATCCGCAAGGTTTCCTGCAGCCGCAGGTGACGACAACGACAGCGTACGCCGCACAAATGTATAGGTACATCCTATCCTAAATTGTATATACCTACATATTATGCTGTACACACACACACACACACATAATAATAATAATCGCGTACATCCAAATCGCCGTGTTACATTCATCTATGCTGGTGTGACGTGTGTGTGTTAACCAAGTATATATACGCGGTGGTGTATATAAACCGTGAGGACGTATAAGTATATATACTTAATTCACATTGGGAGGGACTGGGAGGGGGGGGGGGGTAAACCACAGACTGCGTATTCCAAATACGTGCGAAAACCGTCATCATAACGCGTTTATTGTGGGCGACACAATGATGCACCATATATTATTATTATTATTATTATATATATATATATGCAGTATACGAATAAGTAAATCCGATTGCGGCCAAACGCCGATATTGTTCAAACAGGGCCCGTATAAGAGGTGTTTTTTTGATCGATCCAAAATGGACATGACTCCTGTAGCCGTCTATCGCGCTGCCTCTGTACCAATATGTATAGGTAGGCACTCATAATATATATCTGCAGCGTGTTTTCTCAGGTGCTCGCACGAATCACTGTCACCGCTCGTCAAACTGACCACACGCATCCGGCTGGAATTATTATACAATATATTACTATACCTACCTGCAGTATACCACTCGTACTCGCTGCACTCATCACACCCAGGATATATATATATATATATGTGCACGTATGTATATATTATGCGTGCGGGCTGCATCAGGTAACAGCAACGTACGTGCATGTATCCTTTAAATATTATATTATTATATCGTATTGTTCCGTAGTACAAACATTTATCCAGGGGCTGTATTATTATGTATACGATCGTTTATACAGCTATACTTTTTCGTATACATAAATTATATACCTATAAGATATAATATGTAAAGGTAGGTATGCACTATGCACCATTGCACGAATACCTATTATAGTATTATATGAATGATAATAATATATAGGTGTAGTAAATATCGATATATCACAACGCCACAACGGTCGAATGTCTATATAAGAGCACATTTTTAACTGCACGCTGCACGTGTCATCGTCTATTATGATTTATGGTCTGGATTTATGGTATAATAATAGTAAAAAACCACATAAGCTACTCTACTATAGCTAACACATTACGCACTGTCGGAGTGACCTATACCCAAGACTGGCAATAGCAAGGCATCCGCTCGTCTGCATGTCGCATGTGCATGGGGAAATCATAATTTTAAGTTTTAAAACATAAAATAATATGAACTGTTGATTTATATAAAATTACACGCAAACAAAAATGCGTCAGTTCCTATGTGATAGGGTACTGGCGTACTGCAAGGTCTTGGATCATATACTATTTATGGAGCCACAGCGTATTAAATCAGTTATGTTTGGGACTGTGGCCTTTGGGAGTATCTATTTTTAGAACTGTACACTGTACAACCCAAAATCTCCATTGTCTGGTGAAAATTTGAAATCGGTACATAATAATAGAACATACTCAAAATATAGTTTATCATTATCACGAATCACAATTGTTGGTTAATAACTTAGATAATATACTATAGTAGGTTAATAATGTCAAAATGACAAAATATTAAAATAATATTATAATTTTTCGAGATATTAAAATCAAATTTACAGTATGAGGCAGACAGACTAAATAACTATTCATCTAATTAAAATGAATAATAATATGAATAGTAAATAAGTTAATATTCAGAGAATATTAGTAGGTATTTAAAAATGGACATTGCATGGGCAGTATTTTAATAATTTTTATAGGTAGATAGTTGTACTTAAAATAGGTTCTAACAATTTTAAGTAGATATTTGGAAACTATATAAAATACAAAAATACTTAGAAATAAAATTTTTTTTGTGTCTGTGTACACGATAAGTAGTCGAAATAATGCATCGATTTTCAACTTCAGTATCTTTTTCGATTGGAAAGTGAATATCGTTGGTGCATTGGGGAGATCAAAATTTAAAATTCCCAGTAATTTTCAAAAGCTTCAAGAAAAACAAAAGAAAAATTAAGGAAAAACGGAATTTTTACGCAAAATCGATTTTTCACAATTTGGTTTTTGTTGTAACTTTAAAACAAATGACCGTAGATACATGCAATTTTCACTGATTGTTTATATTTTCATTTTCTATACACGTTAAAATTTTCAAAATATTTTGATTTATTTTGAACTGTTTAGGGACATTTTAATTTTCCATTTTTTTTTAGTTTTTTTTCAAGTTTTTTCAAATTGAATACAAGGCTCCTGATCTATTTTTACAATAGCAGTTGAAAAATATTAAAAATACATAGGTACAATTTTTTTTTATAAGCATTTAAAGTTCAATTTTTGTCAAAATTTATCACATTTAAAATTTAATAATAATTTTGTAGTTAAAAATTTATAAAATGTTCAACTTTTATAGCAAGGATTGAAAATTGAAAACAAGGCTCCACGTAAATAGTTTATTTATAAATTACTTTATTCACAATAATATCATCAAATATACTTGGTAATATCATAGGCTGACTGACCGTTTTCGCTCAGAATCGTTTTTCTTATGCAATGATATTATATTATTGAATTCAAATTTAACATCATCTATTACAGTGACCCACTTGTAACCTACTGTACAGCAGAGCGACATCCACTTACCCACTTTTTTTTTATGTTTTTCAGCTTTACAGCTTTGTAGTGAATTAACGATTGGAGATAAAGTTCTGAAAATCTTCACTGCACTTATCCTAGCCAATGTGAATCTAACTAGACTCCAAACGACAAAATCCGTTCTTCAGTTTTGGAAGTCTACCTCGGTAAATAAAAATCTAGCAAAAAATAACTCTTTTTTTATTATCTGTGAAAAATTTTAATTCCACATTTAGTATCTTCTTGATAAACCCTTTTTAATGAGTTATCAACCAACTTTCTAGCTACTATAGTTTAGGAGAAAAGTTAAAAAATAGAAATTTCGGAACTGTTGACGTTTTTATGGATTCAAGTCCATAAAAATTATACTGCTTGGCTGTAATATCAAATCTCTCTCATTAATATTTTATATTAAAGCTAGCTAAATTACCCACCATCATCATTACTGCAGAGTTACATTTTTATTATTTTCCTATTTAACACAAATAATTTAAGTTTTCAAAATTCAGACTTTTTCATTTCAAGTATCATACTTACTTGATTACAAGTTACAAAATTAATTTAAATTTAATATTCAAATGATAAAAAAATTTCATATGTGAAAAAGCTATCAAATATTAAACAGTGATTTACAAAATATAATAATAATTGATACGGACATATAATAATTATATGGGGGACGGAGTGGCCGAGCGGACTAAGTCGTCACGAGCGACATTTTTCTTCGGGCAAGTCACGGTGCCCATAGTTGATTGCCATAGTTGCCGTGCTTAAAAGACATAAAAGTTCAATAAAAAAAAAAAAATTATATATATAATAATTAGTTTAACATTGATATGTTTTCGGGCTGGGAACAACTTTTTTTTTTGACTTTAGCAACTTTGTTTATTGCATAAAAACACAAATCAACAATAAAAAAAATTGATCATCCTACTATATATATTTTTCCACTGCATATCCAAAACCATATCCATGATTCATCAATTTTCCTTGCAGAGCAAAATATTTATACAATGTTTATTACGTATTTTAATTTGTGGCATACACGCCATACCTATAGGTACCGGCATATAATATCAAAATAAATTAATCTACAAAATCAAAAATTTTTTTTATTTTACTAACTTTTTGATGAAAACCAATAAATCAAAAAATTCAAGTGAATAATTGTTAATTATGGCCTGTCGTCTGTAAGCCTTTTGTAAGACAATTGCCAGCGAGGCCCACACTACCCAATCCAACCCTTTGAAAGAGTCAACATGCCTATGGGTACGTATAGGTAATATGTAATATAATAGGATTATAATAATAATAAAACATATATAGATAATAGCGGGACCTATAAATTATAAATTATGATATAATAATTGTGGTAATTATGTAGCCAATACGATATACGATGTACAGTAATGAAAAAATAATAATTATAGTCTCATATATTATACACATATTATTATATAATTATTACAGTTTAGTACTCGGTTAAGTACGTGCCGCCAGTAGGTCCACTGTATACATAATAATATATTATATATTATAAGCTCATAGTATTATATACCAGTGTGCGTACATGCGTATATATATATGTGATTACGTGTGGGTGTGCGGCGGCGGCAAGTACCAAGTATAGCACACACACACACACACACACGAGAAATGGATTTATCCGCGAAACGAACTCGAGTGGCTTCTACGCACACGCATAAATATACGTATATATACGCATGCACGCGACGAAATGCATTCTGTTCACGTCGACAAATTGGCTGCGGATATACTCCAAATCCTCCTCCGCCGCGGAGAATTTGCCCAATTAAATTG
Organism: Sitobion miscanthi; assembly: GCA_008086715.1. Taxonomy (NCBI): domain Eukaryota; kingdom Metazoa; phylum Arthropoda; class Insecta; order Hemiptera; family Aphididae; genus Sitobion; species Sitobion miscanthi. Next base: position 23,422,876 of record CM017797.1, read on the forward strand.
ACTGCTGCTGCCGAGGGAGAGGAAAACGTTCCGTTACCCGGAAGTGCAACACACGTATAAACACACACACACACACACACACACACACACACACACACACCACACACACACACACACACACACCACACACACACACACACACACACACACACATAATATTATGTAATGTTGTATTATCCCGCGGCGGGTCATCGCGTTCCGATAACGCATCTCCTCCTACTCGCGAGTCCGCAGCTAATATTATATTATACAGATTCGTTTCCACCAATTTTCACCGGGAAAATATAAATTCTATTTAATCCTATTATATATATAGACGTATTATAAGTGCGCCGTACGCCGTACATATTATTATATGACGATGGGTAAAACGGGCACTTATCTCCTCGATATTATAATATATACTAATATTATTACGCACCCATAATTATTATGAAAAACAGACGAGTAAATGACTGTAGATACATGAGGTTTTCACTGAATGTTTATATTATCATTTTCTATGCATACATTATACACGATCAAATGAAAATGTGCAAATTATTTTGAGTTAGAAATTCATAAAACTTTTTCTTTCTGAATCCAAGATTTGAAAATTTAATTCAATATTCCCCATAAGTTTGTCTACCTTTATCAAAAAAAAATGTCTACCAGAAAGTCAAGTTAAATTTTTATGAGTCTTTGAAGTTCAAATTTTTACAACATCGGATATTCACTCGATTTCTCATGTAGCGATTTTCTAATTTTTTTGTAATTGAAAAACGCATAACTGTAGATACTTGAAATTTACATTATATGTTTATTTTATTAATTCCTATACTTTATGAAATTTTTTAAATATTTTGATTCGTTTTGAGCTGCTTAGAGACATTTTCAATTTTCAATTGAATTTTTTATTGGGTTAAAGCGTGAACATTTAATACAAGGCTCCTGATATATTGTTCACGATAACAGTTGAAAAATATTAAAAATAAATAGGCACAATTTTTTATTACAAGTATTTAAAGTTCAAATTTTTTAATTTTTCTTTTTAAATGTAATACAACATATTCCTCATAAGTTGAAAAAATGTACAAGATAAAATTGTTATGGGTGTTTGAAGTTCATATTTTTATAAATTCATTTATAAGTTCATAAGTTTATATTTATATTTTTACTTTGAAGTTCAAATTTTTATAATATCGGATATTCACTCGATTTCTCATGTAGCAATTTTATTATTTTGTTGTAATTCGAAAACGAATAACTGTAAATACATGAAAATTTCACTCAATGTTTATATTCTCATTTTCTGTACATTATAAAATATTGAAAATATCGTTTTGAGCTGTTTACGGACAATTTCAAATTTCAATTTTTTTAGTTTTATTTTCTATTAATATCAATAAAATTTTATTTGTTGGGCCCAAAAGTGTGTAGTTCTAATACAAGGCTCCTGATATATTATTACAATATTTCTATAGCAATTTAAAAATATAAAAAATTTTTTTTTTAAGTATTTTAAGTTCAATTTTTGACAAAATTTATCAAATTTAAAATTTAAAAATAATTATTTTGTAGTTAAAAATGTTCAACTTTTATAGCTAAGGATTAAACGTTTAAAACAAGGTTCCACGTAAATAGGTTATCTATAAATCACTTTATTCACAATAATATCATTAAATATACTTAGTATATATATATAATATTATTATATCATTGGCTGACTGACGACCACATTCGCTCAGAATCGTTTTTCTTATACAATACGATATTATATTATTGAATTTAAATTTAACACCATCCATTACAGTGACCCACTTGTTACCTACTGTACAGCAGAACGACATCCACTCACCCGTCTTTTTTTAGTTCTTCAAAACACAAAATAAGGATCTGTTCTAAAACTGTATAATTATGTGATTATAAAATTAAGATGTATAAATAGACAATAGTTGTTTCAAAATTTCAAAATATACATTATGCTTAAACCATAAACATATAATATTTATCCATATTCTTGTGCGTAATCATATGTACTATAACCGTTAAGCCGGTTATCAAGCATAAACTGCAGTTTAATTTAAATACATCAACGATTTCTATGTTTCGAGTAAATATAATAATAGGTAGGTAAGAAATTTTAAATAAATCAATAGGTGGTATAATGTTATAATTTAGTAGGTAGTCTTACATTTTTAAACGCACTCGTGGATTAGGGGTCAGCTATATAGTATAAAAACCTAATGATAAGTGAGTCCCTTTTGCTTTTATAATTTTACATATATCGTGTAAAGCTATTTTGAAAATTAATTTTTCCTGGAAAACTCATTGACTGACAGCAGCTTATGTAAATTAAATTGAAATAGCATTTACTATTTATTATAAAATATGCTTCACACCCTCTTGCACTGCGCATGTAATATGTATGGTAATACTGGCACCCGTCTGCCATGCATACATGCCAACACAATTCAATCGATCAAGTAACTTATTATTACCGTTGCGGAGGTGCACTATATAGCCGCAATTTGATGATTTTACGATTTTAAGTTCCGCAGTGTGCTTTTGCAATAATGACTGATAATTATTTATCCTGCAATGTAGAAATACTATAGATATAAGATGAAACAGTGCTAGGGACTTAACATGCTGGAAAATGTATGAAGAATTAATATATTTAACTCATTTTGTTATTAACATTATTGGTAGGTATTGGTGCTACCTACTGCGTATTATATTGTTAATATTTTTTTTAACTTTTGTTAGTATATACATCCATTCACCCTTTGATCTTTAATATACTAAGGTTATAACTCGATTTTCTCTTAGTTTTTAGTTTTTCCAAAGTATTATTATAACTTTCCTGTTTTTTAATATTTCTTTGAGTTTACTATAAATCTATGTCTTATAAGGATTTGATTTATATAGATATGATATATAATAGAATGTGTTGGAAAATGATTATGATTTTATAATTGTTTAGGTGCCTTTATTATTATTTTAGAAGGCCAGTTTCTTATAATACAGCTGTTTATCTTTGCTTGTAATTTGTAGGTAATACCAATTGTTTGTATTTTATTGAACTTGCTCCTGTCGAGTCTCGATAACTTGAACATCGATGTCTCGAAAACCTCGATAACTCGAATTTTTTTCTCGCCTATTAAAGTGTTTTTAATTTGTGTTAGAAGTATATAAATCGTATTTATTTTTATTCCCCTAGAGATTAGAGCTATCAATATTTTACTATATATATATACCATATATACTATATTGCCATATTGGTATATTATCAAAATTAAAAATAAATACCTTTTATAATTTATGATTTCTGTATGGTTTTTTAATTTTTTAAATATTCCAGTAATATTGATCTATTTAATAATTTGCGGCGCAAGCTTAATATTTATAAAACAGTAATATGGCATGAAAACTGCAATTGCATTTTAAAACATTAAATAAAGTGCCAGTAATAGATAATGAAACAATATAACAGGGTACTTATTATAAATAGTTTAGAGCTAAAAAATATGAATTTAAAATATAAAAATCACAGATCAGCATATAATGGGGCTTTTGTTTGCTAATTTCCGAATTTCATAGTTCGTAGGATAGTGCCATCATCATAATCTATACATATAATTGGTGGAACACATATAATTTAATATACGGAATGGTTAGTTTTAGGGGAATCTAATTTTAGGGACTCTAAATTTCAATTTTGACAGCAAAACAGGGGTATTGACATTGCCATCTATGAATTTGGACAAAAAAGATGGGTTTAGATCATAGTAACACTCAAATTGGACGTATTTAAACACTGTATTACTGTAATATCGTTGAATAACCCTGTGATGACTTGTGGGCACTGGCACTCAACATGTAGAAGAAATGCAGCATACTTTGAATAAGTACGTTGTGTTCTCAAATTGACAGCTCTTGCCTCTTTTAAAATGTATAACGAAAAATAACTTCTCAAGGGAGCCAACGATCGAGCAATAAAGGGTTTCCAAAGAAATGGCGAGGTGGAATTCGACTGACATAATTTTAACAAGACCAAGAAGTTGTAAAGCATTACAAGGAACTATAATTTCTGTGTACTTATTGAAATTTAAAATAAAATGTGATACCATACTGAAAGATCTATAACATAATTCTGTAAAACTTAAAGATAAATACTATTTATTGAGTAATGAGTGTTGAAAGTTCAAGGGATGGCGAGAACGAGTAAAATATAATTGAATATTGTTAGGTAATAATATGTTTATGACGTGTCACATTAATATAGGTGCAGTTTGGTGGAGGAGTAATCGGGTTGTTCTAAGCACTACTAGTTTTGAGTTTAGCACCCTCAAAATATGTGTCATTTATGGTTAATTATAGACTATAGTTCTTATATTTTATTTTAGTTAATTAATATATACATATATATATTGTTGTTCAAATAGCCGTTATTAAATATGTGATTATATTATATTATATCGTATGTTTTATGTGTGGATGGGTGGGGGGGGGGGGGGGGTGAAAGTTACTCATTTCCAATCCGTGAATTTATTATGACCAACTGAAAAAGTAGGGGGCTTCAACACCACCAAAACTTAATTGATTTTGATATTGCGTCCCTGCACATTACAATACATAATATTATTACTAAACATATAGTTGTGTTTAATAGGTTTTTATACATATAATAGGAGAACTTTATAAAGTTAATATATGACGCGACATCCAAATTAACTATGGACTGGAATTTTTTTTCTTTAAGAATATCACATTCGTCGTGCGGGTCAAGTTGTTTTGTGTCACAAATACGCTCGACCACTTCGAAAAGACCGTCTTTTGTGAAGACAAAGGGCTCCCGGGTGAAATTTGGGATGTCACGAGTGAGTCCCTTGGGGTATATATACTTTAAAATGTATTCGTTTTTTGTACACGAATATAATATACATAAGGTCATAAACATATCATATATATATATGTATGTATATCGTAACGGTAACGGTAAGATATAGACTCAGCGGCGCGGTGGTCTGCAAACATAATCATCTGCAGCGAGACTATATACACATCACTCGAAACGGCGTTGATACAAATATTACACTAGGCACACACATAATAACAATATATATAATAATATATAATATTATATGTAATATACACCACGACGCGTATACAGTATACGAGTCCTACACGCGCGCGGCTCGTTGAAAGAAATAAAAAACTCTTCGGGCCTCGGGGTGCGTATATACATATATATATATATACACTGCACAAGGACGCGAAACCGCTGGCTGGCACGAAAATAAAAATAAAAAACACCGAAGAATGAGAAGGGGAAAAAAAATTCGCTTATTGTTGTGTGCCGGAAAATAATAATAGCTGTGCGCCGCAGCCGGGCGCGGGGGATCAATTAAAAAGCGCGAGCGTACGTGTCGTAGATGCCGGGCCGAGATAAGCCGACGGGACGGCGACGAAGTTGAATAGAGCACGAGGGATGCTTTCGCAGAGTGCGCGCTCGTGAATTTGCAGTGCGCGTGTGTGCGTGTGCGTGCGCTTGTGTGCGTGTGTGCGTGTGCGTGTGCGTGTGCTTGTGTGCGTGTGCGTGTGTACGTGTGCGTGTGTGCGTGCGCGTGTGTGTACGCGTGTGTGCGTGTGTACGTGTGCGTGTGTGTGTGTGTACGTGTGCGTGCGTGTGTGTGCGTGTGTGTGTGCGCGTGTGTGCAGGAGACGTGCCGCCGAACAATGGAAACGCTGGCAGGGCTCTCGTATTGCACACGACGACGACGACAACAACGGCGGCGCGTATGCAGGAAACGCGCGTGGAGTTCCTTCCTAGTACACGGCGTATTATGTGTTGTATAGGTGCACGACGGCGGCTCATTGATTCCGGACGGAAGTGAATGCCGCGAGAGGTCGATTTGCAAAAGAAAAATTAGACCTCTATGCGTGTACGTCTATGCGTGTGTAATAATATTGTAATATGCGTTACATGTTATTGTAGAAAATAATACACGAGCACCGCGCCGTCGCTCGAAAAGAGTAGAACGGAATTTCAATCCGTACAAAACTATTATACATTTACATCCATTACGGTTGACGATTATATGCGATAAAAACGCCAACATATACCTACCGAAATCCGAGAATACGGAATATTGATATGCACATTAATTATTATAACTGTCAAACACTCAGATAGTAGTAAATATTTGTACGTCCATTTATTTATTAAAACTGCAAGAAAACCATATAATACAATAAATGTAGTAGGTATTTTGCACCTATATGTACAAAATATATTGTCTGTAAAACTTTTATAACAATCAATAGTACCTATAAATAATTTCTTCATAAACTCATATCAGTGTAAAGTGTCAAGCAAACAGCCAGTAAATTATGTAGGTAATATTACTTGGTTAACATTAATGCATTATACCTAAGTATGTATTACTTAGGTTTAGAATAATTAATTTATATTATGTAAGTTTGAAGATTTAAATAAATTATACTGTATTAAATTTTCATGTTTCACAATATCGAATAGAATATGATAAGTAGGTAGCACGTAATAAGCTAAAAACTTACTATAAAATCTTGTATGACGTATAAAACTCTATCATTCACCATCACGTAACATAGCCACATATATTATAGGTCTTAACGACATCTGCTTCTAGTTCTATCGAATCTTTTGTTCACAGATTACACACAATGCTATAATATAATATTGACAATTGTCAATCTTATAACTTAGTATATAGAGTACTAATTAAAAATATAAACTTAAAAAATTATGCAATTAAAAAAGTAATAATTAAAATATTTCACTTAATAATAATACGTTCTTCTAATTCTTAAAATATGTAAAAGTTAAATGAAAGTGTAGCCATTTCTTTATGTTAGTTTTTAATTCATAGTTTCTTATCATTGATCACAATTTGCAAGTAATTGCAATTGATAGTAAAATACTTGCCGTTTATTTCAAGTACTTCAATAACTATCAAAATAATAATATCTTAATTATTATATTATATAGGTATTAACATTTTATATTATTATTATTTGTAGGTGCCAAGTTTTAAAATGTAATCAATGATATCGCTGTATTAATTTCGTTTGAGTCGCCATCCGGCAGGGTTTTCTGAGTGTTATAGTTCACAATGGTATGATTTAGCTATTTAAATAATATTAGTTTAAGCTTATAAAACATTTTCGTAACATAGCAAAACTAGTTTAACTATATATATTCTTAGGTAATACCATTGATTATACATAGTATAATAAATATATTATACTATGTATAATCAATGGTAATACGTGATGCTATAAATACTTCTTGGTTTTTTTTAACACAAACAAAACCTTTCTGCATAACAGTTATTCAATGCTGAAACTCTTAAAGGTAAAAAAATATTCTTGAAACTATATTAATTAAAATAGTGATTACTGATTAATATATCACTTCAGTCTTTTAAAAGTTTTGGACATTTTTTCGGTACTCATAAGCTTAGACGATAGCTTTGAAAATGCAACCATTCATTAACATTTGTTCATATAAATCACTTTATTTTTATTTAAGTGTTGCACAAATTCACAATTTACTTGCAGGCGGCTGTAACTCAGTAGACAAAACAGACGATATTTAAATAAACATGCATATTTAAATAGCATTGTCAAACGATTGTAACAATTATAAATATAAATATGTTACATGACACCTATGTATATAATACGAACTCTACCGTATGTTTATGTATGTAATCGTCTGCCTATGGCCAACACACACAATGTATTAGTAAGTTAGTTCGCTGTGCACCTTAGACCTCAATACACACTACGATTACCGGACTCCGTATGACTACGATACAGTTGCATAGTATTATAGAACATAGTCGATATAGTTGTGAGTATTAATATTTGTAAGTGATTAGTAGACAATAAAACATAATTATAACTGAAAAGGAATCCTAGTAATTTAAATACATTTAAGATACTGATATCTACATATCTGTCCCTGGCTACGGTATTTATATCTAAAGGATCCTACGATTCTCCCTGGATATCTTATATTTAACTGGTCGTTCCCCCGACCACGTTACACGATTTTATTTTTTATTTAAAATCATCACGCAATAATACTTTATGTTTATCTGTTATAATTATGGTCCGGATATCGATGCATTTATGACATAAAAACACAAAAAATGGCCTAAAAATTGAATATTTTAATGACCTAAATTCATAAAAAAAAAACACTCATAAACTGTTGAATTTAATAAAATTGTTTATTGATTTTAAAATTAAAAATTACAATTTCTAACCATACTTTTTTTTTTTAAACTTACCGATATTAAAAATAATACAGTTGTGGTTTTTTTTTTACTTGTAAAAAATATAAAAATAATTAACTAGTAATTCTCTCAATATTGTTATAATTTATAAAAGTAAAAAAATTCACTAAAACTTCAAAAAATGTCTAAAAATCATAAAAAGACCTAAAAATTAAAAAAAAATTAAAGTTGTAAGGACAGTATTTGATACGAATATTATTGAACTACATTTTAAGCTATGAAAGCACCGTCTATGATGTTCCAAAAAAAAGATGCAAAAGTCATCAACATTCGGGCTCTAGTTATATTATAATATAGTTACAGTCGTACAGCGTACAGGTGCAACATGATAATACATTACGTCGTGTACAAAATTTGTATTAATATAGGTACCTGCAATGTATGTTTATTATTTACGATATGTTCAACATTTATTAGGCGTGCTGTTAATCGAAAAATTTCAAACCAAATCAATATGATGATAATATAATAATATCATATCCGGTGGATGATCGGAAACGCGGAGTATAATATAGCCAGGAGTATTATATATTTGTACACATTCTACGAGAACGGGGATTTGTGTCCGCAGACCTGTCGACGGAACAATGCAATGGAAAACGACGTGTCAAAATCACGCGCTGTGCCGGTCCCCTTATGAGAAAAAAATCGGGTGCAAGTCACGTTTGTCCGTGCGTTTAGAACTACACGTACATCATACACACTCACACACACACACACACACACATATAATATAATATAGACGTAGATGCACAATTGTGATTGTATGCGTGTGGCTCGAACAATGTGTTCGAGGCGCAGACAGCAATAATGATAATCACAATAACGGACAGCATCAGACACCGAGGTTATTTTAAAACCAACGGTTATTCGTATTTTTTTTGGCGGAGACTATAACTGTATAATAATATGTATAATAGTTCGAATTATCGTGGAATTATAGAAGTTTCGGGTGTACTGGTGACGTGCCGGCAGACTTCGTTGCTGACTTTCTCAGTTCGAATTTCTGTACATAGGCTAGATTTGTATGCCGCGACACTTTTTTGTGTATTTCATCACGCGTATAATGCCTGTACTGTTTCTGTGTACAGGAGGTAGAAGCAGGCATAATACAAATTAACAGTTTTACATAAACTATGTAATATTATTATTATATTGGTACGAAAAAAAAAATGAATAAAGGATATTAAAAGAATTTAAACAACACCCTTTGAGCTTGGTAACTTTTTGTTCTCGCGCTTTTCCGAAAACGGAAAGTCACAAAACGAGTAAGTAGGTACTCGAATACCCGTCTCGTGATAAATTCATATATATATATATATTATATTATAAAGTCAGAAGCTGCACCGGCGTCTGCTGCAGCACGATATACGTATTCAACGTCGTCGTCGGCTGTCGAGTGACCCCGCGAGAACAAAAAAAAACCCTCGCGGTGCTCGTCGCGTACTACTACACGACAGTCGACAGACCGTCAAAGGGAGACCACCACCACGCAATCATAATAATATAATAATAATAATTACACTCGGGGTCGCACTGCTGCAGCATTGTTTAATTATTGCTGTACGTGACCGAGGGCATTTTAGTAGGCAGTCACGTAATATACAAACCGTGTAAAACACAAGCGTCTATCGTCGCGTATATATAATTGGGCTCTTTCTCGAGAGCCTTTGCACTGCAGTTCACCCCCGCCGTGACTTTATACCGTATAGGTACCTACGATATAAATGTGTGTAAATTGTGTAGTCGCTGTATTGTATGGTACGACGCCGGTAGCAGTGGCAGTGCTCCAGGCGTTTCCCGCCAATATTTTCAAGTACTTCGTCAGTATATACCATAAGATGCGCATTGTATATGTATGTACAATGTATATATATATGTTTTATAGTGTGCGTGGTATAGTTTTTACATAATAGAGGTAACCGCATTTCACATTGTTCGCGTATAATATGTATTATAATATATATTATATATTTATATATATTTGTACATAATATGTTCTATATATGCTTTAAAATGAATATTATATAGGTACCTATTACACATAATTTTTTTTTAATTTAGGTACCATATTTCGTATTATGGAATAATATTTTATATTTCATATTTAATATTCGATTAGCATATTATAGTATTTCTTTGTGAACGTATATTTTTAGTATTATTCCTACTATTTACTATCTATAGCATATTATATTTAAAAAGAGTGTATAACAATTGTTTGTTTTGTGAAATTAATGTTTTTTTCTTGGAAATATATTTTCTTAAATAGTTTCCTCTTGTCAATAATAAATAATAATCCTTATAATTGACTTCCGGCTTTTGTTTATGAGGTAATTTGTTTTTATTTTACATTTAAATTAAGTATTTTTATTCATTCGGTTACCTATATTAATCCAGAAAAAAAAGCTACGGTCAATCAATATCCTGTAAATTACTTTAAAACACAACTTAAAAAATAAACTGGTGTTTAAAAAAAAAAATTAACTATGATTATATTTTAAAGGAATACAACTATTTAAAACTTAAAAATAAATAGGTAGGTACAGAAGTCATAATGTTGAGAAACAAATAAAGTATTCGTCTTATTCTTATGCATTTATACTGAGTACATTTCAAAAGAGATGAAAAATGTGTTTATTATATACTTACTATATTATGTATTCGAATGTATAAGCCTAATTACAATGTCAAAACAGATGTGCGTTAGATTAAAATTCTTTTTTAAGAGTACTCGGATATCTTACTCGACAAAAAAAACCAAAAAATACTGTACGCAAAAAGATGACAAGGCCAAAAACATTTTTCAAGGAGACCTCCGGGGCTATTATGCGTGTGATGCGACGATGATAAAAAAAGAAAGAAAGAAAGAGAAAAAAAAGCGTTAGACAAAAAGTCAGAAGGGGAGTGAAATTATTAAAAAATAAAACACAAGACCATGTACATATATATATATATATAAATGTGTGTGTACGCGTGAGAGAGGATGGGAGGTTGTTGTGAGTGGAGGAATGGTGGAAGGAAAAGAGAGAAATTGGCAACGACGATCAAGTCGAGTGGTCCCGAGAAAGTTGCAGGGGAAACGATGTGCGGTGGCGGCAACGTCGGTGTGGGCGGGTGGAGAAGAGGTCGGCACTCGAGTGCACTTGACCCGAACCGTGGTGCGTGCGTGTGGCCGGCGAATAAATCGCTGTCACCATGGTGACCGGACTTCGGTTGCCAGGCGACACGGTGTAATACCGTGGTATGATCGACCTTTGCGACGCCCTCACCTGCCCACCCTTCACCCATTCACATGCCAACGTGGTGTCTGTGTGTATATATTATATATATATATGAATATATGAAAAGCCTTTATGTGTATAGATATATAGATATAAACCACCACACCACCCGTTCGCACACCTATATTGACCGACAGTCAAAGACCCACGGCACCGTTGTTATCTAAAAGACTTAGCGGCAGATTAACCTTTGACGTTGACAATAAACCCGTCAGATTTTACAAGATGAATTATTTAATATTGTCTTCGACGTGTTTCGGATAAAATTTATATACACCGATATTTTCATGGCCAATAAAATATCCCCTTTTTTTTATATACATCTGTAAAGCTTATATACAATACGCGGGATCCTTTTAAAATTTTTTTATTTCACTGACGTTTTCCTTGGCCTTGGGTAAGTGTAATATTCCATCGCCTTGCAATAATCACGCTACATTTAATGACTTAATATTATAATAGTGCAACTGCTAATATAACTTATTACAAATTAAATTTATGTAATACAAATCTGAAGAGGGGTAATCATACATTCGGAAGTACTTCAGCTGTTAAATGCTATTTTTACACTACATAGTATTATATATTCAAGAACAATACATATTTGATTGAAATAACTAAAAGGGGTTTTAAAATTGTTTTGTAGCAGCTCTGGTAAAACTTACCTTTAAAACTCTTGAAATATATTTATTACTTAAACCGATACAAAATCCAATTTTGTTTAAAACCCTAAGATGCAATGGTCTAATTACTACCTACTGATGAGTTAATTTCCTGAGTGTACAATATAATTGCAAAAGGTATACGTTTAATAGGCACATTATTGTAATATTGTTAACTTTAATAGGTACCATTAGGACTTAGGACGCATAGAAGGAATTCGCTCGAATAATAAATATAGGTACCTACATAATATTATACAAAAAAATATAATATAGAGCTTTATGAGTATCTGCTTCGCATTGATTGTAAAGTATAAACAAAATATTACATACAAGACCCAGCGCTTACACAAAATCTATAAACAAAAAATATAAACACAACAGAATTACATGTTCACATTATAGGTATTAAGCACCTATATAATCTGAATGTGATAAGTACCTATATAATGCCTGCAGATCAAATACTCATTTAATACAAATTATACTTACAGAGGATCACATAGAATTTATACGATTATAAGCTGCAAAAAGCTGATCGCTATGTATACAAATACAAATATTATTACGAATATAATAGGCCACTGTCTAGGAATGAGTGCACTGTGCATACAGCATTGTACTTATATGGAAACTAAAATCATTAAATAATTTTTAAACTTACAATTTTACTAATTCTTTTACTCTTTGCTTGTGCTATCACATATTATTTAATAATAATACATAATATTTTAATTATGCTTTCATACAATTTTATTTTTGTAGGATGACAAAATATAGGTTACTTACGTAGTGATAGTTACGTGTATGAACGTATGACTATGCAAATTAAAGTAAAAAACATCGTCAAGTCATAATATATTATTATATGTATAGGAACCGACTACCGATTACCGACATAAGACGTATACACGCAAAATTCGTATTAGTAAATATTATAGGTATAAACTTATGTTTGCTATACACGTATAATAATTTGAAAATAGTTAACGATTATTCGCATATTTCACAAAGTAAATAAAACTTCAAAATAACGAATAAAAAGTTGAAAACAAATTGTTTTAAAATGTAAACATTAATATAGTTAATATATTATATAATATACAGAGCCACACTGGTATATAAAATGTAATACATTCATATTCGTGATATTTATGACAATGGTTATAATATAATTCTTAAATGCACATGATATAAAGAAGCCGACAGTGAAGTAATTGAAGGTGCTAGTGCACATCCATTTACGCACGTAGTAGGCACCTGCAGCTATTACCTGGCACATGTATAATTAATATAAAATTTGAATAAACAAATATTTATAGACGCACGTAGACAGTGGTGTACTGGTGTGGCTATGTGGCGTAATTAAGAAGCATTCGCAGTACTTGAAAAAACATATAATTCACACAATATATTATACAGTATTATTATTTATTTTCCCGTTGCCTTGGACTCGAGTATTGTCAAATGCTCCCACCCGGTAAGTGAGCCGACCGGCGACCGCTATAATTGCGTCACTGCCAGCGTGACATGTGCGCTGTGCTGTCTTTCGATATAGGGATATTATAATAATTTTTGTAACCACAAACAACTTTTAGGGTTCGTTAGGGGTATATAAATAGCACATCTACGAAAATACAGTGCACGGTAATGTGATTATACGTAATTTTTAAATTAGTATCGAATGTTATGTAAGTACACTCGATATTTAGTAAAGATTAAAAAAAAAAATCGTATAGCTGTATAGGTATCATGGAATACTGTAAATTCAATTACGTAATGTACAATATACATACTACTTAGTAATAAAAATCTGAAAACACCCACCAAAATCATTCTAATATTATATTTAAAGGTTGTAATTTAATATATGATATATACCTACCTAGAATTATAGTTGTAGAATATGATTAGTAATATTATTATAAGCATTTTTATATGAAGTTTATGGAATATAATAAATAGGGTAATCCACCATCCCCCTTTCCCCTCAATTATGCAGTTCCTAAAAATCTGATTTTTGGAATTTTTAAATATACTGAAATACCATATTTTCAGATTCTTAAGTTTTTTGTTCTATACTTAAGGAGTATCCTACGGAGATACAAAATTCGGTTTTTTAAATGAAAATTCCTTTTTATATTGTACATTATTTAGCGGATAATTTTTCTGTTGACATATCAAAATCAAAATTCGTACGAGTGGTTTTTAGTTATTTAACTTTGTGTGCTAAGGATAATTATAGGTACACGATAATGGCCGATGGGTTTGGATATATGGCTGATATAGTGATTTGAAAATGTTAATAATTAATTTTAATCTATCAACATTTATAAAACAAATAATAAGAATAAAGCAAACTAATTGAAAATAAGTTTTTTGAAACATCTTATTTATGTACTACACTTGGTATGTATAATATAATATACATCATATTTTTATATCCAATAAAGTTTTTTCTCTCGCTTTCAGTTCAGTTAACCTTCGTTTATTATTAAAAGTTCTGCAGGATTTACTTTTCAATTATTTCCAAAATCTATACTATTTTTGCAGATACGGTTAAATCTATACCGACAAATTATAAATACATACAGTAGGTATATAATATGTTCCTCAGTTCCTGACTTCGTGTATCGTATTTTACCTGACGGTGTATATGTGTGGCGTGGAGAACTGAACATTTTCTTGAGGCAAGTTACAAATATCCCAAGTATTAATGTAAAATAATGTACTTATATAGTACAACTAATTATATTTCAGATCATTTTTTACTACTTCTATTGAGTAGGTAATAGATATATCATATTACAATAACTACTAGGGGACCAACCGGCTACCTACCGCCCATCTCTATCTATTTAAGTAAAGTGTCAGACGCAATTGCCTTTGAAATTATCGTTCACCACTGGGAGCATATTGTGTAGGTATATCGTATGAACACTGTGTATTTGTCTGTGAGCTATATATACATCACATTTTCACAACTTTTTCTTTAAATTTCGAACAAAAACGATAATTTTCTAAATCACTATTGATAATATCGTTTAACTTCTGGGGGAGCCACGGGGCGTTGGCTCTACACGCATATACCACTCTGTAATTACGCCACTGTAGCTGAGACAACAAGACATCGCGCTGAAGTTATACCTATACACCTATATATACAAACTGGACTGCCGCCGCGTATTGTCGGCTGATCGCTATTGTTTAGCGTTTAGCGCCTCACGCACACACACCACTACACGCTCACAACACACACACACACACACACACACACACACACACGCACACACACACGCACACACACACGCACACACACGCACACACACACACACACACACACCACACACACACACACACACACCACACACACACACACACACACACACACACACACACATACGCACTCACAACACGCGGACGTCAGTCGTCAGTCCATCGGTGCCCGTCATGCACCTGACGTCCTGCGACGACTATACATACATACGAGTATATGACGTCGCGGTACGACCACCCACGGGGCACACGACGGCGATGACTTGCCGTTCGTCGGGTCTGTTCGGAAATTGGCCACAATCTCGAGTCAAAACGTACGGTGGTGTAGAAACAATAATAATAGACACAAGTTCGCGGTGGCGCTTTCACCGCCGCGACGGCGCCTTCCTTCGGCGCGGTCTCCGTCGGACGGCGGGCCACGCCGCTATATGCTGCAAACGGACCTGCATGTTACAAATTACTATAATATAATAACGATACGCAGTTGTATTACGCTTTTATAAATTGTAATATTAAAAAAATTACGTTTAGTGTATTATAGAGGTACCGATCCGTACCTACTATTTTAATATATAGTTGGAACATTTATTGACACGTTTAAAAAGCGATTTTTAACGGGGTTCGGTTTAACTATACATATATTGGTTGTTTCAAAATCTGAAATACCTTATATTTTTCCGAATTGCAACAAAACAGATTTTGAAGCTTTTGGATCATAATTGCTATATCCAAAGCGACCAAAGCGGTAAAACGGCAAAACATCATACATCATTTCTACTTAACAACAAATCGCGGTTTCAGATCGTGGGACACAGCTAGACGGCATAATATTATATTGTGTAAATGGGTGATGATAGAATCGTGGCAAATGCGAACTATCAATTACATCATAACATCATAGAATAGACTACACTTGCGCAGCAATCTCGTACTATTATTAAAGCATCGTTTTGGAAATAACACGACCACGTCTGTACAGTGAGAAATTATAAGAAAGTCGGTGTAGTCAAATTTTTTTTTCGAGTCGTCGCAACTGGACCGTATGATTAAATAAAATATATTATTCTGAAGTTCACTGACCGTGGGCACGTATACATACACACACACACAATACAAAATATAAGTATATACATATACATATAGTATTACATGATATGACCGCACTGCAGTTGTGTGAATGTTCCTGGTTCCATATATATATATTTATTTACTTTATATATAAATATATACGTCCACATTCATATTTAAATGGCCCGGTTTTAATCCCGAGTCCAGTTTTCGAATTTCACGGTGCCAAAGACACGTGACAGGGGTCGAAGATAAATTCGCGCCGAAAATTCTTAACACCCCAAAAACGTCATTGTTGTCCGGTAGTAATACAACCGCCGCCACTGCCGTTGACAGTATATCTCTCCCCCGCGAGTACGCGCGCGCACCCGTTTAAACACACTTTTATTAACTCCACCGCCCCCGCCGCCCACCCTCGTACACCCATCTCGATCTCACCATATATATATATATATATTTATTTACTTTATATATAAATATATACGTCCACATTCATATTTAAATGGCCTGGTTTTAATCCCGAGTCCAGTTTTCGAATTTCACGGTGCCAAAGACACGTGACAGGGGTCGAAGATAAATTCGCGCCGAAAATTCTTAACACCCCAAAAACGTCATTGTTGTCCGGTAGTAATACAACCGCCGCCACTGCCGTTGACAGTATATCTCTCCCCCGCGAGTACGCGCGCGCACCCGTTTAAACACACTTTTATTAACTCCACCGCCCCCGCCGCCCACCCTCGTACACCCATCTCGATCTCACCATATATATATATCATGTACTCTCGCGGTGCACTAAACTATGTGTTTAATATGTATATATAATATATATATGTATATACTTACATGTATACGTAGCCACCAGACTAGCCGCGTGTTTAATAGCCTCGGCCGTGGTCGCGTGTGTTTATGACTGCACGCAGCCTCCGCCGAAAATGGCACGGACCGGACTACGGACCGCGGGTAATGACGTCGGCGCTATGCGGCCCATACCACACTGACAATATATGCACTCGCCGCTGTACTAAATGTGAAAAAAAATACCCCATATAAAATCAAATCGAATCTCTATGACGACAACGCCCAGCAGCAGATAGTTATTTTTATTGCCATTATACTGCACATCATATTATACGCAGCTAACAATTACAGTTGATCGATTTCTATACATGTTTAGCCGTACGGACTCGAACGGAATGGTCTGTAGTGCAGCGTTTGATAAAGTGACTTTAACACTGTTTAAGTCTGTATGCCTAAAGGTACAGTTGAGAGAGACGGTTATATACTGTAAAATATGTATCCAAGATTAGAAAAGAGATGGACGATGGCATATGTGGTCGCGGTCTCGCTATTTTTACGAAGAGTGAATTATTTGAGGGAATATCTATAATGCTGCGTATAATAGTATATTTTACGGTATAGGAGTGGTTACAAGGAGTAGATTATGGCTAACTGACCACTGGAAGAGTATGAATGGTAAGGGATTGTGGATTTTGATCAAACCAAGGATGTTGTGGTATACAGATTTGGGCTGGGATATGTCAGCACATATTATACGTCCGTTGTATAGAACGAAGACAAAACTTTGGTTTGATTAAACGTTTGGACCATCAGGTGATCCAAAAGCAGATTGGTATATATATGCTATCGTTCTATTTATAATATACATATAAGTATTATATCCGTACAATGCATAGGTATAATAGGAATAATATATATATAACGGCCGCTTCGTCCGAATAGTTTTGATTGGGTTTTCGCAATTTTCGCCCATGAACGTATAGGCACGTATGGTTTGCTGCCTCCACGAACAGCGTAGTTATGTATATTATAAGTACCTACGACTGATCCACTTTTACCGTTTATACATATATATATAGAGGAACACCGCGGTGTCCTATAGTCAACTATGTATAATATTACAGCCACGTTCGGTGCAGTTCTCACGTCATCGCTACGCGTGTGGGAATTCGTCGTCGAACTTTATGTTTGTTCATTTCCGATCGAGTTGTTTCGAAAAAACTATGTGCGAGCGGGCGCGGGCGCGCAACTGCATCGCCATCGCCATTTCTCACACGCGGGAAGAACGCGACAATATTACATACGTATGCGCGTGTATAGGTATGTGTATTATTATCGTACGCATAATGCCCACTTCCGAGTTAACTTACCTGTGGTATAATATGTTTAATACGTGTTCAGTGATTTCGCGGTGGTCTGGTAACGCGGCCGTGGGACTCACACGACGAAACAATGGGGCGGCTCGGAACCCGCGCGCCACCGTACGCGTATAGAGGCGGACCACCGCCGGGCGCGAGCCTGTTCCGCGCGTCCGGGCCAGCGAACACGTCGCCGCCGCCGACGACGACTGCTGCGGCGGTGGCGGTGGTGGTGGTGGTGGTGGCGGCGGCGATTGCACCACCGCGGGGGAACGCTGAGGACCTGTGCCTGTGCGAAAGTATTTCACGTGACTTGCCAAAATTCTAACGCACATTTTTTTATTATATCATATATGTACCTACCGTATTGTTGAGTTATATGCATAGGTATATATATGCGATTTTACGATAAATCGCGTAACGGTCATTTAACCCGATTCGCTCTAATAATATTTGCTTGAATTCGAATTTTTGTGATTAAAAAAAAAATTTATGTCTTGTATGATTTCTATTGTTCATAGCATTAGCAAAATACAGTTTTTTCGTGAGAATAAACCATTAAAAATACTATGTACTTTTTCAAATACACAATTAATAAATTATTACACAGTTATTGTTGTTTAACGGGGGTCGGGAGTCATTTGTGAATATATTTTATTAATAATTATGTATTTACTGCAGCATTATGAAAAATACAATATTAACCATACATGTGATTAAACTGTTATGTAGGTATATGTTTATGCAACTCTGTAGTCAACGTGTATTCAATATATATTAGTTTTCCAAATTCAAAAATGCTCTCCACTCAATAAAAATCTGATGTTCCAGCCGGGGAAAAAATTAAAAATATTACGCTTGAATGACGAACCATGTTGTAGTTATTTTAGTGCTGTGTACATGTGTATGATCATTAAACTAACATTAATCCTTGCTAATATTTATTAATGTCATAAGAGTATATAAAACATATAAACTTATAAGTTATAACCAGGGCTAGGATTTATATGCAACAGCATGTTTATTTTGCGACTTCTGATTATTGATTTTGTCAGTAATGTCCACAAATCAACTTTTGATGAGATAAATGGTGGTATTTTTATTTCGCATGTTTTTGCATATTTTGGATGAAATGCATATTATTGCATATATTGAATAAAATGAATATTATTGCATATTTCGATTATAAGAATGCAAAAAATGCATGTTTTATAGTACATTTCATAAAACTTGGATTTTTTATCAAACATAAATTTTATTTTCATAAATACAATCCTAAGGTACAATAGGTATGCGATAAAATATTGAAAATTTTGACATTCATTTTCGAAAATTTGAAAAAATATGTGGTCGTAGCATGTAACACACATAGTGAATGTGAATTATAAATTTTATTTCTAAATATTTTTTTATTTTTTTCTCAATTATATTATATTAAGACAAACAGCCAATCACTGATGTATTTCAACAAATAAATACTTTTTTTGTATTTATCTTATAAAAATTTAAATGCATATTTTACCATTTTTTATTGCATACAAATTCTAGCCCTGGTTATAACTATTAAAAATAATTGCTATAATAGATGTATTAATAATTTATATCTAGGTACCTATATATAAGGTGATCCTTTTATCATGAAACATTCATTATTTCAAAAAGTGTTAATGTTTTTAAACATTTTTTTTTACATAGTTTAAACAACGTTTTTATTAAATAATCATATTTTTAAATATTTTTTATCCTTATATTTTTTTTTAAGTTTTTACTTTTTTGAATGACAAAATAGAGTTTTAATTTCATATTCCAAAGCAGCATATTCTTCTAAGTATTTTGATTCATAAGAATTAAATTTAGGACGAGTAGTTTATGAGTAACAATAGTATTTAAATTTTAGACAAGCGGAGTAGTGGACAAATGTTTTGCGGGGTAACCTCGTACCACTCCACTCCACCCATCGTAACTTTAAATACTTATAAGTTATAACTCATAAACTACTCGCCTTAAATTCGATTTTTATAAATCAATATACTTAGAAAAATATTCTGCTTTGGAATATGAAATTAAAACTCAATGTTATGTCATTCAAAAAAGTAAAAACTTAAAAAATATATTATAAAGATAAAAAATATTTTCAAAAATATTAATACTTTTTAAAATAATGAGTGTTTCATGATAAAAGAATCACCATAGGTATATACATTTATTATTTTTATTTTCGACAGCAAAATACTATAAATATAGTTAAATCATTAGGTATAGATATTACATAGGTAAGTAGGTTATATCTCATTCATAATCATTTTGAAATCAATTTAAATAAAAAAAAATATATATATATTTATACCACTATATATCTAGTTATATCTAGTTAATCGTACTCGTACAGTTGTAAGTTTTGGAAAAAAAAGTGGAACACTATATATATATATACACCAATTTTACATATAAATAACAATTTCTGTATTATTACACTTAAATATTTACTTTTAATTTTACCAATATTTAATGTAGTAAAAAACCAAAAACTATACAGGTATTTGAAATTTGAAAGTTGTGCGTATTGAATTATAACCAAACGAGTTAAACGAATATAAAAAATAGAAAAAGAATATAAAAAATCAATACAATTACACGATTCGATCTATTTTTTCTATTACAGTGTAAAAACAATTTTCAAGGGTGAAAAAACAAAGTTAGGTGACAAAAGGTTTAGGGTAAGTCGATCGCGATAACCTTGAATAACTCACAGATTATAATACTGTAGGTTGCAATAGTATTTTTAAAATATCATTGTGTACAGATTATAAATACGTAGTTAATAATATTTCATACGTAATAGCAAAAATTATCAAGTCCTACAAAAAATGTTATTTTTAGTTTTAGTGTTTAAACTTTAAATCCATCAAAATTTGAGCTTAGTATAATAATAAAGCTTATACCTATAAAAAATTGTGCATATGTATTTTTGATATTATTAATGGTGGCAACAACAACATTGGTGCATTGGTACAAGCAACAATATTAATATAGTATTATATTGTACCATGTATAATAGCTATTAGTAATATTACATTTTCAAGCTATTCGAATATTCGTAGTTTTGACGATAATTAAATAAGTTATTAGAATTTTATAATTTTAACACCCCAGAGTACCTCAACTATAGATCTTAATTAAGAAACCACTCTAGAAGTTAAAGGTTGACCTACTTTTACTGATGATAAAGGTGATAACTGATGATAGACATACTAGGTAGTAATAAAAAAAATACTCGCGTACAAATTATAAGTTAAAAGTTCTTAAAAATTTCGGGAATTAATTACTATAAAATAATCTACAATTTGCTCGGGTAGATTTTACTATGATGGAGGGGGGGGGGGGCTTAACGCGTACATAATTTTATAATGATGAAGCCACCTGAATAACGTTTGGGTGACCCTACGTTTTCTATAAATAATACCAATGTTAAAGACTGCCAAAAAGAGTCAATCGAGGAATCTGTCCTGTGATTTTATAATTTTTGTATACGTCATGCGCAATAAGTCTATATTTGGTAGGTATATAGACATTGTGCCTTGTAGATTCTTCATGCTTTATAGGTAAAGCTTTATATCATATAATAATATTTATTATTCGAACCACTTTGAATTCCAGTTTTATTGTTTTGGTATACATAAATTAGTTTAATATACTATATATTATATAATATATACTTATACCTATACGGCTATACTTCAATACGTCGAACTCGGTAGCAGCGGTTTGAGTGTTTTTGTATATTTTTTCATTATTATTATTATTAATTCTGTTAATTATAATTTATCAATAATTATTTTTCTGCGAAGAGCTTCTAATAAAAATATATAATGGCATTAATTATACTAATCGATATACTCTATATACGTAATCCTTTATTTTCCATCTCATAAGGTAATTGACTATATTATAGGTATATAATATAAATATGTTTAATACGGCGTGATTCACATAAAATGATGTTGAGCTTTTACAAATTATAATTAATCTCGAAATATAAACCAAGTGTGTGTAAAAACTTTATCGCTTAAAATTTGAACACAAATCATTAATAGGTTTATATATTATATAAACATCATCACTTTTTTTTTATTAATATGAAATAGTTAATAAAATATTTTTTTTGTTCTTGCAGTAGTTATACATATTATACCACATAGTATATTACTCACTGACTGTGAAATGATTTTAGTCTTTACTCTTTACTTATGGGAATTAAACACTAATTAGGTATAGGTAATTAAGTTAAGTAAAGTTATATATATATTTAATTGTATCTTATAATAGGTATGCTCATGAGTATACTATGCATATAATCATAAATATAGTATATTAATATGCGTATCAAATCACCCGCAGTAATTTATTATAATACTAAATAATAATATATACCTTATAATAAATAATGATACTTAAAATATATAAAAACGATTAAAATTCATATAGGTATCTGGTATATGAAAAATCGGAATAATCAAAATGCAATTATTACATTGACCATGTGTTTATATTACCTAAATTAATTTTGAAAATATACTTAGGTACCCATAACTATAGTATGTTTTTATTAGAATTTCTTTTGAATTTTTTTCTATATCTTAAATATTTAGGTGTATTAAAATAAAAATATCTGACACATTAATCACGTATTAAAATAATTATTAATTATATAGGTATATTATTTTACTAATTTTCCAAATATTGAATTTCAGCCAACATAATAGGTATATTATTATGTATCATTATTTTAAAATAACTGAAAATTTTTTAACACATTTGGCGATATTCGCAATTTATAAAACTTTATCAAACTTTATATAACTACTCTTTATAAAACTTAATTAGTTGTAGGTGTATACACCGATATCAAATTTATTTTTATTTTTGAACAGTTTATGTTTACACATTTTTATCTCTTTTCTATGTTTATAATACTTAAAGTACCTACCTATATAATATAACACTGTAAAAGTGAATAATTTAAATTACTAATGTTAGGATTTTTATATTAAATAAGAATGCTTGTACCTATATTCAATAATATTTAATAATTGCTTTTAGACTTAAGTTAGTCAAGCATTTTGATAATTCAATCATTAGGTATCTATTTCATATGTAGAATATATATATATTTTTCTATCACGATAAGCATAAAAGTTTATAATTTACTTCCACTTAATGTACCTCACATAAATTAACAAAATCAAAACGTAAAATATGTGTATCTTTTTATTTTCTAGTAAAAAAATGTTTTTCTGTTGTCGCAATATTATTATTCATAATAACATTATGTAATAGGTACTTCAATTCTAAACAAATTAGAATAATACTTCCAACAAAGTGCCCGTCGAATTATTGTTTACTTTATATAAACATATGCTGGTATCTTGTATCGTTGTTTCTTATGTATGGTATTTCAACCTAAACTTTAAATATCACAATCGTCTATATTCTATAGTCTATAGCATATAGGCGCGTACTGCAGACTTTAGCTTCAGGGGCTGATTCTTCACATCGAATGAGATTAATCCAGCCCATTTACTAATAGTATATTTAAAAAATAGGATTGGTATAAGTCTACGGCGGACACTCTTTTTTTATTTAAATTCCCCCCCCCCCACAAAAAAATAGGGTTCTAGTATACTGAATTCAAAAATGTTTGAAAAGATTTGCGAAAACATAGGCCCTTTTCAAAAATTACAGCAAACTATATAGTTTTCGATATTACAGTGCTTATATAGGTATACTGCTCAAACCAAGTTGACTTTTTCTATTTTCTACTCCCACAGAATGTCAAGTAAAGTAGACTTGTTCTGAAGTTTGTCGTTACCTCGAGACCACCCAATGTGGTTTTACATAACAAATCGAGGGATGTTTTCGATTAATTTTGTCTGAATAAGTGGCCTATATATGGCCTAAATGTTATTATATTTGCTATTTTGGCTTTTCACAAAATACTTTTTTCGCTTTCTGTCGCTCATCGTTACTGTGTCCGCAATTCAACGTAGGTAGATTGTTTAAACAATTTTTTGAAAAAAATTCAAATTTACTGCGCGCGTGAGAGTAATACGTTTCTAAGAATTTATATTTTAAAATACATAGTTATTTGAAGAAGCGGCCTACCGGGTAAACTCCAGAATTCCTGGTGGCCCAATCCACCCCTGAATTAATTCGTCACTATATAGGTTCTAATATACTGAGCATTTATAACTTAATATGTTTAGCACATATGTCCATATCGATATTGTCGATTTTCAAAAGTTATTAAATTTGCTTTTTTTGTCCGTGACACTACACCTACATTAATTCGAAAAAAGCAAACCTTTTTTTATTTTATCTTTTTATATGTTTGTTCTTTTTTGCCAGGACCTTTATTATAACTTTTTAGCTACCCAATAATAATTGGATTCAAATCAAAGCACGATTTCGTATATGTATATATAATAAACATTTTTTTTTTTTTTTTTGCCACCGGCGATTGTTGGGGTCGATCGGTTTTTTATTGTACACATATTTTGTGCCTTATTAAATCGAGTTTCCCCTCGAGCCGTGTGCGTTAAAACGATCGTCCGGGTTCCGGGAGCGTGCAGCGCCGTAATAATAATAATAATAATAATAATAATACACACACACATAATAAAATAATATACTATATAGAGGGCACTGTCATGGCGTCGGGGGCGCGGTTCTCCGCCAGTCGTGGTTCCGCCTATTTTCGCTCGTCATATATGCGGTTCTCTTGCGTTTTATTATATACATATTATATATTTGTATAGGTATACGCAGTGCCGCATAACGCTACTGTTTACTCATTAACGACTCTATATATACGTCTATTATACGTGTGTATGTACGTACCTATATATTGCTATGTATAGGTATTGCTGCTTCCGACTTAAGGATATGCACAGAACACACAAGACGTAAACGATTTTCTTGCTCTTCGCTGCAGAACTCGACTACGCTATAATATTAATATGTAGATGTAATACATTTGAACGAAGGTGGCGGGAAAATCGCGACTATGTTTATAGAGGATTAAATCATATCACATTATACATCGTTTACTGTATATTATGTAAAGGTACGTTTACTATTTTCATATTTTATATTTATTTCGTATACAATCACGTAGATATATGATACATCACATTTTACAAAAAAAAAAAAATAATAGTAATAATTATACAGAAGTTAAGTAATTTTTACAAAGTATAATTACAGCGCATTGTATATTATAATGTATTGTATTTAATGGGGTTGTGCAAAAGATATTTCCACATAATATAAACAGCTTATATCTATGTATATATTCGGGCCTATTAAAATTTAAAACAATATGTATAGGTACTCAATATAAGAAATACTCGTTGCAAGTTAATGCGAGCCTTCATAATATTTTATACTTATAACGTCAAATTAATATAATATATACAATATTATATTAAATGGGAGAGGTAAACAAACATAAATAAATTGTAGCATATATTTCGACACACTTCTATGATATACCAATATATACTATATATATAATGTATATGTAGGTACCTATATTATTTTGATAGTTTAACTTTAGATGATTACCTATTATATATAAACCTACTAAATAAAAATAAAATAAAAAGAAACGACATATTCCTTTGAATTTTTATGATGATAATTTAAATCGATCAATGGCCATAATATAATAGTATAAGCTTATATAACTTTAAATTTATATACCTATATTATACCTACGCTGAAATAAGCAAACATATTGCATTATATGTATATACTACACATATATAGGTATATATTATATAATAGGTCATCATTGACATGAATTCCTTAGCTTTTAACATGATTTGTATTTCGTTTGATGATTAATAATTACACAACAGTTTATACATTGGAAATATTTTAATATTATACTTTTACTGAGTATAGATACCTATAATAGGTATATTTATACATATACATCATACGAATGTTGAGACTATATAATAATATATATAGTTGAAAAAATGTTTACACACATTTCAATTCAACCATCTCAGTGATTGTAAACTTACACAAGAATTGTTTATTAACACTTCATGGTAGGTAGGTTAGTTATTATTAGGTTTATCCAACAGTCTATTTTCTTTATATACCTAATATTAGAACCTACTTACAAATATCTTAACTATATAATAATACACAAGTATTGAAGTATACAACTAAGAATGGTATTTATAGTGCTTTAAAAATTGAGGTTTATACACAAGTATATATAGGTTACATACATATATTACATATACTTATAACTTATTAATAAATAAATACCTAGATAAATCATTTTAAGTAGTACCTATAAAAAATCAAAGTGAAACTATCACGGGCCAATCAATTTAATACATATGAATTCTCATAAACATATAAGGCCATAAGGGGATGAATATGTTTCACAAATTGATACCTATACTTTTTTCCATTAAATAATATAGCCTCATCTGAATGAGGCTATATATTATATTATATCCTGCTGAGTAGTACAGAAAATTGAAGAACCTATGTATGGCCTATATGTCATCTATACCAAAAGAGTTGATTTATTACGATTTACGATAATTTACGAAAGTTTCATAATACTTAATGCATCGATAAGTATTATAACGTGACTTTTGGGAGGTAGGACGTTCAGATTTACAAAAAATAAAAAATAAATTACTAATAGACACAGAGCACAAACAAAATTTAATTGACTTAGAGAGTCCAAGATAAAATTAAATAAAAAAACGTGTGTATACTATACACATGATTATACGTAACGGGCTTAAGAAGAGGTAGGTTATTAGGTCCTACCTACGCGTATAATATATGAATTTTTCCTAATATCTCACTATATAATTGCGTTATTGTTAAAACATGTTATGCTCGGAATTGTCTATATACTTAAATATAATCATAGTTTTTCTATGTGTGCGTGCGTGTATAATATATATATTCACATAAAACATTTTTATCGAAACAAAACAATACGAAATTATTATTTTTTTTTGATAGTCTACACTAAGTAATGCTCGCCTGATAATAATATAGGTAATGATAACGGGCCGCAGCTCACCACGCGCGTCCTTGAATTGATAAATAGGACATGTTTTGCTGTTGGTGGTGATGCTGACCAACGTTTTGTCTTGGGTATGGCATCGCGGTGTTGGTCAGCAACTGGTGTTGCGGCGGTTGGTGCTGTTGCTGGTGGTGCCCAACGTTGGGCGACCCGTGATGGTGATGATGCCCATGGTGATGGGGGTGGACGGGGACTGGTACGTGGCCACCGTGGTGCATAGCGGGGCTGTGGCCGTTGCAATTGTTACCGCCGGGCGCAGACTGTTGGCCGGACACGTCTGACGTACCTGAACACGGTTTGCCGTCTTTCACTAAAACGGGCACGGCCACTCGTCGTGGCGAACTCTGAGCCTGTGAATAAAAGTTAACTCAATAAGACTTAACGCGCGTTACCATATTACAATCGGTTTGTTAAACGATTTTTTCTAAGGTAGATATACCTATATATGAATAAACACACATGAGCAATAGACAATGGTACTTATACTTGAAAATAGTAAATATGTCATTTTTGTAAATACTGTTTTCTATTCAAACAAAATGTTTGATCTTGTGCTCTTAGTATTTAGTATAATATGTACTTGCATGTTTTTAATTTGACATTATTATAGGTTTGATTAAATCGATAAAATATATTATTTAGATGCAAAACTGTCTATACAAAATACTTATTTAATGAATAATTTAATAATAAACTGCATAATATCTTTTAAAATATCTTACCTGGTTTTGGGCATTCTGTTCGGCCATAGCTTTTTCTTTCGCCTGACGTTTACACTTGTATCTATGGTTCTGGAACCATATTTTTACCTGTAAAATACCACCATATATTTATTTAAGTGCGTATAAAAAGCGTAATATCCTATTCCTAAATGCATAATATATTATCATAGAAGACTGCAGACAGTCAAGTATATAGATTCCGAAAGACTTAAACATGAACTACCTGCTATTAAAAACAACAAAAACTCCTTCACATAAATGTATAATGTATTATATAAACCAATTGTGAAAAAACAATTTTAAAATTACCTAGGTACAACTGTATACAATTGTGCAAAATTGTACATACATAAAATATAGGGTAATTTATGAGCTGCATATGTCCCTTGTATGCAGCTAAATGCACATACGCTGCACGCGACCGTGTAAGTAGCCTGACGGTAATTATTGTTTCAGTTAATGTGGTTTCAGCTATTAAGCTGGGTTGGATATACATAATTGTTATCACCACAATATTTACAATATTACATTGTCAAAGGCGAGGCGGAAAGTATATAAATAGAAACGAATCCAACTGAGCATTTATATAAGTTGCTGTTGAAAGTCAAAAGATGACCAACATTAATATTGACAGTGAATGGGAACGAAGTGGAAATAAAGTTGAAGAGGTGTTTTTAAAAGTGCTCGCGAACCGAGTGCACTCTACGCGGCTTTTGGATAACGGTTTAAAGACTAACTCTTTTGACCGAACGAACGGGATCCGCCGCCGCCGCGCATACTTGAGGCCGCCGCCGCCACGAGTATCTGCGAATAATTCCTACATAAATTCACTTCACTTTTCAAAAGTACTCGGCTTCTACTTGGCTACTTGTCCGTATATTATATAAACGATACGAGCGCACGCCATTCACGCAGATTTTTACGTCTGTACCGCCGCCTCCGCCGCCGACAGTTATTTAAATGGTTCGTGTTTTTTTTTTCTTCGTGTGTGCATTATACGAGTACTGAGTAGGACAGTAGGCACACAAATGACATAATATCATGTTAGTTACGTATAAATGTATAATACATAATATATTTTGTAGTGTGTATTATCATTACATTACCCGCCGCGTTCGGTGATCATTGAAACAATGACGATACCTACCGATACTAATTATTATCACAATATATATATACACGCCAACGAGGTTTTTAAATATGATGCACAAGAGTACACCAATTATGCGCATTATATTAGCATACTTCTGTTGTCCCGCTGTTTTAATAGGTAGGTAGGTATGTGTTCAACGCGCGAATTGCCGCCGTACTAGAGATATTATAGTAGTGTAATATAATATGATTATACGATAACGTTGAAATTGAGCGTACATTATATAACATTCACCAAAAGACTAACGATAGTGTTATTATATTTATATTATATTATATAAAGTATAATAGCTATATAATTTCAAGTGTATAATTATATTTATATAAACCACTCGATGCTATGGATTTTATTTTTTGAAACCCATAAAACAGCGCAATATTATAGTGCATATTGTACGGAAGAGCGTGGTATGTATAATGTATCAATTACGTTCCTATGAGGATATCGAAAATGCAATCGTCAGTTTGGTACCTACGCCGGAAATTTTTTAATATTTTATACTTTATTGACAAATCTAATATTATTAATATCATTTATATCAGAACAAAAAATTACCATCGTGTATATAATGTACGAATACATATACAATATATATGTAACCCAATACCATTACCAACACGTAAACTCTTAATTTAATTTTTATAAATGATAAAAACTCAAATCATGTTACGTTTTTTCATTATTTTAAATATTTAACACGAATACTTTATGACCTTGGTATTAACCAAACATGAGAGAACTTATAAACAACTTGCATCTACAAGAAATATGAATGTACCTACCTATACCACCAATATAGTATAATATAAGCTCCTACTATCGGTGTATCGAATGATGACTAGAAAAACATGGACACGATAATTTAACTGCATTAGGTACGACGACATACAAAAATTATAAACGATTGAGTGGAAAATCATAAAAGTGAATATAACTTATAAGTAAATAAGAAGTTGTATGTGTTTACGAAAGATCGACCATCGAGAAAACGCTTTTGTCATCATCGCTGACCGTCAGAGTAATGTGCAATAATAATTTACATTATTATTATAGCCTTATATTAACGCCAGTAACGGTTAGTATAATTAGTATATAGAACCAAAATTGTATTGAACAATAGACAATAAGAAATACCTATCAGTTTTGGGCAGTTACAATAAAATAAACATACAAGCATGTATATGGTATATTATATTATTTTCAATTCCTGCAATTTTCTCATGATTAAATGCATTTTACAAATTATAACACAAATCAATGTATATATAGGTATTGTTCTTAAAAATCACCCCGCTACTGCCTCCATAAGGGCATAGGGCTACAGGCATAACCAGAAGTAATAGGACTGCAGGGGGCTAAGTCCCTCAAAAAACTGATCAGATACATGACGTGAAAATATAAAATATATACCATAAAAGGAAACACATTTCTTGGATTTCATCATAATATAACATAGCTCCCCCAACCCCAAATCTAAGGGGAATCCAATAAGGAGTGGTGTATAAGACGTTGACATCCCATCATTGATCCTATATAATTCATATGGGACAAGGCCTGCAGTTTTATAATATTTTAAAATATGACACAATATGATAATATAATATACCTATAGATGCGTAATAATATATACTGCCTAAACATAATAATTTATGTATAGCCTATATACGTAACTATAATATATTGTAACTACACGAATAATGAAATAACAAGACTACCTATAACAGGTTATATGTTATTACACAGTTGTCGGGTTGTAAAATATAAGTTGACGTAAGCATATATTATAATATAGTATACAATATTATATTATGATCTGGTATTCTAGTATCTATAGTATACCTATATATCCTATATGTTCATGCACTAGTCACTGTTTATTGGATCGCGGTTATAAATTGGGCTCATTTTACGCACTTTTTAATGGGGTCAATGTGTATTTTTAAGTGCGTATTTCCACATGTTTTAGTCCACTTTCCCGATTTGATCGCATAATATCGCATTATATACTATGTATATATTATATATTGATGACTAATATTATTTCCTGGATACATCACATCGATAAGTATTAAAGTTGTATGAACAATTTTTTTACGAATCATTTTAAGACTTAAGTCATTATTCAATAACTTAAAAAATATTAATATTATATTTTCTATTTTTATCGCTATCAATTTGCATGCTTTTTTCCATAATGAATAACAATATAATATGTATGAAATATAAAAATATTTTTATTCTTGGACTTTTCGCCTTATCCGGTTGATGAACTCAAATACTTGAAATACTCTGGTTCCAAAGTGAGTCCAATAAGCGACGAATAGGTATTGGGTATACTGTGCCTATCTAAATGTTCACAGAAAACAAAATACACGTAGGTGTAGGACGTCCTAGTGTTTACTGAACGAAAAAAAGACATCATCCCAAAAGAAAATAGGAAATCGGCCGAACCATAAACGTACAACAATAATACATAATTCATTTTATGATGCGTACGCACAACGTTTGTGCCACGTCCCGGTATATAATAATATAATGATAATAATAATAATATTGAATAATATAAACACAACAAAATATATTATTATTATATCGTCGTACGGACGCAGCTCTGCTCTCGACCGACATTTCACGTTCGGAGAGTGGGAGGGGGTTCTGCGAGCGTATTATGTAAGCCCCGCGTGCGCCGAAAACACGATTGGTGGGGGGGGGGGCGCACAAAAACCTAAACAGTAGTCGCTGCGATTATATAAAATATAATACATACATATATATATATATGCATGGCTCGCGGGGTCTTTGCCGCAACATCTGGCGCCCCGGCGGCCCCGTATACCGCGCGTATACCGTGTATATACCAGGCACAATCTGTCGGCCATTGTTCTGTGCCGCCACCGCGCACCGGGTATACACCGATCATCATCTCGAGTGGTGCCCGCGCATATATACTCTCGCCACTTCAGACGTACGTTTTTCGGAGGGCTCGCGATGAATACGCTTTTGTGCCCCCCCTGTGCAACTACACACTGCAGCAGCGGCGGCGGCACCACCTCGCTCACCAATTC
This sequence comes from Sitobion miscanthi, assembly GCA_008086715.1. Classification (NCBI taxonomy): domain Eukaryota; kingdom Metazoa; phylum Arthropoda; class Insecta; order Hemiptera; family Aphididae; genus Sitobion; species Sitobion miscanthi. The sequence goes on from CM017797.1 coordinate 23,455,719, forward strand.
TATCGTGTGCGTGCGTGCGCTTACGCGCATATATGTATACGATATTATATAATAATACATTTTAGCGACCACCGCCGATATAATATGTATACGATTAAGCTGCGTATAGTAAAAAATGAAAAAAAAAATACATAAAAGCCCGGTGTCGCGGCGGCGGCGGGTGAGTGATGACGGTGATGGTACGAGAGCAGAACGGGGGCGGCGACGGGTGGCGCACAGAGAAAACCGGCGCGGCGCGACTGGAGAGACGATAATAATAAATAATAATACGCGCCGGAGCGGTCCCCTGCATCATCGTGATTGTTTAATATGTACGCGCGCGGCGAGAGATCGCTACGGTGGCGGCGGAGTGGTGGTGGCGGGACCGACGCACGCGTAACCCCGGAAAATGTTTAAGCCTCATTAACCGCACGCTGCAGCCCGAACGTTTAAGCCGGGTTTCAATAGGGCGTAGTTCATCGGTTGAGTCGCGATAATCTCACCACGTGACGCCAAACGAAATCTTATAATATTTTGGCTATGCGTACGTTACATCGTGTTATTGTGGGGCCAAAACTGCACGTCATATCGACGCAAAACGATCAAATTTTTGTTTTATATTTTGAAAAAAAAAATTAGCAGCGAATTATATAATATTATAATATGTGCTAAACGCGCCACTGATGTATAATATACACGCGGTATAATATATATATGTAGGTACCAGTCGTACAGCGTGTTTTGGCACTATAATTGTTGGTTTTATTCGCTGCAGTGTCGTCGTCAGCGATGCGCGAGCGGCAAATACTAAATCAAACAAACGATTTTCTTAAATAATAGCCTAAAATTTATCCGTCCCATTTGGTCATTTATTGTAGAACGCGAATGCGAAACAACGCGCAAACATAATATACAATTAGACGTGCCCATAAATGTACCCTTAATAATAAATAAATAGCGAGTATATATCCTGTATATCATATTTATCGGTACATCGTACCTATATGACTGTATAATATGAGGATGCCAACAGTCCATTTTGTATACCACGTGGTGGGTGTGTTATTACCGCCCTTAATTGTTCTAATGCCGATTCAAGGAAATCGCACTACTTCAACTCATCGTGTTATTATAAGACATCAAGTAACCAATCGAAATTTTATAAATATCTTATTATTTAATAACTATACATATTTTTGTTATATTATTTAAAAAAAAATAATAGTATCGATTTTATGTACAAATGTTCTAATCAAACTCATTGACCCTTTCATCCACATGCATCAAATATTATAGTTGTTAAAACATTAAAATAATCTATTATATATATATACAATCCAGAACATTGCACACAAAAGGTTTGGACCTCTAATCCACTATACTTACAATAGTTACAACGAAACAGTATCAATTCATTATGCAGAGACGATTATAATATATAATCTAAAAACTAGGTACCTATGTATATTATAGTCTATAGTATATCTGTATAAGGTAGTTTCGCTCACTTCATGCAGAACAGGATAATGATGTACTACATATCATATACATCTGAGAACGACAAATCTAAACAATTCCAAGTTGATCAGAGACCTCCACTGTGTTTGATATATTAAGAGGCTTAGAAGATGTTTTAAATATATTATACGACGTGCCGATTTTTTTATTGAGCGTTTAGATTTTAGAACAACCCGTATAATTTTTAGGATTTGACTGCACTTACTTTTGGCACACGTCTTCGATATTTGTACAGTTATTATATTTTCTAACTATACTGATGAAATCAAAAAAATTATCTGTTCATTGTTCTATTTAGGTATATGCGGTATGTCATAATTCATAGTAATATAGAGATCCTGGAAAACTGTACGAAACTTTTGGAGTTTCTATAACACCCAAAATTGTGTCCATGTGATTGTGAATACTATAACAGTAAATGATAAGAGTACCTATATTACTATATAGAACTTGAAGACATTTTCAATATTCTAGCCAACACATTTAATATACGTGTACCTACATAGTTAAGTAGTATAAAATGCAAATATTACAATATGCCTATTATGAATGGGTTTTTATACCATAAACTATAAAGTATATAAGTAAAATTATTATTGTGTTGACTATTATTTATTGATCGAACCTAAACATGACCTAAGCGTCTCAAAGCATAAGACCCTTTGTTAGTTTGTTATTGCGTCAATCGTAAAAAATAAATATAAATTTGATTGACGATATAATACAAAGTAATCTTAATGTATTAATATACGTGGAAATGCCTATGATGCCGAAGTGAAAAACTTAAAAACGAATAGGTATATTATAGTAATAAATTATCCTATTGAGCCATTACGGTATGTAATTGTATTATATTTTCAGGAGATCGTTTATTGGACCATTAATCATTACAGATTCTTTTGTGGATTACGTATACGTTAAAGAAATTTCAGTTTAAATAACAAATTTAAATTTAATTTATTGAACTGCAGAGCTAATGACGTTATTGTTACATCACGTTATCACAAAACAATATAATTATCACATCATCAAAGATTATTTGAAAATGAAAAAAATATATGTATCAAGTCTAAAATATACTAATAATTAATACATTTTAAATATTTTTGATACCATATACCTAATTAAAAGTATACAATGGAAATAAAGTACATTTTATGGGAAACAATGTAATGGAGTACTGTACAATTTTCCCATAAATAATTTTTAAATTTAATGTTTAGACTAAAGTTATGATTAATAATTATTTTTTAATCATAAGACTAATTTAATCATTTGTTTATTTTGATAATTTATTTTTAATTAATCACTTATTCTTATATGTAGATACTTAAATAATGAATCTGAATAATTGTTTTTGTCATTTAGATTATATAAATATACTAATTATTTACCTGTGTGGGAGTTAAATGAATTAGACTAGCCAAATGTTCTCGTTCCGGCGCTGATAAATATTTTTGTTGTTTGAACCTCCGTTCTAATTCATAAACCTGTAAAAGTAATACAATAACTATAATACAGGTTATATTTTCGTCTCTTTTGAGGTAAATCATATAGGGATAAAACATCGATTTTGGAAAGGAAATAAATACAGACACAAGCCAAAGCCCGGAGGGGAAGAATATTTGGACAATGTATAAATGGGATGGATGTGTTCGTGTCAAAACGATGCTTTCGTGGATTTGACGTGACGCCTGATTGTGTTTACATTTATACAAGAAATGTGGATTTTGAGACAGTTTAAGTGCGCTGTAAACATCTATGAACTTGAATAGTAAATATAGTTTTGGGTTTCAGAATAGGTTCTCGTGCGTAAATAAAGATCATATATATAATATAATATACGTGCACTGATATAAGAACGCAAACTAAAAAATAAAAATAAAATACACTTTATATAGGATAAAATGTTAGATAAATGTTTTATTTTGTAAAATACGACTTCAAATTCAAATTAAAATAAAAAATAAATAGAGCGTGAATTGAAAAATAATATTGTCAGGTTGTCAATCGTACCTATAGGCTTTTAAGTAGCTATATATTATACAGCTGTAAACTCATTGACACATAATTATTAATCTAATATTCATTATACATATCTTACATAATATGTATAAAAGTAAAAATAAACTTAAATATTATATTGTTTCTGAGTCAACAGTCATATAATTCCGCTACATTCTGAGTAAAATCTGAATCCGTAAAAATAAAAAAAAAACATAAGAATTGAAACGTATTCAAAATTACACGATTATACCTATATAGAATAATATCATATTATACATATATAGTTTTACGTACTTGAGCCTGAGTGAACAGCACTCTCCGCTTTCGTCTCTGGGTAAGTGGAAACTGTAGAGGTGGTTTGATATCGCATTCCATGTTTGTCATACCATTCATCGGGGTGTTTGACGAGCCCATCAATCTGGATACTGCAATAACACACGATCGTTATTAAATTTGAATTTTTGGCATGGTATAATAAAGGTCAACGACTTTCCAGCCTAAAAACAGCGCTCATTGGGAATTCATTACGTCTATATACCTCTATACCATAAATACGTAAGGGTCTGGCGAATAATCCCTGCAACACCCCTTTAAACCACCTTGTAAGATGCTCGTTTATTGACTCATGAATATTTCATAATATAATATACTATAATATATATTATTACATATGTATATTTGAACAGGTTTATACCTTTTGATCTACGTGAAATTTTATTCACTTTTTGTATATTTTCTACATAGATTACTGACATTTATCATATTGATGTTGAGTAAATTTGTTAATTATCTGCGTACCTTTATTGATCGTATTGATACGTATGATATTCTCGTTAAAAATATATCACTTATGTAATAATTTTAATATATACCGTTGCGTCTATCGTTATCACAATGTATGTATGAATTTCAGATTATTTAGCGCTTTATTCAATAGATAAGTACCTACATTATATTTAAGATAATTATTAAAGATTCAAAAATAATAATTTGAAGAAATAGAATAATGTTTTTCTGATATTATTACTTTAATAGTTGATATTTATAATACATAAACATAAACATTTTGACATTTAGTCTTATGAGTTATGACATAATATTAATCCTTCTCTATCTATGCCACTACATACTAACCTACGATTTGTTATGAGTTATGATATAAAAACTAATTCGTATCTATTAATATTGAACGATTTACATGTTTATAATGTACATAATCATCCAAACCTTAGATAATAATTGTATAAAACGACTCATGAAAAAAACCACCGAGCCAATCCGTAAACTGATCGCACTGACCTACGTCGTATAATGTATTTCACGTAGGTCTAGGTTTATCGATATTATCAGGGAGCGGAGCACAATTTTGTATATTAGTTACTCGTGAATAATATTTAACAAAACCACGTAATATACCTGGTAAGATATATATATATTATAATTATATTGTTATTTTATTCACAAATTCAGTATAATAATAATTACGTACAATAAATGTACTGTGCGACTGCACGTCTGCATTACGGCGGAGCGTATACGAAATAGTGTTGATCAAGTGCTGCGTAGGTTCCAATTATTATTTTGATGACAGGACGTACGTTCGTACATAATATAGCCGGCAATATATATTAATGTACCCTCCCAGCCACCACACGCACTGACATACACACACACACACAAGCACATTGTTCATGCCAGTCACAAAGCAAACACTATATATATTATAGCCGCGCCTTGTCAACTACAAATGGAGCGTGCGATATGGGTTCCGAGCTTTTTGTGTGCGCGCATTATCCAGAGACGATTTTTGACAGGTTTTTGCCTAACGGTGGGGGTAGGGGGTTAAGGAATCGATAAACACCCTGTACATATAATAATAATATATTCCAAGACACGTGTCGGTACAAGAACGGAGATGCGTGAGTGCGCCGCAGTGTGTATATAATATATAATGTACCTATATATGTAATTGCGTTTTGTATCTATTATAATATGTGATCTTGCATGTATGAATGTTTGCCGGTAAATATAATATTATAACATTCAATATATTATAAGCGGGAAACGAGTTATGCCTACCTAAGAAATGATATCTGTATAATCGATATAAACTTAGAAATACATTTCGGCGAGTATTACCTATATATTGTATTATTGTTATAATAGATAATAAAGATGGCTATATCTGAGGCTACGGCCGTATCCAAAGTTATTGTTATGGATTAATGGTCATAATATTATAAGCTAACGTGGTGCCGAGGTGAATGTTTAACAAATACCATAATATGAGATATTTTTTCATTTTCGTAATAATCGTATAAGGCGGTACCTATATAAGCGCTACTAATGCCCGACCATCTTTTGTTTGCGGACCACATCAGTAAAATTACTTTTTCGTTGGAGCAAATATTAAATAATGAAATTTGTATAAATGCCTCACAGATAATTTATTAATTATAGTAAAATCGTATAATTTCAAAATAATTACAATATATTTACGAAATAATACCTATGGGTTTTTAATTTTGATTTTAATAATTAATTCTAAAAGCCACAAGGTAATTTAAATAATATACCTATATTTTCAATATTGCTAGTTATTTATTATTAATTACTATAAATGTATTAAACCTTCATTTTATATTATCTATTGATTATTATTATTTTAATTTATTGTAAATATAACATGAAATTCATTTTACATTTTACGTCCATCTCTTATTATATGTTTTAGTTTCAAATTGGATAATTGGATGTAATATTCTAATTTTGAGAACTAAGAAGACAATAAAAAATTATAAAATGACTATTGAATTAATCTTTCCTATTTGAGTATTTTAGAAACAGAATCTTAATGTCTTCAAAGTATTATCATTTATCTCGTATTCGTGTAGGTTACTAATTATATACAATTACTATAAATATAGGTACGAGTTTAACACAATGTTCAAGTCTCATGCAATATTATTCAATATAATTATCGTTTTAGTACCTAAGTATTAATTACTTATTATAAAAATTATTTTTAAGTTTTATAGTGCATTTAAGTCAGCAGACAATAATACATCTGTATATATACTCGAGTATACTTAAGAAAGTGTTTAAATTTGTTGTTATTCCAAGAAACTTGTAAGATTATCGTTTTAATATTCTCAGTGCTTAAAATATGTTTTAATGTTTACTATTGGGATTCATACTTAGGAAACTTTGAAGAACAGTTTAAAAGTTGAAAAGATAATACTTACTTCTTGTAACTATCAATTGTATTCTTTAGACTTCTAGACCATTAAAAAATTATCAAAATTGAAAAATTACATATACTTAACAAAATTATTCAACCGTTTCGCAGCCAATTTTCTCAAAAGTTGCAAGAGGTGTAGTATGGCCATAAAAATTAACATAGTTATACCTGCGCCACCGTATATTCAAGTACATCTCGATTTTACATTAATAATTAAATATGTAGTACCTATATATTTGGTTAAAAATTTTACAACAGAAGAGATAACCAACTAACATTAGGTACAACTATGAAAAATGACGATTTTGTGAAAATTGACCGGCTACCATTTGCAACTAGTTGATTCATTTATATAAGATCCTATACTGTACCTAGTCTATAAGTCATAAAATTAATTATATGAAATCTAATAAATTATAATATTCGTTTAATGATGTCAAGACATCCCTTGAATTTGTTTATAACAAAAAAAAATATTTAATTTACATAAATATACATTTAAAATCTTATTAGTCCAATATTTTTTTTTTAAATTAAACTAACTACTGTGTGTTTCTATTAAAAAATTACAGTTTTTGTTAGAACACATAGGTATAAAATGCGTTACCGTTATGTTGTTATGTAATATAAATACTACCTATATTCACAAGATTTCTCACGTTGTTTTCTGACTGATTTCAGTATTAAGGCAAACATTAAAACCTAAAGAAAAATGTACAATTATCCCACGAGTTCCGTTCAACGATTTAAACTTATAAAAAAACAATATGGTCGGGTTTGACAGACCTTGACGAGCACAATTTATTTTAATGGCCGCCCCTTCGTACATTGCCCACATCAATAATTCCGCATTTCCTTTTCCATCGGTTCGGCAACATGGCATAATAAATAATAATAATAATAATAATATGTACGGTATATGGTATCTATATACGTATAGTATATTATATATTATATCATATGATTTATGCATATACCACAAAAGACATCACTCGTTAAAAACCGTGGTTTAGTATTGAAAACTTATTTAGTTTTTACAATGCGCGTGAAACCACATTATACAACATAATAATATAAGACGCGCGATCGAATAAAGGATATCCGGACGGGTATTGCATTTTTCGTCCGCGATTGACTCATCCGGCACCTTTCGAGTGGGCGTTTCACGTGCGTATATTGCCACCGATTTTTGAATGAACGAAAATTATTATCTGGTCGACAAATCGGGAAATGCGGCTATTATATTATTATTATTATTATATTGTGTACACGAAATAACGCGTTGAAAGGTTCTTTTTAAAACGCATTATAGTAGATATATACCTGCTGCAGTGATCTTAACATTCTACTACATCATCACTGTAGCATCGTGGGTGTCCCCCGTCCAGAGGAGTGAGAGCAAAAAAAAAAAAAAACCCCGGTAGAAAAGATAATATTTTGATAGCTTGATTGCTATCGAACGAGGGAGAGGGTTCGTTTATATACGATTGAAATAAACCAATAACAAGCGCATTGTCGGGCTCGCGCGTCCGGGAAGCGTATATTTTTACCTGTTTGTCAAAACCAAAACTACGTCAATGTTTTCCTAAGTTTCCGAAGCCACGGAGTATAAAAAAATTTAATGAGTCTTCCCCCCCCCTCCCCCTTTATGCAGTCGTCATCGCTCGTTTCCGAATGGAATTCGTTTCGGTCGCCGTATTTGTATTTGCCAAACATCGGTAGCCGGTCGGTATTATACAGGTCCAGCAGGCCTTGGAAATATTTCTTAGGCAAACACTGCACTGGCTATATACAGGGTGACAAATATTATTTTAATGCTGAACGGAATGAACGAGACGCACAATAGTCCATGTATAACGTGTTTAGGCATGGTTCATTCATAATATATATATATAAATGATGGACATCGTTGGAAAACACACATAAAAAAATGTGCTTGGTAACGTCCAACAGACGTAGCTGGCTTATACCTACCTCTATATACATTATTATGACTATACCGATCGATTTTATTGTTACTCGTATGATATGGAGGTCATAGTATTATTTTAGACGTTCGATTTATAGCCTTGTTAGAATATTCTCGCATGTCTAAACGCACAAAACACACAGTTAAAACACGATTTTATTGTTTAGAAGACATTTTTTATTTTTACAAAGAGATTTCATTATGGTTTGAAATAACAATACAACAAGATTTAAAATATTTATTTTTTGTATACTTAAGTGTTTATTGAATAAAGTTAATGTGTTTAAAATAATGTAGCTTTGGTCGATTTTAAAAACGTTAATTAAATATTAGAATGAATTACATAATAAACATTGAAAATCATTTTTAAACCTAGTAATATTTTTTATAAAAAATATTGATTGATAAAATCTATACATATTAGATATAGTAAAATGTCTAGTGTCTACATTATATTAATGTTAAATAGTATATTCTACAGGAGCCCACTCAATGCACAGTCTGTGGGGTTACTCTAACAGTAAAACATATAACAGAATGCTATCAATACACCGACGAACTCAAAAAATTCAATATTCCACCCAACATGAACGAAGTATTAGGACCAGGCATCGAAAACATATCAAATATATGAGCTTTCCAAAAGGAAGACCGACCAATATAATAAAATTTAAACCTTTTGTTAATGATAATTATAACATTAATATTAGTAGAAATTACATATTATTAACAATATATTATTAATTGTACAATTTTAGGACCAGAAATCACTTATTATGTATTTAACACAAAAACTAATAACCTTTGCTGTTGATGTTTTTTTTAAGTTCAATAAAAAAAAAAAGTATATTCTACAAAAGAATAAAGGAGTACCTACTTAATAGAACTAATAATATACGTATATATTGTTCAGTACTAAGTATAGGTATAAATTATACCGTATAATTTATAATATTTTAGTACAATTATTTTTAGACATAAAACAATACTACGACTTAGGGTTATTTACTATAGCAGATAGCAATGCTATATAAATATATTTTTATAGAAATGTAGTTGAAAGTAATTTATCTGAAGTATAATATAATTAATAGGTATAATAATTTTCATTTTTAGTTGGTAATAACATTTTAATTTTAATTAAATATATGTTTAGTTGATTTTATATAGATTTATACAAAAAAAAAGATACCTACCTACTTAATTAATTATGTACATATAATATATTAATAAAATGTATTACCCTTGTAACATTATTATACTACATTTAAACCATGCTATTCACGATTTAACAGTTTTTAACAAAAGTTAATGAATAAGAATTAATTAACTTTAATAATGTTATCTATAGTTTCTTAAACTTTAAGTAAATCTTAGCCCTCGGTTAGATATCAAAGTCCTACATGCATATTTCTCCAATTTTTACAAAACCCTATCGTTAACAATTTCGTAAAAAATTAGTATTATTAAAAAAATATATATTGTGTATCGATGGATATTAAATATTAATAAAATAAACATTAAACACATACAACAGATATTATATTAGGCAGATGATTTACCCTATCCTATTTTAATCATCAGCTCATAGGTTAAAGAGTTTATAGAATGTAAATACAAGGGCCGCCCATAAAAAACTTTAGGCAGTCGATCAAGACGACTGAGGCGTATGTGGCCATGTGGGGATGTTCTTATGGTAGGTTCATAATAAAAAGAGGGATAATGACATTATAACGACTGTTGTAATAACCGGTTAGATAGTGTACATCCCGCGGCAAATGTTTTGCGGAAAAGGGGGATCTCATATAAACGGATCCCGGTCTAATCCAATATGACACCCTGAATGCACACCCCCAGGGTATTTTACGGTCGCTTGGGCATGTTTGTGTGAAAAAAACATAAACATCCTTCGATTAACGATAATAAATTTTTATAGGTCTAATTTGGTATAAAAATGTGTAGATACATTTTTAGTTTTATTTATAATATATTGTCAAATTTATTTAAGTGTCTATATAGGTGAATAATAGTATACATCAAAGTTAAATATAAAACAAAATTAAGGGAGAAAACATCTTTTTTTTTTAATTTCTAACGCGACTAATATTACTATTAATGTATTTTTATTTTTTTTATTAATAAAATATACTTCTCATACACGTACATACCTATTGTTTTAAACTTGAAATAATTTTTCACTGAAATTGCATATTATGTAGGTACGTAGGAATAAATACATAATGATTAATCAGCATAATAGGTAACTAATTAGTAATAATTATAATTTATAGGTCTTATACAACATTATACCTTATATTGACTATGTTATAGGTGAAACGTGATTTTTCAATACTTAGGTATAAGCAAATATGTAATATAAAATTATTGTAAATAAAATTACAAATTCGCTACGATGTCATGTTTAAGAACAAAATCTAATTTTTATTATCCATCAATATCGCAGTAAATGGGCACAATTTTTGATTTTTGAACATTTTATTTGCATGTCTGTGCACATATTCAATATTAGTACCTACATTTAAATATTCAATACGGTGCAAAGGAATAACATGTTATAATTTAAAACCAATATTTTCAACCAAAACTTATATAATTGCTTAGCCCTAAAGTAATAAGTTATTTAATATATCTGACTATTTAAATAAATAAAATACTTAACGTAATAAAATAAATATAATATATTATTTGCATATTTTGTCTATTTTTGGATATTGTTTAGGATATTTAAGGAAATATTCATGCATTTTTAAGTGCTATAGAATCTTAACCCTAGTAACAACAAATTAGCTAAACATAATAAACTTAATTTCAAATCCACGAATGTATTGTTATCTATTATCTATTTATTCAATATTGTATAATATCTTATCAGATTAATTCAATGTATTGACTAAAATTATTATAAAAATTATGTAGCAAGACCTACATCCTAAAAATTTGTAAATCTATTGAACTTTAAACCCCACAACAAGCATTAGCTTATAGGGGTTTAGTAACTTTTTATGTAAATATTGTGTTCAATACTTATATATGTTTAGTTACAATAAAATTACTATTATTATAAATAAGAAATAGGTAGTTGGTAAATTTATCATTTTATTATTATTTCATAAAACTATATAGATATGTAGTTGAACTTTAAAAATTTAGTTGTTAGGTCTTAGAATTTAATTACCATTAAACAATAAAATAATACGCAACCTTAATCACAAAACAAAAAAATTATATAATTACTTAATACTTAAAATAGCTTTATGTAAAACCATTAATAAATATATGTATAATTTTAGTACCTATTAAACTCTTAAATAATTTTAAATGCTTATAATATTATGTTTTAATACTGAAGAATTTTAACACATTTATATACAGGAATTATGTAGATATACTACCTTATTATCAACAATTAACATTATATTATCAACGACTTTTGTTTTCAATTAATACCGATAACATTAAGCGTATTTAATTCGTCACTAATATATCATACATATATTATAGTTGTCTGTAGTCTGTTAGTTTGTCTATATATAGTATCTATAGTGTTAACGGTTTAGTTTAACAACTTATCGATATATATCATATAGGTGCGCAAAAATCTGCTGGTATGTTATTGAGAAGTACATTTTAAATTTGACTGTGAAATATTTATTTAATTTTCGTGGACTTTTAGAAATAATATTGAATGTCATTATTATGTAAAAGAAAATATTCAAACTTATAATTGCAGCATCGGTCAATCGTCTTTTATTGCTAATATAATTTATGAATACGTGTTTATATTATTATTGTATGATTTTAACTTACTTGCAAACCGTGGGTCGTTGGCTGGTGCCCCGTACCACGTGGCCGAATTCCCGTACGACGTGACCATGTCCGGCTGACAATATTGAGGTGGCGGCGGCGGCGGCGCCGGGAATTGCGGGTGCACGTGCCAGCTGGCCGCGGCCGGTCCCGCTCCAGGGACGTTATTATTGTTGTTGTTGTTGTTGTTACCTCCACCGCCGGACATGGCTCCTGGGCTTCCGGAGGCACTGCCACCGGTGCTACCGGCCGTGCTGGACCTGTGGTACGGAGAAGGCGAGCCGCACAGCTCGAGCTTACGGTACTCCTCGATTGGGCTGAGTATGTCGGTAACGGAGAACGGTGTCGTGTGCGCGGCGTGATGGTTGTGATGGTGATGGTGGTGCGGTTTGGGGCTCAGCGACATCGCTAGGTCAGCGCTGTTGAGCTCCGGCAGCAGGTCGCCCGAGCTCTCGGAGAACACGGCTGATGCCGCCGACGAAGCGGCCGTCACCGAGAGAGCCACTTTCGCGGTTTGTCCGAAAAATTTATACCCGGAAAAACGGTGCGGCCGCGATCGCGCCGAATTTTTTTAGCCGTTTTTTATTTTTCGACGCCGGCGGAATGCGGAATCGGCTACTGCACTATCACGTCATTGCGGTGAACGGGATTTTTCCGAATTTTTTTTAACGTGATCCGCGTGTGTGGTGGCGCGGCCGAGAAAAAAAGTAAAAACAATAATAATAATAGCACAAAATAAATAAACTCTGAGGCTCTCGTGTGTGGAGCACCACCCGAAACTAGTGTCACTCGAAACTGGACTACTCGACGTCGACGAGAGGACTCGAGGGCCGCACTCGAGTGGTGGAGCCCCTCGGCCCCGCGCAACCCAACCGGCCGTGGGACGGAACCGTGTGGAGGCGTGGCCGACGTCGACCAATAGCTGCGGAACCTGTGCCGACACAATGCGAAAGGTTACGATGAAAAAAATGAAAGAGAGAAAAAAGAAAGAAAAAGAAAAAAGTTTTACACTGCAGCGCGCGTATACGTATACGAAGGGTAAAAATCGTAGATAACAATCGGTAGCGATTCGGAAGGGGAGGGTGGGGGTCGCAGATAAAAACTGTTACCGGGTGCAATAAAAATAGCGATATTTCCGGTCGTGTATAAACCTTTATATGTATATATATAATATATACCTATATAGGTGCATGGTATACATATGCGGCATAACAGTCCTATGTATAAAATAAATACTCGGAGGGCACAGGATTGGTTTTGATATGGCACTCCGGGCCGATGGGAAAAGTAGGGTTTTATAGCAGCGGTTAGGGTGGGGGGGGGGCTCTCGTGCGCGCTAGAAGCATCATCGTCTCAAAGTAGCGTAATCAATTACACGCAAAACGAGTACTGGCGAGAGGTACTTATCGCCACGAAAGACAACACCATTTGACTTAGCCAAGTGCATCGCATCGCCTCCACCATATACCACGCTTGCTGCACTCTCTCCAGCTATATACATAAATATATAGATGAGTATGATTGTATGAAGAATCCGAAATCGGTTAACCGAAAGCCGCGTCGATATGATGTGTACTTATATAGGTGTACGACGCGTATTATTATGTTATGTGATATATACCTATTATATATCACGCCATATATAAGTGTGCCGCAAGGCGCAAGGTATATGGCCGTATGGGATGGAAGTTTCGATTTTCATCCAAATTGCGTTATTTTGCAACAGGATGGTTTGTATAAAAAACATTTCTGAACGGTACTTGATAAACATCATAGCGAATTTCAAGTTTTAACAACAATAATTAAAATTACATATCAAACATTACTGCACTAATAATGCCTATATATGACACAAATTACTGATTTTAACTCATCTCATGCGAGTCATCATAACATAATTATATATAACATATTATAGCCATATAGATATAGGTACACATTTTACGATTTACCTATATTACAATATTAGGTTACACTTTTTTTTTTTTTATTAATTATTTGAAGAAATCTACAATCTATACATGGTTTTTGTACAATAAGTAGGTTTGATATATGAAAGGTAAGAGAAAATAAAAAAAAATGATATGAATAGTTAGATTAGGGAAGATACCCAGTGGTAACACCCTGAGGTTAGGTTACACTTACGCCTCTAATATTATATTATGTTGTAAATACAATAATTATTTTATAGGTTTACCAATTGATTTTCTATATTAATTACGAATCTAATATGTAGTTTAGATACAGTACTATAGTATAATATATATACATATTATAATCCTATATAATATTAAATGTTTTATTACTAAATTATATTTATTTACCTACCTATATTAAAATATTAAATCATAATACGTCTTATTTTATTTTATTTTATTTTACTTAAAACTTAGAACTATATATCTAGAAGTAATTTTAAATAGAGTAGGTATATATACATTAATTAAATATGTCTATTGATAATATAGACTAAATAGTTAATAATAAAACCTATTATCCTTATTTTTATAATTTTCTACAGCAAAAGTTTAGAATATTTTCTGGTATAAACTTTCAAAATGTAGGAATTGGGGTTATTCAAAATCATCTTCAACTTTCGAAATTACTTATAACCTTTTTTTAATGGAGGCTTAAAGTACTTTAAATGATTTACAATATAATATAAAGACTAGAGCGCTAATCCATCGGAAAAATTAGATCAACTTTGCTGAACAGAACTATATTTCTGAAAAATACATACTTTTAAAAGGAGCAGGATTAATTAAAACCAAATACCAACTTTTAAATAGGTACAGAATATTTATAGTTCTATCTTAATAGAACCCGCAGACCAAATAGTATTACGCTGTACGTGACATTTATCTCGTTGTAAACAAACTATCAACTATGCATTTAGCAGCACAACAATAAATATTCAAATTTTTGAAACATCAGTGGATATATTAACATCTTCCTGCCATGGTCATTAATTTAGAAACACAAATATTAATAACAATTTTTAGTTGAATATTATTACGAGTTATTATTTTGTGATATTAATGTCTATATAATTTAATTAATAATATATTAAAATATTAAAAAATATAATAATATGTATATTTAATGTAGATAGGTGGTAGAATTGATAGATAATAATATGTAAGTGCAATTGACAAGCAATTAATGAATACATTTTTTTTTTTATTATTATTAATCTTAGACAGATCTCTACTTATGAATTTTGGGACCAGGAACTCATTTTTTATTAGGGCCTCTTAACTTAAAATATAAATTCAGTTTTTTTTTGATATTTCATTTGTTTATGTTTAATTTATATTTTGAGATTATAAATAAACTATAATGAGACGGTGATGAGTCTATAAGTTATTTTATTATTTAACGCTGATTGATAGGTACAAAGAAATCGTATATAACTGTATTACAGTAATAGGTTGTGGTGTATGTGGGCCCAAATTATGTCAGGGCCCGAGGCTGCAACCCCCTAGCCACCCTTAAGTAGGGCTCTGATCTTAGATGTATATAGTTCTATAATCAAATCATTTATTTGACGCAGTGCGTATTGTGGAGTAAATCGGAATACGTATGCCTGTGTGACAGATAAACACGACGTATGATGATTGTATGAATACCCAAACACCATTTAATATTCCTAAATTATTATCCTTAGAAGTAGAAGCTGGCATACCGCGGGAAGATTTTATGCAAATTTTAGTACTTGTAATTTGTGCTATCAATAGGTACATAATAAAGTGCATAATAAGTAGTCTGTTATAAAAAACCACATGTAATTTATTGTGCCACATTGCCACATATAAATATTAATTTTGTTAATTGGCGCTACACTTTTAATTTCAATTATTTGAATTTATCTACAGATAAATGTACGGAACTTAGTTATAGCACTTAAAACGTGAATAAAAAACATGGATTATAATTAAAAACATGAACGATTGGACAATGAATTCAGAATTATAATATTCATGATTTTTACATATTTTATTATTAACTCATATTATATTTAGTATATTACTGATATATTACTAATTTATGTACACAAAGTACCCACGTACCTAATACTTCAATTATAATATATTAGCTTACACATTGTTCTATTTTACTTTATGTAGGTACATTTTAATATTTTTTCTTGAAATGTACCTATCTATTAAAATTAATTATTAGTACAGTAATTTATTAAAATTTCTATGAGGTTAAAAATAGTGCAAAATATAAATTTTATAGGTAAAAATTTGCGCAGATTACATAATGCTTTTTATCTGGTTTTTGGTATGGATAAGAGAAAAAAACACAAACCGAATTATTTACTTTTGTGAATATATTGTAGATATTTTATTCAACTCAGTATGTATGTATATTTTGTTTGTAGTGTTTTGTTTTTTCAAAATTGTTGAGTTCATATTTGGTTATTGTATGTATTTCTTTAATAATTACCTATGTGTGGATTCGGCAGTATGTGGCACAAACTGAAACCTTAAAAAGTGGCTCAAATTACTTTTTTTGGTTATTTTTGCGCAAACTGCAAACGTCCTACATACTTGCTCAGAATCTCTTATTGTATACCTATGCAATGGCCAATATTTTATCAATGAATTAAAATTGAACACAGTAGGTACGCTCATAACTACTATATTTACAGCAACTTCTCCCGTTTTTTTAAATATGTTTAAAGCTAGTATTTTTGTAAACAAAAACATAATTAACTACTTAATCTTAAATATTATTCTGATTTCATAGTTCATAATAACATTTATCATATTATTATATTAATATAGTACGATAAATATATTTAACTGATTAAAATATAGGTACACATCATATAATGATATGGTTATCTATGCTAAAAAAATAATTAACCAAAACTAAAAATGATTTAAAAATTATAATCTTGTGTGTTCGACACATTCTTTTGGCTACCTGCTTATATTCGTTAAATATCTCATAGGTACCCACATTTTTCATCAACAAGGTTTCCAGTTCCACTATATACAAAACATAATTATTTGTAATATTGTAATAATATTCAAGAAAATGTCAATATTTTAATTATAACAGAATTATTTTGTATACGATAATACACTTGGTTGGTATTAGTACCTACTACCTATATTTAATTTTAAATTCATCTAATAATATTCATTGATTTTGATGTTTTCTCATTAAACAAAATATTAAATTAACAACTATTGTCTATTACTTCAGCTATTAATATAAAACTAGAACTTTTTGAAGTGCAACTTTACATTTAAACCAAAATTAAGTTCAACTATACATTTAAATGAAATCAAAAGCCTTAAAACCTTAAGTCAGTTTTTTTTTTAATCTTCAAGATTTTTATGATAAAATATGATTTATTCCCCAGTAGGTATATGAATTCTATTCAGAATCATTTCTTAATGTCGATGTATTATAATTTATAGGTGGGGGGAGAGAATTTGAGAGCCCATTGTTTTGAATGTCGAGCATGTACATTTTTTAGAAAAACTCCGTTACATCACGGATGGGGGGTATAAGGAACGTTGTTTTTAAGAGTACTCCAAAATACCCCCCTCGAATAATACAATTTTCTCCTCCGGACGTGTAATTATTATTGTTAGAACTACAAAACGATAATAATAAAAAAAATACCTGGTGCAATATCACTAATCGACGAACGAAATGCATTGTGGTGACATAGAAATGGACTTTCGAGTGGCACTGTTATGTTATTCTTTTTGCAAGGGGGCGCGCGTTTTCAATAAACCCATTCAACCATAGTTGGAGTTAAAACTGCCAAATCTGCATGGAAATAAAAAAAAAACCGAATTTCAACTAATTTATTTACATTATGTTATTTATACTATGTATATTTAACATTCAAATGTGTACAGGGTGGTTCGTCGAGTAAATCATGTATTTATATCAGTGGGGAGTTATGAAGTTTTTATGTTATTATCAAGGTCCACGGTACGAGTCATAAAACGTTTTCAACTGGCTTCAATCTATTATGAATTAATATTTGTTTTCAATAAACAATACCCACTTATCGGTTTTCCTTACTGAAAATCGGTTTCAACATGTCATTAATCATAAAATAAACTGGTAATACGGAAATGCGTATTTCTATAATAATTAATATGTACAGGGACCCTGCAGTTTCTATGAAAAAACCGGGGGTGCGTAAGACCCCTATTTTTCCAGTTGGTCTTATGACATAGATTACACGAATACCAAACTTATGCACGCACAATAAATAATGAATAAATAGATTACTTGAAATAAACAAGATCGCAGTGTAACTCATAATATAGGTACCTACCTATTTATTATATTTTATTATTTAACGGAAATACCACTTCATGTATTGTAACCACGCACAGTTGACAATTTAAAATATAATATAATATTTTTAACGTCCAATCCCGTTAACGGCTACCTACAACAATAACATAATATACGATATCCGTCGAACTAGTTTCGCGCAGTCATAGGTATAGTCTCCTGACTCTAGGGTGTCCACGACCCATAAACGCAGATTAGGTATGCTGCATTCTATATATATGTGTGTGTGTGTGTGTGACGTGTCCGACCTTTTGTTTCCGGATCGCGGGGCAAGGAAGATTAAAGTCTTTTGAACCGTTTTATTGGCCACTTCACCTGCCGTTGCTCTGCATCACTATAATATTATATTGGAATTGTTTCGAGTTCACGGCGGATTATACACCAAATCTCCCCCGCGCATTGTTCCCGGTTTACAGCAGTCAAAAATAATCACGGGACACGCGACTGTACGGCGGTGGCGGAGCACGCCCCGACTCGCGCATCGCATTTCAATCGGTATCCAGTTACAGCAGCCGACTGAAATTAATATGTATCTACCTGTCTGCCAGTGTGCGGGTATATACTATATTATATATGAGGAGGGGTGATTTATAAATGCACTGTATGTATATATATACATAGTTACATTTTACCTAAATATTACACGTGTGTATATAAAACAAATGTCGCCAAACATCGTAGTAGTAGTAGTAGTAGTAATAGTATATCCATTATTATACGGCCATCATACTGTGACTGTGACTGTACGTATTATTATTATATACCTACTTTTACGATTTTCCATCCCGATGAACTGACGTCTAATCAGATTTAGACGTTCGATTTGAGCATATAAAGCTAGAAAGCATTATATTTTTACCGCCTATTGAATTTAACGTAATATATATTATTGTGCATATCATGTAATGTATAACACAAACAGACATCGGCATATATGTAGGTGAGTAAACAGAAATTATAATTTATAGACAGATTCTGCAAATGCATTATTATTATTATTTAATATACTATACAATAGATCTATCCTATAAATCAATAAATCACTATGGGTATACTCCAATTACTTTTCTAACATTTTTTTTAATTTACCTATTTGTTTGATTTACACCAGTGATAACTGATAAGTGATAACTAGACACTCAAAATCAGCTCTTGACAACTTTTCAACATCAAAAAATAAATACGCCGGCCAAATCGACAATCGTTGCCCGTTATCGGTACCATAATATTCCAAAACTTGCTTCTGAGTAGACTTAGAACTAGAAATACTCAATTAGGTTTATAGGTACTAAATGTTGCACGGGCTGCAAATTTGCAGTCTGGTCCGGTCCGGTAATTTTTTTTAATAGTTAAGTCCTACTCGGGAACCATTTGTTGTAACTTGTAAGTAAGCCTGGCCCGGTTTATTTTTTAAGTTTTCTGACCCGGCCCAATTAAAAAGTTTTAAATACTTTCAGTTTCTAACTGTTTTTCAATATTTTTATTTTAAATTTAAGTATATACACACTTCAGATTACACATCCATACAACTATGGAACATAATTTTCAATATTTTCTTTAATAAAGACTTTGTTTATTCATTTTTTTCAATTAATGTTTAATTTCAATTTTGCATACTTCATCTTACTTTTAATCAAAAAAAGGTCCAGCTCGGCCCGGGTAAAAAAATTGGCTTCAAGCAACTGAACCATACATATATTATTAAACACATTAATTTATTGTTATATTCTATACTATACTAATTATTAATCAAATATCTTATTGATACATAACACATTTTTTTGGTGAACAGGGGAGGAGAAATTTCCCCTATTACCATCTCTTGTATCCGCTTTTGAACCAAGTGTATTCCGACAAAGTGAGGTTCACTTACATCAAAGCCCACCCACCAACAGCTAGTAAAATAAAACTATGATATTTTTTTTTAATATTTAATTATATTTCCGTTTGTTTTATTACGGTTGATGTAAAAACAATATTAGTAAGAACAAAAGTATGATGGTATTCCTATACAGACACGATTTGTAAAATTACGACTGATTTTAATTTATAATCATATTATATTTGTGTTATATAATTATTATCCATATTCGATACACGTTTTCTATATGCGTCATGAAAATCACTTGTGTTTTGATGATTCGAAGTAATTCATAGAAATATTGCTGTATACACAAATGTTAACAAGATGAAAATGTGTCAATGTATTATAACGAGCAATGGCAGCTTTGGCGATTATTCAATAGGGTACTTTGTGAAGAAGAGCCTCTCATCAACTGACACCTTAGCTCTGAGGTTTTTGTAAAAGGAAATAAATTTATTTGAGCGTGCTGTTTCCGCCCGGAAACATCAACAAAGCGGCAGCTTTTTGAGCACCTCTCCAACTTTGAGTGTCCTCTTTCTTTGCTCGAAGAACCCGTCTTGGCTACTTGAAACTTGATCAGTCTGCACCTCGTCCTTTTTATTGGTTAAACCAAATTACATACCAGATATCGTGTAATTTCAATAATAATGCTACCTATTGAAACCGTATAATTTTTACCGCCATTATATATGTAATAAGTGTAATAAATAAAACTACTCATTATTATTATAAATTATAATTACACGAAACTTCAAAATGAAATCAACTTATATAGCAAAGCTTAATGTAGGTATATGTGCAATATTATGGGTAGGTGGGTAACGGGTAGATACTAGATACACGGTATGCCTATTAAAAAAAAAATAGGGTAGACATTATTTACTCGATGATAAAATATTGAAGTTTACTAATAAAATATTAATTTGAAATCCAAGACCTTGAAAGGATAATGATTAGGTAATAAATTAATTTAAATTAGAAACAAAAATAAAAACCATAATACTGATGCTCAATAATTTTACGCTAAATGTAATTATATTTATATGGTTACTTCGTTCACGAAATATGGAAAATGTACAATAGTATAACATTGCAGATACCTACATTCCTACAATCTACATATAAATATATAATAAGTTGTAGATTTTATAACTTATTAGTTATTTGATATTTCTAATCCAATAATGATATAGGTATAAGTGTATAATGACTAAAAATTAAGTCTAAATAGGTACTATTTACACGGCTGAACGATTAAATGATAAAATGTATTTGTTTATTAAAAAAAATCCACATTTAAATTGTTACTTAGGTAGTTCTGAAAATTCTCCAAAGCGTTTTATGTACAAAAAAAATCATTTTCGATTACATCTTGCCCTGTATATATATATATTACCGGCAATATAAATTGAAAAGGTAAATCATAATTAATAAATAGCGAATGCCTCTTAGTTTACAAGCAATATTAATATATTATACATTTTTTTAATCCTTGATATTTAGGAAAAATTTAAATAGCTTAAGTATTGTACTAAACAAACGTAAATTATGTAATTATTTTTAATTTGATAAGTTATGTATAAAATACATAACTTAGGTATATTATATTATTTTTGTGAATCGCTTTAATAGTTATGCGACATAATTTGCATATATTGACCCCTTGTAATATAATTGTTTGGTATTTGTGTAGTATTATAGATTTAACCTACCCATGCCATCAGTTTTAATTTTGAAAATTTGTTAATTTGATAAATTATAATTTAATTTTGTATTTGGCTAAGTCCACTATGTAAAGACTTTAGATAGTATCCATGGTGTTGCACGAACTACTGCTTCGAAAAATCATTGATTATAAACGATAAACGTTTGACATATTGTGTATAATCGATGACAATTGGTGAGACTTTGTTGTATTTTAAAAAATTATTTTATGTTTACGATAATTTATGAGGTCGTTTATTACGATCTTTGGAAATTTCATGGTATTGCCTCAGCTGTCATTGGATACAATTTGTCTAAGCATATTATTATAAATTAATAACAATAATACCTATGCAACTGTCATCCACGTGAAGTTGTCCCCACTAAAAAATACTGAGATTAAATACCTAAATAGGAGCTAAGCTACATTTACACTAATAATTATTATTATAATTATAAAAATTGCAAGTGGCGTGGTAGCTAAACTAGATTTATGAAAATAGCAATTTTGTAATCATAGGTAATTACTATAGTATTATTATTATAGACATGATGGATTTGATAGTTTGAGATAAAAAAAAAACAAACTAATACCTACATCCTGTGAACAATAATAATGTAGTTCTTTATTATTTCCATAACGATGAGTTACATAAAGTGGCAATATGCTACCTTGTCATGTTTCAATAAGACACGGACTGCAATAATTCAAGAATTGAATAGTAAATATAAGAATTTAAACGTACCTAACGACATACAAATATTTTGACAACTGTGCTAGTCTTGCTAAAAAAACTAAAAATGCATAAGAAAAACGAGTTTTTTTGGAGCTTAATTTACGGTGTCAAGTCGATTTAATCGGCTTTCAATCTCTGGTGTAAAATTTGAATATATTATCATGATATATCAAGTCCATATTATCTAACTAATTTTGTTATCCGTCTATGATCAAAGGACAAAGATAATCTCAAGAACAAGGCCAATACAAAATAAAAAAGGTGGGTAAGTGGATGCCACTCTGCTGTACAGTAGGTTACAAGTGGGTCACTGTAATGGATAGTGTTAAATTTGAATTCAATGATATAATATCATTGTATAAGAAAAACGATTCTGCATGAGCGAAAACGGTCAGTCAGCCTATGATATTACCAAGTATATTTGATGATATTATTGCGAATAAAGTAATTTATATATAACCTATTTACGTGGAGCCTTGTTTTCAATTTTCAATCCTTAGCTATAAAAGTTGAACATTTTATAAATTTTTAACTACAAAATAATTATTAAATTATAAATTTGATAAATTTTGTCAAAATTTGAACTTTAAATGCTTATAAAAAAAATTGTGCCAATGTATTTTTAATATTTTTCAACTGCTATTAGAACGATATATCAGGAGTCTTATATTAAATTTTCACGCTTTTTTACCCAACAAATAAAATTGTATTGATGCTTACAGAAAAAAAAAATTGAAAACTGACAATGTCCGTAGACAGCTCAAAAAGAGCCAAATCATTTTCAAAATTGTATTGTGTATAGAAAACGCTAATACAAACATTCAGTGAAATTTTCAAGTATCTAAAATCATACGTTTTTTAATTACAACAAAATAAAAAAATTGTTACATGAGAAATCGAGTGAATATCAAATGCTGTAAAAATGTGAATTTCAAACGATCATAAAAATTTAATTTGACTTTTTTGTAGACATTTTTATTTTGATAAAGGTAGAAAAACTTATGGATAATCTTGTATTACATTTTCAAATCTTAGATTTAAAAAGAAAAATTTTTTATGAATTCTAAACTCAAAATAATTTGCTAATTTTCGTGATTTTTCCGTATTTTGTTAAGATTTGAACTTTAAATGCTTATAAATAAAAACTGTGACTAAGGATTTTTAATTTTTTTTCATCTTCCTTCGAAACAATAATCTAGGAGCCTTCTATTAAATTTGCAAGCTTTTTTAACCAACAAATAAAATTTTATTGATATTTATAGAAAAAAATTGAAAACTGACTATGTCCTTAAACAGCTCTAAAAGAGTCAAATTATTTGGAAAATGTTATGATGTATAGAAAATGCTAATATAATCATTCAGTCAAAATTTCATATACCTACGGTTATTTTTTTTAGAGTTACACTAAAAACCAAAATCGATTTTCTCGAAAACAGATTTTGCGTAAAAATTCCCGTCTTTCCTTAATTTTCCTTTTTTTTTCACGACGCTTTTGAAAACTACTGGGAAATTTTTACTTTTGACCCTCCAAGGTACCAACTAGATTCACTTTCCTATCAGAAAAGTTACTATTGAAGAAAATCCAATCACTTTTACCGTCCTAAAAGGTGATGACAGACACAAAAAAAAAAATAAAAAAAACACACATTATTGTAAAATCAATACATTCATCGCTTCGCTCAGAATCTAATATGGTCAGATAAGAAACTTTTAGCTGCCAAATTACATTGCACAGTACGGGAATTCCTGTACCTGATGTTCACAATACTCGAAAGGATGCACGAAATATATTTAATATATATTTTAGTAATTAACTACGTCAGCATTCTATGAAATAACTAGTCGTTTTACACAATGCCTAGTCAATATAAGAATACAATACTGATAAATAATTGTTATTACTTATGTATATTTCGTAAGATCACACGACATTATGCCTAATTTCTAAATTATTCAAATTGCCTATATACCTGATATCTAATGACATCATCCATTTGGCTTTAAATTATGGTAATTTGAAAAATAATTTTTCCCATTCGTATATTTAACATCGGGTGTAGAATTCCGATTCTATAGACGTGGTGCATGGCGTATGTCCCTCGTATATTAATATATTATTATAAATATACCGTCTATAAATGTTCCTCTTTCATTATATTGACGGGAGCTGCCTGCATTAAAAATTGAGGTAGTTATAATCCCTAGTGATTACTGCGTTGTCGACTTATAACGATTTAGGTGGGCCTTAACGACGCACGCGACTTTTGAAATAATAATAAACAAAAGGGGTAGTTCTGGGATGTGCGGGCGAACGGCCGACCGGTTGTACGGAGGAGCGGGTGTAGCGGCGGCGGTGGTGGCTTCGGCGGCGGCAGTGGGGCTAGCAGCAATTATTGCATGTCAGCGAGGCCTTACACCAATCAAATACTAATAAAGAGCACACGCGCCAGGGTTTTTGCAAAACAAATAAAAATAACCGGGAACAAACAGTAGGATTTTTAAAAATGCTTTTTAAATTAAATCTGACTGCGGCACCCCGCGTGTGACCCGTGACTTTTCGTTCGTGATAATTGAGGCTTTGCCGTCAGCCCGCGAACGAATATACAAATTTTAGGTGCTTATAATGCAGCCGTAGATGTTTTTGGTTCAAAAACAGTTTTTTTTTTTTGTATTTTTCAGTACGATGATGTTATGTTAGCTTGTAGAAGAGAGATAATAATCTCGTCGTCGCTGTTATACTTATCTACTTCGTTTTGACTAAAATTGCAGCCTATAAAAACTTAGCGTCCATATAGGACAAATAAAAGGAAATTTGGAGAAGATCGAAAATGCATAATAATAATAATAATAATAAAAAACTTATACAAAAACGACCCTCGTGTGTTCTCATAATAATATACACAGCGATTATTGTCAATCCGGAGATCAGTTCCGGTTCAGTTCACATGCATGAAACACGCTTACCAATAAAACGCAAATTTCAAGAGATAAACATCGATTATTCCGAACGTGGGTTACTATAATGGCAAACAGCAAACTCACCTGGTCCGTGGACTAAACAAACTTGACGGATACATCCCCCGCGTACACACAATATTATATTATTATATGTATAATAATAAGAGAATCACTATATAACTATATACATAGCTAAACGTCGGTCTAATATAACTATACATACCCGTACTAAACGAAACATAAATTGTAAACAAATTCGATTGTACTCAAATGGATAATATACGGTAAATGAACATTTAAGAGGTAGATACTATACTATGTGCATAAGCGAAAGCATTTAAAACATCTTTTTTCGAGATGAAACACAATATTATTTTTTTTGTACTATTCTTATAGTTTAAAAAAAAATACTAAGTACACCTAATATCGTTAAAATATTTTTTTTAAACAAGAATTAATATGTTTAACATCTACTTTTAAAAATCTATAACGTAGTACCATATTAATATGAACCGTAAAATTTGTATATATAATAATATATAGATACCTAATACCTATATATTATTATGAATTCAGAATCTATTTACTTCCTATTTATAAAAAGGACTTACAACGTCTTAATGAGCATGATTGTGAATCTAGCTGTGCATTTAATGCATTAAAATAAAACCATAATATTATGCACTTATCGATTAAAAGGGAAAAAAAATAAACAAAATAAATTTGAAAATTGAATATGTATTGTAGATTACAATAAAAAAACTATTTTTCAAATAATTTATGAAAAATAAACTTTTTATACTAAAATACCATAGTTCAATATATTATCTATAAAAATATATATTATTACGAAACTCCAAATCCATGTTTTTTTCTTAAGATAAATCCAACATCCATATTTTTCAAACACAGTTACATAATATACATTTATAATATATATATATATATATATATATATATTTATTATTTATGCACTATAACATATTACATTACATGTAAAATAGAATTTAGTATTTAAAATTAGGTTATATCTTGAATCTAATTTTTATAACTCACTGATATCGAATTTAAAATAAAATTGATCGATGTAGATACAACATTATTAAATCCTGTACAGCCCTACTAATGGGTATTATTATAGCCAATATACTATGCATAATTCATAACAATATATATAATATATTTTTTAATGAAGCGAAATCAAAATAATGCTGATACTATGCATATATACTGATATATGTATATTTTAATATAGAAGTTTTTAGTATAAAATTATATTATGTTGTACACTGGTATAAAATACTCGTACGTCGTACCAATTCCCGGACTAAAATAACGTAACCCTCGGTGATGTTTTTTTTATTTATATAACACAAAACCAAGAATGGACAAAGGCCCAAAAGAATCAGCTTGAAGGAAACGATGCAATATGGTTTCCAAAGGAATGATTTTGAATTAAACTCTTCTACAATTATGACGGTTCCTTATAATTTGTTCAAACCACATTTCCACAGCAGGAATCTCTGACCTTACTCGTTTGCTCTTTTATAAATACTTATTTATGATTTTGAACAGAGGGACCTATTTTATTTTTATTATCTTTTATCCTGGTTGGAATTATTACTGTTATACGTGTATTACGTATACAGTAAAGGTTTTTTATGATATTATGTAACTATTATGACATTAAAAAAAATAATTAACCAACACTAAAATTATTCAAAATAAGATAATATATACTATTTATAAATAAAAAACAATTTATTATTCACTTGTTGACAGGAAAAAAAATAAGCACATTTTTATAGGCAATCTAGATACCTAAAGTAATCGACATTCTTTTCCACATTTTAAATTTAAATATTAACCTAAGTATAGTCCTATATCCAAAATCTATATTAAAATCAATACGTATTTAATTTGTATATAAACTATATTTATGTATTTTTACATCCTAATATCCTACAGCATAGGTAGTATAGGTACTTACATGTTGATATATATTAAAGTATTAATATAGCAATTTTTTGTTTAAAAATATTATTATAACATTATAATCAAGAATAATATTAGTTTAAAGTTATTTTAATAATATTATCATTACAGAATGCTGTCTGGGATATTATACATACATTATTAATGCAAACATATTAAAAATATACTTTATATAAACGTTTATGCCTAACTAATTTTAATCGTTTTAGTGTAATATATTCAGAATATTACATATTATTTGATATTATTCTTAAAATATCAATGAATAATCCTTAGTGTCAAAGTAGGTTTTAGTGGATTAAATTCGATACTCTGACAGGCAAAAGAGAATATTATTATAAATCGTAAATATAGGGGAGCTACCCGTTATAATATGTACAGTTCGGATGTTTACAGAACTCTTGACTAGGTACATTGCATTTAGAGCAGGCAATGGACGTGATAGTTATGAAGTCTGGCTTAATGTATTCCAGAATCGATTATGTATAGTTTGCTTACAGACATAAATATTAAATAGAGTAAAATGGATTCATATGTAAAATATAAAAATAAAACGGAATAGAGAGTACTACAGGATGGAGGTCTTGGCAGTGGACAGTAGGTATATTATCAATCAAAATAAAATACCTTTTGCAGTTAACAAACAAAACAATGATGCAAATTAATGAAAAATTAAAAAATTGCCTCAAATATAATTTATTTTGTTTTAAATGTTTTAACTGTAGCCAGAATCTAGATTCATCAGATATGAACCTAACACTACAATATAATATAAATTATCATAGATTATAAGCGACCAAAAATCTATCATTAATCATCTTACCTACACAATGAACTTCGCTATACGCGTCACACTGTAACAGTATAGGTACTCAAATATGACAATTATTGGAAGCTAATAAAAGTGAAAACAAACTAACACCTGGGGAACCAAGTGGCCGAGTGGACTAAGGCATCGGTTGCGACGCGCACCGACGCCGGTTCAAAACCTCAGCCTCGGGCAGCATTTTCGCAAGTCACGGTGTCCGGAGAGAAGTGCCGCTATCCCCCACCCCGGCATGACAGATACCTACGGATGCCCACTAAAAAATCTTCCTAACTATCAAACACATATGTTTAAACCTACAGTACCCTACTGCACAGCTAAAAACCACCCAATAGCCTATGTTGCCGCAGGATAATTAATAAAAAAAAAAAAAAAACTAATACCTACAAAATTATTTTAACTATGAACTATAGGAAGTACTACATAATTAATAAATAATATATAATTTATTTAGATATCGTAAGTCGTATTGAAAATAACAAAAATAAAAATATTGTAATGTATATATTGGTAAAGAAAATAATAATTAATACCTAAAAAGAGATAGGAACATAATATCAATGGACCAATCCCTCAATAACACGTCCTACTTTAATAAGTAATTTATATAGCACATATTCTTATTGTAAAATTAGTTTACATTGTAAATTATTTACGAATGAAAAATAAAAAATAAAAATATGTATTATTTATTTTAATTGCGTATAATTTTAATTTTAAAAAGGATATATTTTCATTTATTAATTAATTTCATTTATTTTTTCTTGGTAATCGGTATTTTTTACAAGAATGCAAGATGTAAGAAAAAACAACAAACATTCATCGAAATTATATATATTGTATAGCATTTTGAGGATGAATTATTATAGCTTTTAAATGTATCTACAATATAAATTACACAATTTTCTTTCACAACTACTAAAGAATGTAGATAATCAATCTGTATTCTATGTTGAAATTTTACAATTTCAGTGCAAAACTTAATTTCTATTGTTTTTGATAAAAAATTACGTTGGTTTAGGTAAATCATAGCGTTGTGACTTTGTGAGTATTCAAACTGTTCAATATTCATATTTTAATGTCATATTATAATCATTTGCCTATGAATTCATTATTTACTCATTGTTCTAGAATAATATTATAATATATTGTCTATAATTTATCCGGCTCTGGTTAAAATAATTCGTCAGTGTCTTTTATCGATTCTTGTTTAATTTATTAGGTACGGGTTTGAGTTGAACAACATTTAAGCACAATGCCTATAATAGCTTAAATATATATATATACACATTAATTGTATATATATATATATTAAGAGGATAAGTCATTATTATTATTACTATTATTATTATTATTATCATTTCTCGTCCATTAGGTACACGTACACCGCCGTGAGAGTGCAGTATACAAAATGGCTACATGTATATATATGAGGGGTGAAACTAATTATCAATACGAGCCATGAAATATTCCATCGATTACCGGGATAGGGTTAGCTGTAATTTACTTCCCGTACCTACTGCTGTATAATATTATACAATGTGTGTGTGTGTTTGTGTACATATAATAAATAATATAAGTATGTATATATTATATATAGTAGGTATATAGTAGGTACATATATACTTAATGAATATATACAATACTGGCGAAGGTCAACCCTTTCCCCGCACAGCTATGCGTATACAGCATAAATTTATATATAATATATATAATGTATTGTGAATATATCGGATCACTGTAGTTGCAATAACAGCAGCCGCACGGGGTACGTCGTGTATGTACACTTTCGACGGGTATACACATTTTGAAAATTTTAAAGGTTTTCGCAACCGTATACTGGGGGGGGAGAGGGGATTAATCGAGAATACATAATATTATATATATAGGGGACACATGGTACGGCGGTGGGTAGTGGTTGCCGGGTAAATATTTACACGGGACACGCCGGCGGCGGACCAGAGCCCCGACAAATCCAAGAGGTCGTCAAACACAAAACTCGCGCGCATCTTGGACCCGTCCCGCTACCGGCTCTTCGAGTACCAATACATATACATTATATACGTACACAAGCAGAGGGCAATATTTATTTTCATACTCCACCACTGCCGAGTCGGTCCCATCGTATACACGATCTTCAGAGGACAGCGCTTCTATACACAATACAGGGTGTTTTCACCAATTTTGTTTTTAATTTATATTTTTCGAAATATGATGATTTTGTACGATTTATGATTTCATTAGAAAGTGTCTTCAAATTCGAATAATTCAAATGCGTATAATATTTCCAGCAACCTGCACTCAAAACACAACAAATACAATTATTGTTTTCGCGTTTCTTATAATTAATAGTTATTAAATATCATTAAAGATACCGAACAAAAATATTATGCTGATCAAAAAATAACTCAGCAAAATCCTGCATTCCTATTGTTGACCTGCAATATGTCTTTAGCACTCGGACACAAACTTCTCAAACATCACGGTGTGACACCCTGTATGATAGTATATATTAATATTACTATGTACGTTGTAAATAATACGTAGATACCTACTACTAATAACTTTTTTTTATATTTCCTAATCGAAATTTGAAAGAGCAGTTTTTGAGTTATTTAACTTTGTGTTTACTAAGTATAATAGGTTTCGAAGCATGGAGCCTTGATAATTTGAAGAAAATTACAGTAATTACTAATTAATAGGTATTTAATATTTTATAATTTGTAAAAATTGTCCGAGTATAATAATATAAGTATATACGTATACTGGATTAAATAATATCACTTATATATTTAAAATGCTTATACAGCCATTTTAAGGGCTATAGTATCCTCAGTATATACATTTTAATAACACAGAAACTACTCCTACGAACTTAAGGGTTTCAACTTTCAAGTTAGAAAGTTTGACAAACTTTACGGTGAGACCAAAGACACCCTGTATTAATGCACTTGCCCATAATGAATATACCGGTGTATATAAGGTCCCAACGATATACATAAGGGACTCGGTTAACTAAACAGTTGGGTGAATATTATTTTTTCCTGCGCATACCCGCCTCATCAGTCGTTACTCCCTGCGATCGTTGCACCCACGAACGTCGCCATCAAAATATAATATGGTTTCGCAGAAATGTTCTTGTCATTTCTTTTCGCGGTAATATAATTATAATATTACATACGCGCGCTCTAAAGGGGTGAGGTAGCCACCATAGTGCCATACCCAAACAAAAAGTGACTTCATCGGATTACCTCGTGGCTTTTTGTATAATTCGATTTAGCTCAATTTAATTGTGCGCTCCATCTCAACGGCACCACCGTTGATCTCGTATGATGAAAACACGATGCAACGGCGGTGTCGATGCGCTCCTAAAATATATATATATTTATAAATAAGAGGTGAAAAGGGGATAAAATAAGAACTATACGGTATCATTTTTATCGTATAAATACGTTAGCGCCCAAACGTTCTAAAACAATATTTAAGGGATAGGTACTATTATTAATTATGAGAAAACAAAATTAGGTACCTACCCATTTACCCCATGTTACTTCGTTACAACTATTTATGTATCATAAAACATATAACCAGCGTGGTATATATCATGGTCCTATTCATGAACATTATATATCTATAACTAATTACGATTATTAATACAAAAATACATATCTAACTTTCCGATTTCTGAGTCAATGTATGTCTCAGGCGAGATACTCGTACTTCAAAACCTCTAGAAAAATAGAACCCTATATGTCACATCAAAAATGTATTGGATTTATTTATTTATATATTATTATAGGTATTGTGTATTTATTATGTATTAATTATTTGTTAAAATGTTTATTTTTTTTTCTCAAAAAATAATTTGATATTATAGAGGAGCTAAAAAGCCATTGTTGGTGGAGATGCAGACCACCACCCACAAAATACACATAATATGCCTACACCGAATACACCATGTATAGTTTTTTTAATTTGTTAACTACAACACATGTTGTTCTATAGTTAATTATTTCATACTATAAGTTACTATACTATCGGTGATTATATCTCTATTCTTAGGATTAAGAGTTAGGACACATTAGATTAATATTAAAATTATTAAATTCTACTCTGCTGTATAGTAGGT
The DNA here is from genome assembly GCA_008086715.1 of Sitobion miscanthi. Classification (NCBI taxonomy): domain Eukaryota; kingdom Metazoa; phylum Arthropoda; class Insecta; order Hemiptera; family Aphididae; genus Sitobion; species Sitobion miscanthi. The sequence goes on from CM017797.1 coordinate 23,488,810, forward strand.
TACAAATGGGTCACTGCATAATGGATGGTATTAAATTTGAATTCAATGATATGATATCATTGTATAAAAAAAAATGTATCTACGATAATTTTGTTTAAAGTTACACCAAAAATCAAAATCGATTTTGTCAAAAACCTATTTTCCATAAAATTCCCGTTTTTCCTTAACTATTCTTTTCTTTTTCCATGTGCTTTCGAAAATGGTTAGGAATTTTTACTTTTTACCCATCAAAGTACCAACGAGATTTACTTTCCTATCAGAAAAGATACTGTTGAAGAAAATCTAAGCATTTTGAATGTCCTAAAAGACGATGAAAGATACACCTGCATTATATTCTATAAGTATCAGCTAAAGTACTATAGGTATATATTAGTAGTCTATACTGAGTTAAAATATAATTATTTTTATTTATCAATTAATTTTACCTTTATTTGAAATATATTAACTAAATACCTATAGTATAGGCTATAGCCTATATATACTCTTTAATATCTCTCATCATTAAAATATACTATACTACCGTTTGGTACTTTTATAACAATAATAATAATAACCTATATCCGTTTATTACACAATACTATGTTCTTTTTCGGTAAATACAAAATCATACAATCGGGTCTCACGACCTTTTTGTAATACTTTCCATTCAAAGGTACCCGCAGTATAATACACCGTCGTATTAGCACACCCTCGATATTTCCATTATAATGCACAGTCTAAATACCCGAATTTAATTCTACCTGTCTGACCATTTGATGTATATATTTTTTTATTTTTTTTTGTATGTCGTTTTCGTCGCATCGGTTCGGATCTCGACGTTTTTATCGATCAGCTAGCGCATTCATAAACCGTTTAATTACTTATAGCCGTACCTATATATATATATATATATATATATATATATGTACAATGTATGATAATATGTGAGGAGACATTTAAGGTCCAATTTGCTATTGTCGGTAAAATAAAATCACCGACAAAGGCGATTTATATATTGCGTAGCTGTGACCCGTGTAATACGCTCGTTTAAATGTTGCCGAAAGAATTTCCGGTGTACCGAAAATGCAGCATAGTTCCTGCGCGCGACTCCTTTGTAAGCGAACCGACTGTCGAAGATCCGTAGCGTTATCGTTTCGCGGTATGGATGATGAGCGTCACGTATCTATATAATAGTATAATAAGCGTGTAAATACCATTATCGATGGAACCGGTCGATTGAACAGTGTTTTTGCACTTGTGGGATCTAATACGAACCGACGCAATGGGTACAAACACGCACCCGCACAATGAACATTTTTAAAGAATATAATACAAATTATTATACAACGATGATAATGACGGAGGTAAAAAAAAAACTCCGCCGATGCACTTGTACGGCTAAAAAAAAAAAAAGACCTCCGAACAGTGAACTCAATGAACCGATCCGTCTATTATCCCTTTAATCCGAACAAACTCTCCGGATCCCCCTTGTTGTTATTCGGTAGCCTGTGCACAATAGGGACAAACTAGTTGTCTGTATTACACGGAGCTCTATACATACACCTATATAATATATGTATAGGTATATATTTGTCGAATATAGCTAACGAGCACGCACTGCAGATCCTGGGTAATTACCGTATACCACGATCATCCACGGACAACAGCAAAGTTTTCGTGTTTTTCTTTTCTTGGCCAAACTTTTAATTGCGTGCGTTATAGGTACCTATGCATCGTTTTTAAGTCAAATGTATATACATTATACATTGCGCAGGCGTATATTGTGATGAGTATATAGCCTTCAAAAAATTGAGAACCAAAGAACTCTTACTTACAACTTATAACTTAAGCGTCAAGTTTCGGAACTAGTTATAGTAACCTAGTCATAAATATTGTTCAGTGCCTAGTTAAAGATTTTCATTTTAACTAAATACCTTAACATAGTAATACATAGTCACATAGATAGATATTTGAGGCCACCTATGTGTGCGTATGTACAAAAAATATATAAATATATTAAATGTGTTTATTTTATATTATATTAAAGTAAATTTATAAGCCCATATTTGACATTCTCTAATAGATATACCATGTTTTTGTATGGGTTTATCATCTGGATAGACAGTACAACTACCCAGGGTAGTTAAATCAAATCTAAAATATTGTGAACGGCTGGAGTAAATAAGCTCTCTCCGTATTTTACATTTTTTTTTTCAATTTATTTTCAAAATCAATATTATTTATGATAACATTAAGTGAGTGTCGTTTTAAAATGTTTGTCCATTTTTTAAAATAAAAACACAAAACCCAATTTAACTACAAGCTTGTAGTTAATATAAAATGTATTGGTGTAGATTTTACATCTATATGAAAGTAAATCCAACCATTTACCTGTTATTACCTATAACCAATAATTGTTATTTTAACATAATTTGGGAGTTAATAAGACCAAAATAGATGAATAATTTGAGAATCACGCTTAACAAACTAGTGATATTGTCTCAACACCAAACCAACCTTAGTCGGAATCTAACGTTCAAATGTGTATGAGATTTACACAAATTGGTGTTGAATCTACAACAGTTTTCTGTATGCTTTTTATTCTGTAAATATCTCTGCTGAAAATACTTACATGAATTACGTGTGCAGATATTGAGTCGGGTCATTATAATATAAATCGTTTGTCTTTTTGTTGCTGGAATAAATTATTTAAAAATTTGTACGTATTGATAAATCATATTCTTTGAACTGCTTATCGCCGAAAACCCAAAATGAACTAAGACGAGCAAGCTATTTAGGAAAAGAAATTTGAAAAGTTGAAAAATATTGTTTGTTCACAGCTGTTAAGTTTGTCAGTAGGTAGGTACCAAATCTAAACTTAATACGATGTCTGACGCTTTAGATAAATAGGAAATGTGTCAGAGTATTTTCAAATGCGTAATATCACTATTGTAGAAACCGACAAAACTATTAATACTACAATAATTGGAGTGAGTAAGTACCTGTTTTATTCAAGGGAAGTAAGTCCTGATTAAACTGGCTGGGGCTATAGAAGTTATTGAATTAAATATAAATATAATAATGTACATACAAATGTTAATATATTATCATTAAAAATGGGGAGACAAAATAAAATAAATAACGAGTCAAATATAGGTAACCAGATAGGTATAGAAGATCTTAGAAATCGGATGATAACAATAAATTCATCACATGTATGTATAAAGGGGAGTCTTCAAAAGGAAGGCAAAAGGGGCAGCATCATCACCCCATATCTTGTATTCGTGTAGCTATTTAAAAATTGTCTTATATAGTTAATTTTCCTGTAGCTAACTAGTTTCTGATTACATTAATATTAATAAAATTATATAAATCAATGGTTAATACATATTATATTATATAGATACATATAGGTACTAATATTATACTAATAATAAGTCAAACAATTACATTTTATTAAATTTACATATTTTATTATCTTACAATATCATGTTAAGGACACCATACACTACGATGGTAGTAAGAATGTAATACGGAGATAACCCTTACGGATAGACGTTTTCTTAAACATACTTATGTAAATAAATATATTTTATGTAATAGTAAGTAAGGAATTTAAGACTATATATTAAATTACTAACTTAAAAATTTGTTTATATAATTGTATCTTTAATTGTTGTCCCCTCTTCCCTTACATAAGGGTCTAGGGACACCAATGTGAATAAGTAGATAGGTACATTGTAAAAATATCAAAATGAGAACATAGAAAAATAATTACAAGTAATTAATCGACAGGAACCTATATAGTACTAGATCCAAAAGTATGACCTGTATCCGAAAATGGTAAGGTAGAAAACATAACATTTTACAATGATAACTGATAAGATATTTTACCTGTATCACATATTAGTTAAAATAAATAAAACTATATAAGTCGAGGTTTTCGAACATACAAATTGGAAGGTGAAAAAGAAGATCCCGGAAGACTTAAGACTATTCTTCATAAGTTATAACCATAGCATCTATTCTTTTCTTTTTTTTTTTTGAAAAAATGTCGTTTATTTATGAAAATTTACAATCTACACAAAATGGTACAATAAATAAATGTGGTAGTAATTAAAAATGGCGAAGAAGAAAATACAATGAATAGAAGTTTCACGTAAGAAATTCCTACGTGGAAGGTAATTTAGCGAGAAATAGTGATATGCATGATTAAGATTAATGTGCGTTGAGAAGATCTCTGGGCCATTCACGTTTGAAGCGTCTGGCTGGGTTGTCTGGAAGAGCATTGGTATGAAGTTTAGCGATGAGGGGGTTTGAGTGATGTCCCGTATTGGAGTGCAGGCGAAGATAATATTTGATAGCTGTTTGTTTAATGGTGGGGATTTTGAGGTCATTATGAAGAGCAACATTTGTGACGTACCAAGGGGCTTTAGCAATCATGCGAAGGCAAATGGCTTGGAATGCTTGTATGGTTCTGGTGTTCGATGGTTTAGCAGTACCCCAGAGAGCGATTCCGTATGACCAGATAGGTTGCAGAAGGGATTTGTAGAGTAGTAGGCGGTTGGAGATGTGCATATTGGATTTCATGAGAGGCCTAAGGATGTGTAGGCGGCTATTTAGTTGTTTACGTTTGGTTATGAGGTCGGGGCCCCAGGTGAGCCTTCTGTCAAGCAGTAAGCCGAGATATTTGACTTCATTTGTGTGAGGAATGAATGCAATCTCAAATGTTATGTGAGGACAGTCACGGGGGCGGAGGGAGAAAGTGATATAAGAAGATTTGGAGTCGTTGATCTTGATTTTCCATGATTTGAACCAGTGTGATAAGCTATTCAGATGATTTTAAAGTAGGCTGCTTGCTTCGTGGAGGTCTTGACTAGATGAAAGGGTTGCGGTGTCGTCGGCATATGTCCCTATTAGGGTGTTATCCGTTCAAGCATCTATTCCTATAATCTTATTTCGACAAGTGCATGCGAGCGAAAGTTTAGTGCGATGAATAACATTATAACTTACTATAATACCCCTAGGCTCTAAGATATTCACTACATATTAGAAATTATTGAACAATCAACATTAGTAAAATATCTACTTACCCACGGTCGCTGCGCTTTTATTTATTTATTTGTTGGTCGGTCCACCGGCCCCCACTTACAAAGTTCAATCCTGTAAAACGTGTTAGCTCGTGGTTAGAACTTAAGTAACTTAAGGAATTTAAGGTATACCGTATACTCATTCGACCAATGACACTTCAAATCAATAACGCGAAAAAAAATCGAAGAAATTATGTGTATATTATTACTATAGGTAAGTACCTAAATATTGAACCGTACCTACACGCAGGCCAATTTAGTTTAGTAAATTCAATAGTTGAGTGTATGATGTCTGAAATATACATATTTTTTTTGTTAAAATAAAAATGTATATTTATTGAAATGATTAAATTAATATGTATTGTCGTTATAGACATATTGTTAGGTAATTATAAAAATTTAAGAAGGGTGATGTAGTTTAATGTAGGTAATTGAAAAAAATCTAATGTAGGTATAGAGATGGCATAGACATGCCCGTTAAAATAAGGTGGTGTGGGAATTGGTTTATGACTTATGAGCAAAAACAAGTCAATTTACATTACTTTTTAAACAAAAAAAGACCAATTATTATTTTACTTTTATAGGCGATCAGGACGATGTTCAATTTTGACTTTTGAGCACTGCCTCACTAAGAAAAAATAATGTAGAGGCCCAAAATGTAGGTACCTATAACGGCTATAACCTAAACCTATAATAGTAAAATCTATATACCTATAGTAGGTATAAAATAATATATTGAAATGTAATTGCGCAATGCCCTAACGGAAGTCTAGACTATTGTCTACTACCCTGACTAAAAACATACCATTCTTGATATTGGCTTTATAATTTCGAGAATATACTCACTGATGTTTATTTAATTATCACACAAAGACAGATCAGCAAAATTCCGTCATATAAATTTGCCTATATTTTACTCCTTAAAGAACACTAAGCACCCAATTTTAAAACTGAATTGTTGCATTATTAGAAATGTATAGGTCATACATTTCCAGGCTTTATTAATAATACTTGAGCTTGGAATTTGATTCAAACCTTATATTATAATGTTTAAAACATTCATAGTAATTAGTAGCACAAATTGTTTTTCATTTTGTAAAAACAAAATCTTGCTTACCCATTGCAAACTATATCAAGAAAATTAATAAGCTAGTAATATAATAGAACATAATAGTTGAGTCATGGTATAAGTACCTAATATTAATTAAAACGATTATTAGTAATATTAAATCACCAGTCCGATTTGTTTGAACAATTAACATAATGAAAATGTTCATTGTTCAAAAACACTATTTATTGGTATTAAAGGAAAAGTTTAATAATAATATGTAATAAGTATAAATAAATAAAATTATGTTATTGAAGTTTTTTACTCATTAATAGGGAATTAACATGAGCTATTAGGACTAGTGTTATTTAAAACGGCAATATAATTGCACAGAAAAATCGTGAATCACGACTCCCCAGAAATCCAAAATTCCCTATATTACCTTTTAGATTCTAAGTGGTGCAAAAAAATTTATTGTATTTACAATGATGTGTTTATTTTATTGTCTGTCATCTATATTTGAGGTAGGTACTAAAAATGCACAGATTTTTGGGATCATCATTTTTTCTGATAGAAAAATGAATCTAGTTGGTACTATATTTGGTTATAATTCCAAACGAATAATCGTACTCTTAAAATGTTTACCAAATATTGATATTAGCATTTTCCATACATGGTAAAATATTTAAACTATTTTGACTCTTTTTGAGCTATTTATAGTCATAAGTTTTTTCAAATTTTTTAAACTTATTTTTCAGTTAGAAATTCATAAACGTTTTTCTTTTCAAAGCTAACATTAGAAATGTTAACACAATGTTTCTAACAATTTGTTCTACCTCTATCAAAAAGAAAAAAGTTTACTAGAAAGTTACTCTATTTATAGACATGAGATATTTCCGATTTGTATTCATTTTCATTTTAATTATTAAATATGATTATTTATACAAGTATGATAGGCTGAACGTCACTGCTCAGAATCGTTTTTAGTATACAATAATTTATCAATGAATTCAAATATAACATATCCATTAAAATGACATCCTACTGTACAACAGAGCGGTATCCACTTGTCCACCTTTTTTAAAACTTGAGTTTATTATGTGTTTAAGGTTAACTTATGGGGTTATGGATATAATTTAAGTATAACATTTTTAATTTACTAGGGGTTTCGATATTGTAGTATACTTAAAAGTAGATATAATATAAAAATATATAAATAAATACTAGTTAAATAGACGATAACAGGGGCGTATATAAGGAGGGGTATTGGAGTCAGATCCCCCTCCCCAAAGGCTTTTTTTTACATTTTATAAAATAGTGTCTAGTGTTAGATAGAAACGTAAAAAAAAATAAATAAATTATGTACTATAACAGTTTAATTCAGGGGCGTCATTTAAATTTTTTGAAAGGTATGCTAAAAGCTAGGTAGTAGACCAATAAATTATATTGTACCTACTATAGTTATTACAAAAAAATTTAAGTATTTATATTTTCCATGTAATTATCTTATATAATATTATGAACATAGCATACCTAATATAATACTAAGTTTGTACTTAAATTATTTAAACTCAAATTTAAATATTTATAGACATGCTAGTGTTCTAGTACCTTATTTTAATATATTACCTATTTTTTCATTTAATGTGGAGGTACCTAGGTTTAAATTTTTTTTCTGATCCCCCATACAAAATGTATGTATACGCAACTGAACGATAATTAGATTGTAAAATAGGTATACAAATTTAATAATTATCTGTAATAAGCCGGAAAATGTAATTTATATCTTTTAAAACATTATGTTTATTTATATATAGTTAGATATTACAATTAATACCATACAGACATAGTTGTAGTAGGTATCCCTGATATGCATTTTTTCTAAAGTAATATATTAATATTTTATAGATATAGTCATAGTGAGTAGTGAGATGTAAAGAAAATATCATGTAGATTATTTAAATTTTCTTTATGTATATAAATATTTCTGCTTGTCAGTTTGCATATCTATTGTTAAAAATAAACAATACCTACTAAACATACTTCAAGTTGGGCATTTAAAATAAAGTTAGTATTTACAAATTAAAATTGAGCAGAGAATATTCCAGGCACAAAGGACTTGGATTGTGTTTAATGTCTATTTTGTATTATATACATATTAAAACTTAGGATGAACAGGGGAAAGATTTTAAAATGGGTTGTGCTATGAATATAACAAAAACTATCTGATAAATATTATGTATATTTTTATATATTTAAGTAAATTAACTTAACTTTTGTTTGAATACAGATAATAATTTAATTTTCAACTGAGCTTTAAAGTACTATTATTATGATAAGCCCAAGTTAACCTAACTTAAGTTTATTATGATAATAATACCTTAAAGATTAATAGAATATTAAATTGTTTAGCTATTGAATGCAGTTTTACTAAACCTAACCTCTGAAATAGCTATATAACATTTGTCTTTACAATACAATTTTATACATTATGTTTTTGAAATTAATATGATTCGAGTATGATTATAAATACAACAATTATTTTGTAATAAAATGAATTAACATTTTTACATAATTAATATTTTAGCATATCCTATAACAAGCTTGATCCCAATAATTAATGGTATTGGTAACAGCTATCACAGGTAAACAAGAACTCGATAGCTTAATCGAGTGTCGCTTCTATACTATGCGTTGATAATAGAGTATTGTATACAAATGTAGGTTCATATAATATTCTTTAACGTAAAAAAAGAACTTCATCCATTAGTGTATTCTCCTTCAGTAATAACTTTCTTAATTTTTTTTTCCGTTTTGATTGCCATTGTATTTTTAAATAATTGTTTTACTTTTGATTATATAAAACTTCTAATGTATTATTTAAAAGTTGCTGTACTCTGATCTTCAATCCATCAACATCAAATATGAATTGTTATGGGCACAGGCGAGTCTAAAAATAAAAACAAAAAAAATAGTTATATATCATAAGACTATAAATATAGCGAAGTAGAAGTAAAGGCTGTCTTTAGAATAATCATAAAATCAATAAAAATTGAATTTTTTTTTTGTAATCATCTTTACTAACATTACCTTCAACATTATTTTATGTTTTGTTATATTAAAATGATAAGTAAATATTATGCCAGGTACAGTGAATAAAAATGATCAAACAATCGCATAAATAATAAAATAATCAGACTGGTAGACTACTAGGAATAATTATGATCAAAAATCTGTTCCAATTTATAATGTCATTATAATAACAATGTTCAGAAAACTGGCCTTGTTTAGCCACTTACACCTAAGATCACAATACTCGCCACTAATGATACAAGTGAAATTGTAATTGCCACGCTCTCAACTAACTCCGTAGATGAGCTTGACTACCTATCTCACAAACATCATACGCAGATGCTATCTCTGACACTCTTTCACATTTAACTTCAAATCTAAATTCATCTATCAGTCCTATAATTATTTTTCTTTTGTTAAAATTCTAAATGCACTTAATACTTTCCTTAATTTATTTTTGTCCAACACTCCATCATTTAATCGTTTTCATTACAATAACCTATCATAGCCTTATTAATATAATTAAAATATTCAAATTATGTTTCATTATCAGTTTAATTAATCTATAAATTATTATATTTTAGATAAAACTTTTTCATATTCTACTTATATAGTGATATGTTATCTTTCAGCCTTTGGATGTTATAACCTAAATACTATAATAGTTTATGATAGAATCAAAAAAAATAAAAATATTTTAAGAAATGTATTAACTGTTTATTATCGTTCAAATTAAGAACTAATACAAAAATGTATACACATAATATGATCGCAACCCCCAGAGCCAGTCACTGCATAAACCTATTTAATAATAATAGGCACAGTATATTCAAGATAGGTATGGTGTGTGACGATCAGCAATTATAGATCACCCAGATTCAGCTAGGTCCCATAGTCTCGAAGACACACATTAAAAAAAAATTTTGTCCACGACCTCGATAAACACATCGGCAATCAGAGCAACTCTAATCCATCCGGCAAGCCACATACTTATGATAGGCATGTCAATAAAATCGATATCTTAGAAGTGAACGCAAGGTCAACTGAAATTAAATCACATAGTCTGATATTAAAAAATACATTATACTAAAACTTTTGCATTGTTAAACAGAACTTATGGAATTATACAACGTAATAGCAAAACCATATTAAATCGGGTAGCGTTAAACGAGAACTTACTGTATGTCACAGCACATAAAAACTCTCAGCAGCATCGAAGCTATGTCTCCCTATCCTAAGAAAAGGTTAGACACACAATTAATATATCTTCTATCCACAAACACATAAATTGTCAGATTGCCTTGCATACTCTCATCTTCAAACTAAATTGTTATGTCTCTCATAGTATACTATTTTGTTACTTCATACATTTACTGTACCATTCAACATTTCAACATGACTAATTATCTGCACAATATTTCAATGGTCTCTTCACAGCTTACTTGATACATGTCACATGCATTACTACCACAGAGTAATTTCCACTATTTTCATCCATAAACTATAATTAATCTATATATATATAAAACACAAAAAAATGTTTCAATGTCCTTTATGCAATCATAACCGTTCATAAGATTACAATGAAATTTGGTACAGAGAAAGATTAGACCTTGGGGAAGAAAAAAGGCTACATTTTGTTGTGAAAAAAGGTTAACAATAGGTCCAACAATTGGACCTCGGGGAGGTTCTCAAACAGGGATTTTGAGATTTACAATGGAAATTTTTGTTTATGAATGGTTGCTATTGGTTTTGATAATAGTAATAATTAATATTAATGCGATTAGTCTGTGTATTTTAGTACAGAATGTATAGAGTTCAAACCACAGTTTCGGTCGACTAATTTTTGCATTTTTTTATACTATAGAGTTAAAATATAGTATTATAAACATACATATGCACCACGCAGGGTCCGTGATCTACAACAGGTAGATTGCCTACCCGATAATATACTGTTCGCATAATCACAAGCGAACTTCATGGACAAAGCCGGTCGAGATGGCTATAAATTAAAATATAATATAATTTACACTAAAAAAGACATACCTAGCTTGCACAGCGTATTACACCCAAAAGGAGTTGAACAAAAACCTAGTCATAGCAAAGCATTGCCAGGTCAGATAGTTATATTTAATTATGAAATTTTACATTGATACCTCATTCGTAAATTTAAAAAAAAAATTTAGAAACAAGGTTAATTTTGCAAACTCCATAATACAGAAGATTTTTTTGATGTTACTTACCAAAAATCACAATACCTTTAGTTTCGAATTTTTGGATTACATTTACACAAATTACCTACTGAATCAAAATAACTATTTCAAGTCATAACCTCGTAAACCTATGGGTGCTCTACAAGTTACTTAATTTAATATTATAGCACTAGTTACACAGCAAGATATGTGCTCATACTTACAAGTTACAAGTTACAAAATGTCCGGTATTTTCGTTGTACACATTTATTAGCCGAATTGCAGTCACCGTGCCAGCGTCGGCTACAGCTACCACCTCCATGCTTAGTCCAATGACTTCAATCAGTCAATCGTCCATGGGTTCATGACAAATGTTTAATGGATATTACCATAATATTATATTTTGTCATGACTGCTGGTGTGGCCGTGGCGGTGGACGTCAGCGCCAGAGGGCAGACGCCACTACGCCAACGCCAGATTACAGACGCCGGACACCAGTAGTTAGTAAAACAGTGCAACAGTACACCAGAGTACCAAACACCAATACCAAATACGAATATTGTGTCTGTGTATCAAATACCAAAAATCCACATATCATTACTTCAGTGATGCGGACCTCGACAGCGCGCGCAAGCAATTTTGATAACGCCACCGACAGTCGAGGGAACGAGGGCACGAGACCACTTGTTTGGTTGGCGGCACTGCTGCCAAATACGGTTTTTTAGTCCCCACTGCGCACTGACATCTATCCGCGAATTACTCTGTTCCCGCATTAAATGGCGTCGTTCGACTACCCGACACCCGTCCGTCCGTCAACCATCTATGCACACACGCGCACGCTCGACGGTCGCCATTTTCCTCGCGCGTACATTGCTCGGACGTGCGTGCGACATATTTTTTTTGTACTATAAACAATAACAAACAAAATGGCGTCGCCGGCAGATTACATGAAAGCCGAGGACGACGACGATGACGATCTGAAATTGACTGATCAAATACCGGTGGAGATGCCGTGCGAGATCGTCGAAACCACTGTGGTGGACCAGAACGGCCGGCAAATTATCATGACGCCTGTCCAAGGGCTGACAAAGAACGACAACACCACTATGCTTCTGCAGCCGGGACATCACCAGCACCAGCACCACAACCACCATCACCAGCATCATCATCCTCACCACCAGGATCTAGATGATGGTCAGCTCACTTACGTTTACGAGAGTGTCGTGCCCCAAGAGCTATATGCCCAGCCTGAAAGCCCAGGACCGTCCAGGTAAACTGCTTGTACACAAACTACCCACCGACTGTCACCGTTATCGGTATGGAAGTGTTTTAGTTTTCCTCACCGACTGTTGTCAAAATACAAAACTGAATATATACACAGTTGTTAATTTCTAATATTAAGGTCCCATGTAGGTGGTTTTCTATGTTTATACCGAAGTTATATTCTAAGTATATTCCACATTAATGGGATTTTTTATGAATGTACTTAGGTAGTACATTTTAGTTGGGCACTGTCTTCAGTATGCTACTCTGTTGGCTCTATCCAATATTTAAGTTAAATCTTTACTTGTTGACAGTTGTTTATTTTTAATAAATATAAATAAAAATTTTTAAAACAAAATCAAATTTTAGGAAAGTAATAGCTTTTGTTATTAATCTTGTTGATGAAAATTTAAATTTTTTAATTCTATGCCGTTTGTTCAGCAATGTGTATCAGCAACACTTGGTTTTATATGTAGGTTTAAATTGTAACATTTTTGAAGGCTTGGAGGAAAATTGTAAAACCTTAGATTAAGCATCCTAAATATAGAACAATATAGGTTAGGTATAGGTAAAAAACTATATAGGTACAATGGATAGCAGCTTTACACTATCAATACCTATTATTTTAATTTTTGGAATAGATATTCCTATTTTTGATACTAATTTGGGAAGGCTTCACAGCTTTGAATCTTAAATCAGAGGATTGACTGAATAAGTGCCATTTCAAATTTAATTATATTTAGGTTAATATTTTTATATTTGTTAAAATGTTCTATTCCATTATTTAAGATAGTATTTTTGTATGGTTTATTATTATAATTCCTTAATTGATGGAAAGAATACTATATACAAATAAATGGATACTATATAAATATTGTTAATCATGTATTAAACAGTGTATACAATATTGAAATATTATTACATATTTATATTTTTCTGCTATTTTTGTTATAACTTTATATAATAACTCTGTACACTTCCCCCTTACACTGTCTACACTAATCAGTTTTCATAGGATTTCCTTAAGTTAATGAACCATAAAAAAAATTATGTAATATTAAATTTTAAATATGTATATATGAATTTAAGTACTTCCTAGCGTGTCAGAAAAAAAGTAGATTCAATCTAGGTAACATGATTCAATAAATTGAGGAATTGAGTGTAACTTAAATTGGTAGTAAAAACAGTAATAGTATATTAAATGTTTGTAGCCATTGTTAACAAACGTTTACTAATTAATTTAAAGAACAAATTAATTTGACTATTAGAATATTTCTTAATAAATAAGTAAAACTATAAAGTTGTTTGACAAATTATTAATTGTTGTAATTACACCTCTGAGCAGTGTGAGCTATTGGTAAACATAAAACTGTAGTATATTATTGTATTTATTTTATTCACTGTAACCTAACCTAACTATAAAAAAAATTCCATTATCAATCACAAATCTTATTCCTTAATAAATTCACATAATTTTGATAATACAACATATTTATTTATTTAAATTAGGTATATTTGTAATCTATACAACATGTTATGCACTATTACTTACAAGAACATAGTGTTTGAAAAAAATTACATGATTGATGGAGAAGAGAAAGACACCACATTTATAAAAAAAATACAAATTTAATAAATATAACAATTTATTTTGCCAAAATGTATAACATACTATATTAGAATAAATAAAATGTAACTAAATGAAAATAAAGCTTGTACAACTTACAAACCATGAATTGATTAACAGTTGTATTTTGTTTTAAGTAATTTTCTAGATTGTAAAAGTCTAGTTGGTAATTGTTGCTAGTTTTCATTATTATTATTTTTGTCTCCAATTCCAGTTTGAAATATATAAATTTATTTATAATAAAATAATAATATTATTTTTAGGTTAAGGAAAGAAAATACTGAAGATCATTATTTATCACAAACTAATACTCCATCGCCACCAGAACCAGTACAACTTGGTCGACCAAGAAAATGGGAACAGAAGCAAGTTCAAATTCGAACATTAGAAGGAGAATTTTCTGTAACCATGTGGGCTTCAGGGACAGATGATGGTAAAAATCATCTTCATTATAATAATATTATAATTTGATTCGATTATTTCAAGATGATCAAAAAATAAAATAATCCTTAAACATAATATAGATTACATTTTAGAAGAAGTTAGCAACCCTGAACCTGATCCTGATCCTGATTATGAAGAATATATGACTGAGCAGACTATTTCTGAAGAAATACCTCAAATTAACCTTAGTGATCCAAAACAACTTTCTGACTTCGCAAGGTATGTTCAATTGAGATTAAAAATTATGCTTGTTATTTATACTAGTTAACCTTATGATAATGATGTGATGTTTATAGACCTGGCCATAAGTCAAAAGTGAAAAAATCTTATAGTTCAGAAATGATGGACCGCACTATTGCTTGTCCAAATAAAAACTGCTCAAAAATGTTCCGCGATAACTCAGCTATGCGAAAACATTTGCATACTCACGGACCCCGTGTTCATGTGTGTGCAGAGTGTGGTAAGGCATTTGTCGAGAGTTCAAAACTAAAACGTCATCAATTAGTACATACTGGAGAGAAACCTTTCCAGGTATACAAGACATAATTAAAATAAACACATTGTTCATTAATATTTATTGAATGATACATTTTTCAGTGTACTTTTGAAGGTTGTGGTAAGAGGTTTTCATTAGACTTCAATCTCAGAACACATGTAAGGATACATACAGGTGACCGACCATATGTGTGTCCGTTTGATGCATGTAACAAAAAGTTTGCCCAATCAACTAACTTGAAGTCTCATATTCTAACACATGCTAAAGCAAAGTATGTATTGTAACTTGTTTAAGTAATGATTTAAGTATAAATATTGACAAAAATTATTATTTTATAGCAGGCATATGTCACGACCAAGACCTAGTTCAAATCGGTCAATAACTCAGGTACAAGATGATCTAAATCAACAGTATGTTAATGTTGAAATACCAGATGTTGACCATCAGCATTTTATTGTCTATGCTGAATAATGTATAATATATGACACAGTAAGTTACAACTTCATTCTTATAAGAGAATTGTAATTTATTTTATTTTTTTTATTTACTATCTATAATTTTGAATTAATGTTAACCCAATTAAAAATAATATTTAGTTGATGTTTCACACTTAGTGAATTATTTTCTCTGTTAAGTTTTAAAATTGCCAATTTCTTTGACTTATTCCTGTGCTTTTTATAGATTAAATATAACAATGATATTCCTAGTAAGGAATTTAAAATTTTGTCTTTATACGAATACACATGCAACATGCTATGTGTGAAACTTCCAATCATTGAATTATAATATGTAATATTTTATTCTGTATAAATTAAATAATTAAAAATAAAAAAGTAATATTACATTATTTGTGTACAACCAAAAAATATATCTACTTAATATATAACTTAAACCAGATTTGTAACTGTAGTAAGACGTGTTAAGAGGATGTCATACCCGCATATTTTGTCTCCAGCTTACACACGTACAGCATAGCTAAAACGTTTTGGCGCTGGAAAGAACTGAGAAACAAAATTTTCACCACATTTAATAGAGAACTTTGGTTGTGCAATATTGTTTTTATTTTTTTGATAACACGAAAAAATTCTTGTTTCAAAATCCTTATTTTTTTTGGTTTTTCAAACTTAAATAACTTTTTTTTAAGTTCCGATAACAAAAAAAAAATATATTATTGCACAGCCAAAGTTCTCCATTTTATGTGGTGAAAATTTTGTTTCTTAGTTATGACTATAGCGTTCTCGGTTCTTTCCCGTGCTAAACAGTTTTTACTATCTTGTACATTTGTAAGACGGAGAGATGCATGCGAATCCAACGTCCTCTTAATAATTATAAATTACAAATATTACGACAACATTGACCCAATATCTTTCTTCTCTTGCATTATAGCTTTCATAAATATTGTAATGTTTTTCAATTTTGAAGAGATTGTATATTATTTATAAATTCTTGTAACTAGCTTATACCAGGACTCGTGAGTTTATGCATTTGCATATAAATCTTGCTAAGTTGTATTTAATGCTACATGACATAGAAATCCATTTCAAGGTACCACGGTTAACTATATGAAGTCCTATTTTGCATGATTTTGCATTTTTAGAGGTTTTTTGCCTATTTGGCATATTTATGATTTTGATATTCCTATTCATATTATTATATCAATATACATTTTTTTATGGAAATACTTCCTACCTATGAAAGAATCAACATTTAACAAAAAAAAAACTGAGATCGTTAACGATCAATAAAATAAAAAAACTATAATAAAATAAATAGATAATTCATGTTATTTCAAAAATTGTTAATGATTTTTTTAAGTGCATAGTTTTAGATATTTAGTGCATATAAATGCATATTTTAAACTTTTTAAGGCATATTTTGCCAATTTTTAGTGCATAAACGCATGCTTATTTAGGCATTTTTTAGGGCATGAACTTACGAGCCCTGCTTATAACCAAACTACAGAAAATATTATTATCTTTAAGTTAAATAATAAGTAAATTCACTCTAATATTAAAACTAACAAAGTTAAATGAAGACTGCTGAGCATAAATTTGGTGTGTTATATGCTTATAAGACTAAAACAATACATAATAGTAGAATATCTACTTAGTAGATAAGACTCTTATTTAAGAAAAAATATATATAATTTTAATTCTTATATATACAAAAAAGATTTCAATTAAAAATCCTCAATATTATGTTTTTTAGTTATTATAATAGTTATGATGACTCAGCCAAATCCATTCTCCTTATATGAAAACACTACATTTTAATATGTCTTTTGATCAGTATTTGATATCGGGTTTATTTTTTATATCTCGGGTTTCATCTCGTCTTTCATAAATTGTGTTGGCTACTAATTTCGAGCAGAACAAAAGTATTAATATCAATGATAACATTTATTTTAAATTTATGAAATAAACGTATATCAAATTGATTTTTTTTTATTAATCGTATAATTGACTAAGCAAAAAATAGATTTAAAAATATTTTTTTATACATTCTATGAAAAAAATACAAACTTAGTTATTACTTACTGTCAATTCAGTTGTATTGTTATCATTTGTATTTCAAATGGTAGTTATTTTATTAATGCCAATTAGATAATTACATACTATTTACTTAATGAATTTATTAAATTGTTAGCATTTTAATTTTAATATTTTGATTACAAATTTTTTCAGGTATAACGTGATGATAATTTGTACCTCAAACCACGTGACTGAAATCAAAACCTACTCTAAGAGCAAAATTATAATGCTGAATTTTGTACATATCTACTAAGTAATAAGTAAATTTAGATTCATAAAATACCTATTTTAAAAAAATCCTTCTCATTGAATGGTGGTACTTGATATGTTAATAATTAATTTAAAAAAAAAAAATTATAAATTGTTTTTTATACATACATACAACTTTTTAGTTGTTTAAATAAGACTGCAAAGATAATAGAGAGCAAATAATGTGAGGTTAAGTTTATTTTCTCTTTTTTTTTAACTTATATTAAGAAACTTAATTTATATGGCTTTTTCAGTGATCATGATGTTAGATAATCAATTATGTATATGTATGTAATATATTTATATTTTTGAATGTAAAGAGAAATTGATATATTATATTTTATTATATGTATAGTATATAATATATTTTGTTGTCTCTTATCATGTCTAAAAAAAGTTATATTCTATACTACAAATTGTAGTAGAATGATGTGAATACTAAATATTATATTTATAAATTATAATGATTACCACTATTTTCACAGTATTAAGTATTTTAATAAACCATATAATATATCATGCAATATTATTACATGATAGAAATTAAGATATCTTTTCAATAATACTAAAATTTAGGGAAATAAAATATATTAATGGTGCAAATGTATTCGAAAACATTTTAGTAAATTTAATACTAAAATATATAATGTTTGTTCCCAACGAGTTGAATAGTTTTTAAATGGCTACAAATAATTAAGATCTAGGCAAAAAATATATAATATAATAATAATATTACTTTCTGTTAAATTAATTAGTGTGTACAATGGTAGAGTGACCGGGAGAGTAAAGATATTCCCATATACTGGTGAAAATAATAAGCCACAACCCATGGACGTCTTATGAAAAATATACACTAAAACTAACTATTACATTATAATAAATATAACTACTGGCTACTTAACATGTGACGATTGTATTCTTAAAATACGCTTATTACTGACCAGTTGTTAAAGGCAGCCTATTGAAGGTTATTATAGTAGGTAGTTATCATCAAATAGGGGGTATGAACTTGATGCACAATAAAACAAGTTTCATTCTTCTGGCTTGCGTATTGTAATTCTATAAATCTATTCTGAGCCATTATCGATCTCAAAACTCACCTTATTTATCATAATATGAACTAGGAGACGCTGAAAGTAATTTTTGCCCATTACACACGTCATCACACATGTATGCTAATTTATTGGTTGGTAGTTGGTTAGGTTATTTGATATAATTAGAAGTTAAATAATGAACATTATTGGATGCACGAGCTCTGCGTCACTTCAGATTAATAAATATCGATCATTGGAATGCGAATGCTGTCATAAGTAATGTATTTCAAATTACTTCACGATGCCTATGTAATTTTTAATATCAATGGGTTTTCCATAAAATCGTTTTGAGGGGCAAGATTTAGGCAATTTCTAATCTCGGCTTTTGTATATGTCCCTGCTTGTGACCTAATCAAAAGTTAAGTTATCATACCCGAGATACGATCATAGACGTAAGTAGGATTCTGCCGCTCAGAGGCGGCATATCATTTTATTTCAGGCGTTATTGTCAGCACCTTCATCATTAAAATCAGAGGTGGACGGTGTTAGCATATAAAGAAAGAGATTTATGCTCAAATTTATTTTTTGGTAGTATTCTTGTAAACTATTAACAATATTTTTGGATATTTATGGTCGGAGCCAGAACGTTTTTAATACAAAAAAATTTAAACAGGAAAAACTCACGCCTGTAGAATATTCGGATTTTGTTAGTTTTTATTTTATTTAAAAAAAGAACATTTTGCAGGTCGGATCAAAGCCCGACTTACAAAATTATAATTATGCAAGTTAAAATATGCATTTGAATAATGCACAATATTTTTATTTTTATAACAATATTTAAAATATGTAAAATGAAAATTCGGATTTAGATCCGACCTGGAAAAAATTCTCATCTTTCGAATAAAAAAATTTTAAAAAATCATCAAAATTCGACATATATCAATGAAGGTAAAAGTTTTTCCTGTGAAGTCATTTTTGTTGATAGGTCTATCAGTTATCACCCCCCTCTAAATATGTATATCATGTATTCAATTAGTGGATCAGTATATTATTTAAGGTTACAACTAAAATATAAAATATAATTTTCAAACTTCTAGAATTGCGGAAAATCTGGAACCAACATCCATTTTTTTCATAGAGCAATAAGTAATAACATACAGTCGTATTTATTAACTAATTAAAAATACTTAGGGTATTTATAATCAGGGGGGCTTTGAGTGTTTAACACATTGACATCTTATCCCCTAATAAATGTATTATTAATATACGAAAACTGTAAAAAACTTGCGGTTTAATTTATTTAGCTTTCGACAATATAAGTTATTATAGCTCGACAATTAGAACCCCTACTTTATTTCAATAGGTTTAATGCGTCGTTTTATGAAAGGATTATTTACATTACAAATTATAATAATAATGTGTATACTGTATTTAATTCATAAAATATTTTAAATAACAGACAAGCAGGACTTAACAAATATAAATCCTTCGCTGAAATAAGCACTTAAGTTTCACGAAACACAGTTTAAGAAACGCTGCTTTAGAGGACTATAAGCCCCCACCCCTTTTTTGAAACATCACGAATACACTATCCAGGCGTGCCCATCCTTTTTCAACTTGCGGGCCACATTCGAAATTTATATTTATACTGCGGGTTGTATATACTGGTTCATTTTGATAAAATATACACTATTAATATATTTAAAAATTGTAAGATATTTTGTAATTCTTAAAAGCTTATTTTTTTTTTTTTATATTAATTTTTTATTTTATCTATCTAGATACCTATAGAATTTTCTAATTTTCTAAAATGGTCACGGGCCGGATGGAATACTTCCACAATTTCCGAATCCGGCCTGCGATCTGTGGGTTGAGCACGCCTGCACTATACGAAAGAATTATATAGATAGTAAGTATTACTAAATAAGTAGGTATATAATACAAAGAAATAGTTCTTATTATAAATAGCAGTAGCTGCTGGATATTAAAATAATATAATAAAAACATTTAGACAGATTTTCACAAAGTGATCTTTGTGGGGCCTTTGATATTTAGGATCGGGAGATCGTCGCCAACTGACTGCCTCGACGTTATTGACGAAAAAAAAAAATTAAAATTACAAAAAAAATGTGATCAATGGACAATGACGCGTTCGCTTTCGAACAAACGAATGTTGCCGCCGTAAGTATTGATTTTGCCCATCATGTAGCCGTGCCAATAACTTTAACCGTATACAGCTGACTATAGGTCACGAAACGAAAACGGCCAAGAAATCCCAAAGGTCATGAAATATGTTCGTCTATATTAATGGGTATAGTGACATACATATACATAATAAACAAAAAGACCTTAAGGTATTTTATTATATTTCACCATTTTGATAACTACCTACTTGTGGTTATATCCGTACGGTGCTATTCTTATGCGGAATTTACAGTCATAATATATGTCATGTGTTTTAGAATTACCCATGGGTATACCATGCATATACCTATAATAAGCTAACTTAGTTTTTAACTAAGGGCTCGAAGAATAATTGTTTCATTGTGCCTGTGATTAAATTATTATTAGAAGTGTTAGAATTTCAACCATGAAATATCAGTTTAAGCGGTAGTATATAATATATAAGTATCAGCATATCCTTATTACTAGGGGTAGGGCGGTAGGCTTAGTATGCATTTCCATAATTTTACTGGTCGATTGTACAGTAGGTAGGTATGCGAAGTTAACATAAAATCTATTTCATGTAAGTGTGTTTAAAAATACAAATTAATTTAGAGCATTTATTTGTGCATACTTCATGATTTTACAGTTTTTAGAGCATAATATTTTCTTTTTAAGATTCTATCTATTTGGTCTTATTATAATATGACATACTTATTGCACTATTAAGTAAAACTAAACGTGCAATTTTGAGAAAGTAAAAACTTTATTTTAATAAAGACTAGGTTAAGTTAGGTTAAGCCAATTCAGTAAAAACAAAAATTATAAATTCAAAGTCTACCTACCCAATTGTCAATTTATTATTAATTTATATTCGCCTACCATATTATTAGATTCTAGGTGTAGTGATAAATGAATTGATTTTACAATAATATGTGTTTTTTTTAGTGAGTGTAAACACTTTTTGTAATAGAAAAATGCTTAGATTTTCTTCATCATCTTTTCTGGTAGATAAGTGAATTTAGTTGCAGGAGGTTCAAAAATAAAAAATTCCTATTTATTTTTTAAAGCATCGGGATATAAATGAGACCAAGAGGCCTTAATTTCATCTATATTTGACGGATTATTAGGATAATATGGGTTTATTGATTATTGATTATTGTATAAATCAGGTTAATAGTATGTGACGGGTTTTTATACATATATCCATGAGTTGATAATGTTGATATAGTATGTCGCAACATCGAAATTAAAGAGGCGCAGCTATTCCATTTGCTATGGCCCAAAACTCCAGGTATTCGGTAATGATTTAAGAGATGCATTGACCTCTTATTCAATGGATCCGTAGATATAAGATAGGAGAAATGAGAATTGACCGGTAGTATATATACTATATGGAAGTAATTTGGTTTCAGAGATCACAGGCGGGTCAACAAAAACGGGAAAAAAAATTAAGTAGCAAATTAATGTTCGATCGTGGAAGAAACCATGTTGGTCCACAGAAAGAGTTGACCACAAGTGATCTTTCAGTATATTTAAGTACAATGCACTGAAATTTGTTGGTAGATTCTATTATTCTAATATCAACAGGGGTTCCAGATTTTATAAAATAAGAGCAACGCAGCTTTATCTCCAGACGGAAGAGAGGACACCTTCAATTAAGTGGCTTATTAAATCAAACATCGAAATGAGATGAGTATATCACGACTGCAGTAATATAAAAGAGGCGCAGCTATTTCATCTGGCCTAGAACCCCAGGTATTTGAAAACGATTCAAGAGATGTAACCACTTCTATCTTGAATGGAAACGGAAATATAAAATAAGAGAGTTTATTGATAATATACTGGTAATATATTGAAGTAGTTTGGTTTCAGAGACCTCACGATGGTTAAAAAATAAGTGGCAAATAAAATATCAAAATATATTTAAATTTAAATCGTTATCCTAACGTCTTAATGTGTCCTGCTGTCGTTTTATTCATGGACTAATTAAGGGAACGGCGCACGGCGCACCCTGTTTGTAAGAACAACTCGACATTCATGTTCCTGGTAAGTGGTAAAACAAGACATAACTACATAAGGAGTAATTTAAAATTTTGCCTACCAATTTAAGTGTGTGTTTTTTTTTTTTTTGTATGTATGTGTACACGATAAGTAGTTGAAATAATGCTACAATTTTCAACTTCAGTTCTTTTCTGGTGGAAAAACGAAACTATAGTTGGTACTTTTGAGAGGAAGAAATTAAAAACGCGTCACGAAAAACAAAAAAAAATTTTTATTTTTATTATTGCGAAGACAGATTAACACTGGGAGCGCTGTCAACGCCTATCGTACTGATGGTTAGGCGGGTTCCCCCCTACGTGGAGTCGGGACTCGAGTCGGGAGATTGTATGTATTTTCCCGACATTTCGCATATCTTTTGCTTTAAGTGAAATGTATTTGAATGTATTTGATAATATTAGTAGAAATTGTACTTACCAACGTATACAGTTAACTATAAAAGCGTATAAAGTTTCGATACCAGAATTAATTTATTATAAAAAGTAAAATAACCAGTATAAAACTATATCTATACATCCCGAATTTGAAGGTACAAATCGTTTCCACCAGAGCGCGTTTTGTTAATCCCGCGTTCTGTTTCCCCAATTGTTGATAGGTCATAATATCAAATCATACACAGAAATTTCTTATGAATTTCTAACTCGAAATAATTAGCTAATAAATACGCGTATATTACTCTGCGATTATTCGTATAGTATTATAATATTTTATTATTTATTATAAATTATAATGCAATATATTATGCACACAACAATTGACAGGTCTCGAATGCGTATAGGTACAGTATGTACAGTGTACACCCATTATATATATATACGGTGGCACATGTACATCGTATATGTATTATTTTTATAGTTTAAGGGGGGGGGCGGGTGTACGAGGTTAAAGCGAGGGCGGAAAGTCATCGAAACTTTCGTTTCAAGCGGGATTCGCTCGAAGCGCTAGTGCGGCGTCGAGTGTCCTGTATATACACATACGTATAGTCATCTTCAGGTCGATCGGCCTTCTATGTTGTCGTCAACGGGTAGGTTTTATACACTGTGCATATACATGTTTTGTGCGTGCGTATATATATAAATAATATGTGCGATTTGTATTGTATGGTCGTTTCGTCGTCGCGCAACGGGCGGGTAGTCTTGGTTTCTCCTCCCTGTCGGGAAGGGGTCGCGAGCTCCTCGGGAATTTCGTTGGATTTATAATAGTACGGCTGTGATGTAATCGTATTTCGTTGTTTTTTGTTATTGTTTATTCTTTCGTCTACTCTCTGTGTTTAATATTACAATATATATAAACACGCATATTTTATTATTATGTACTCGGGACTTGCGTAAATCGGTGTACCCTCGTCACTGCACCGTTCTATTGGCCAACCATCGCTACCGATATTTAGGCGGTATCTACGTACACGCAACAATATAGCTAACAGGTACGTCGCACTATTCATAGTACATATTAATATATTTTATAATATAATATTGCGAGACGTTTCGCAATCTTTTAATGTTTCGATTTGTTTTATTTTTTGGTTATTTAACGAATCGTTTCGAATGTTATGTATTATATAAAATGCCTACAAAATTGTGGCGAGCGCAGTATAATGTATTGTTATAGTGACCTGTTATAATAATATATTGTTAATACTTAGTACTTAGGTAGTATATTATATGCAATATTGCAATCTGATAGTCTACAGCAGATTTCACACGACTTAGAGCCGTTCTTACAATGTCCGGTTAAAGTTAATCTACACTTAACCGGCCGAATTCTGCCGGTAATAAAATCTGTTATCAGTCGGTTACCATTAACCGACACTTTACCGGACATTGTAAGAACGACCCTTACACTCGTGCATACTAGGTAGAATATGTAATATATTATAGTAGGTACCTATATATAACATTCAGGGGTGTAATTTGGAGGGGGATATTAGGAGGATAGATCACCCCAAAACTATTTTTTTACTGCTAACATTTTGATCAAAGTATTGGTAATGACTAGGGTTCGGATTTGAAGGCAAATGCCTTTCTTTTAATAATCATAATAGAAAAATAATTTTTATACAAAAATGTGTTTCATTCAATTTCTAAGATGATGGATGTATTTTGTTTTGCCTTTTTTACTTATATGTGTTTAATTTTCAGTTGATTTAATAATTTTATACACAGCTTACATATTATCAGTACAAATATATAAGATCTTGATATTTATCGATATCGCTGAATACTCTATCCATTACCATCTTATGGAGTATTTGGTATGGCCATAAAAGTACCTGTACTACCTATTTAAAGATTAAAATATGTTCATAATGCGTAGATTCAAGATTGTTTGTCAGTCCGCATTCGTCGACCGCCATTGTCGTTTAATAATTTTTAACTTTGGTGGACGTAGAAAGATCCTTTTCGATGTATAAAAATATTTTGAGCCCAAACCAACAACATTTTACTGAAGAGTGAAGACAGCTTATCAAAGTACATGGTAGTGGTTTCTTTTTTTATACCAATTAGTTATTATATTTAATTTTGTAGTATATTTTTGAATTGCTTATTTATATAAATTAAATGCTTTTTTTTGCCTTTTTTTACATTTTAAATGCTTTTTTTATTGATTATATTGCCTTCAAATCCGAACCCTATTAATGACCATTCACGTTTGTTTAAAACGTATAATCCCCTTTCCCCCTCCCCCAAACCCAAATTCCTAATTATACCACTGATACCATGTATATACGTAGGTAGGAATTAATATGTTAATTTATTATATTATATAGATAACTTGATAAATGTTTAGTACTATAGTGTATACATCCATAGAATGTATACTGCAGTACATGACATTTGGACATAAGTACCTATTATATGCAGTGGCCAGTGTTGGGTAGTAACTAGTAACGTAACGCATATTACAATTACTTTTTCAGTAACGCAGCAGTAATTTTATTACATTTTACTTAAAATCAGGGGTGTAACTGGATAAAAATCTAGGGGGGGGGGCAAAAAAATTAACCTCCCGTTCGGCCGTTCCTGTAGTCATAATCGCGATTTCAAGATAATAACGTGTTCACGAATCACGGATAATAATAGTCACGAATAATACGATTATTTCGATAACAATAACACTGATAATACGTCAACATAATATTATTCAACAAGAGAAACCTAAAATAAATATAAACTTTTATAAAGTAATTTGAGGAAACAAATATTTTAATATTGTAATAATATGTTAACAGTCTTGTTAAGAATACTTTTTAAATGTGGATTATTTGGAGGGGCAAATGATACTTTTGCCCTCACAATTTTTAATTACAATAAAATAAGAAAATCGTTACATAAGAAATCGAGTGAATATCAAATGTTGTAAAAATATGAATTTCAAACGCTCATAAAAATTTAATTTGACTTTCTTGTAGACATTTTTTTTATGATAAATGTAGACAAACTTATGGATGATCTTATATTACATTTTCAAATCTTAAATTTAAAAAGATAAATTTTTATAAATTCTCAACTCAAAATAATTTGCTAATTTTCGTGATTTTTCAGTATTTTGTCAATTTTTGAACTTTAAATGCTTGTAAAAAAAAACTGTGTCTAAGGATTTCTTATATTTTTCAAATGTCTTTTTAATAATGTAATAGAAGCCTTATATTAAATTTTCAAGTATTTTTACTCAACAAATAAAGTTTTATTGACATTTATATAAAAAAAGACTAATAAAATTGGAAATTGAAAATGTTCCTGAACAGTTTTTCAAGTACTTTAAACAAGTAATTTCATGTATATACGTTCATTTGTTTTAGAGTTACACCAAAAACCAAAATTGATTTTATGGAAAATCGATTTTGCGTAAAAATTCCCGTTTTTCCTTAATTTTTATGTTGTTTTTCCCGGCGCTTTTGAAAACTATTGGGAATTTTAAAATTTGACCTCCTGAATGCACCAACTAGATTCACTTTCTGATCAAACAAGATACTGTTGAAGAAGTTTTACTGCCCCAAACCGTGATGACAGACACAAAAAAAAAATAAATTAAAAATTAAAAAAAGAACACACATCATTGTAAAATCAATACATTCATCGTTCCACTCAGAATCTAAAAAGGACAATAATTATAAGTATACTATGAGAATTTCTGTGAAATTTCGATTAGAAATGTAGGTACTTGACTGAATTTTTTTGTTTTGGGGGAAGAGGTGTTGGGAATTTTCAACACACACTTTTAGAATCGCCATTCGCCACTGATTATAATATTATGTCTAGGTATATTGTACACATAACTAGCAATACAGCATTACCTACAGCATTGAACGCATAGGTTCAAGGCTATAATTCAGGCACGAAAGCATGGAGATTTTATTCGGGGCCCTGGCGGATACAAGGTGTCTAATAAAGCTCAAAACTGTGTTCTATTTCTAGATCCAGCCCTGAATTCTCACAATGTTAGTGCGTAAAACAACAAAAAAACCAAATCATCACACAGTAACTAATAAGTTTATCCACAAACAAATGCAAATTACAATACCCCTGGGTACCTAATATTGTATAATTTGTATATTATTGTCTTACAGCCTTCAGCGACGTGTGCGAATTTAAATAGTATTATAATATATGATCGACGGCCGTCGGGATGACTATTTTAGTATATAGGTATATGAATATATGTACTAATGTGTTATGGGGCTTATGACTATGTGATTACGATGCTTGATGTGTACTTATGTTTCTGTGTACATGTTTAATGTTTAATGTCTTATAAATTATAATATATTATGTTTTTCTAAGAGTTCACGGGGTCACTTGACCCGACCCCACGCGCAGTTCGTGGTGGCGGTTTGTTTTGTTGCTGTATATCATTGGCATCCTATATCGATAATTTTATGCCGGGAGTGAAATTTAAAAAAAAATAATAGAAAATCATTAACAGAATTCGCCGAAAAAAAAGCTGCGCACTCACATTATAATTTATAACATATTATATAACCATTTTAATATCTAAGGTTCAATACCGTAGGTTACTACGTAAGTTTTTATAGATATATACCAACACATCACTATCGACGGTCGTGTCGATTTTTTTCTCCCTTCGAGTTGTCTCAATCAAATCCATAATTTTGGCTATCTCGCCATCGAAATCGTGCGATCGGAACCGCGAACGGCTGTCCAATCAAACAATTTGTGCCCAATCATCGTTATTGTTTTCCACGACCCGGCGCGGAATATAAAATGTAAATCGCATATACAGCCGCTGCCTTTAACTTTAATTTAAACAAACATAATATTATAATAATAATATAATATAATAATTATTGTATTTGCGTTGTATATACCATTAAGGCGTGTCGTACGATTGATGACATTTAAATTCCGATAGGTAATCATGTGTACGATGTTGGCTATTTCCAAATAGGTACGCATAGGTACCTACTACCTACGACCTACTTATGTCTTCACAATGTATTACGACTTTTTAGATATAAAACACAAAGTATTAGTAAAATTAAAATATGAAATATATAAATATATAATAATTTGAATAAATACGACAATATTGAATATATCAACATTTATGACATTGAAAATATAAATGGGAAATAACGATAACAAAATTTTGAAATACCGATACCTTTTATAGGTTGTACAATTGATTATAAATACTAGTATTCATAATCAAACATCAATGGTTTTACCTAAATACCTACCCAATACTCATTGAAACCTAAAATGCTCAAATTGAATCTCTTAATTTAAACATCACGAAAACAATAAATTGACAAACGACTACGGCAACGAGGGCCTCCACGAGACCATCACAGGTTCTGTAATTGCAGTCCGATGATAGTGAGATTCCTGAAACCTAGTTTAGACTCACGATAGGCGCGTTTTTAACCGCAAGATGGCGCTATGTGGCACTATTTATGTCACTCAGCCACAGATTTCTATATATTATACTATAGATATCTGTGCACTCAGCCCACCGCCATAAACCACGGAGTTCGTGTAAGTTTATAACTTAGTTTATAGGTCTATGGCCATTGCGGGCTGTCGGGTCTGAATTTTGTGGATTTTGTGATCAGTCGTCTGTGTAATGCATACAAATTCCGTACATCAGGGATATTTTCGTTGTAAGGAAGAAAGAGATAGCCTCCTTTATTTATCAACCAAATCAAATAATGAATAAACGTAAAATAATTCAACATAATAATAAACAAATTTATTTTTCTATTATTTTGAAACTTTGATTATAAACTGTAATTGCAACATCGGAGGCTTTTGTTTATCATCTAAGGATTTATAGTTGGTGCCTTTATGTAGAAAAGAATGTAGACTGTAGAGAAGATTATAAATAAAATCATAATACATTAAAGTGGTATGTAGGTATACGAAATAACCTATTTAAGTTTAAAGCTAATATCATCATATCGATTGTATCTAAAAACCACACACTTGTGAATTTGACTCTAAAATAATTTCGATGCACAAAAACCACAAACTTTATCGGCTAAATGTATATTATATACCTAGCAATACACTATTTGTATTCCACGGACCAGATATATTCTGAACTTCGAAAACTTTTATCAATATTACCAAAAGATTTAGTAGAAGCACTAAATTTTCTTTTAAATCGTGATATTATTACCATAATACCACCCAAAATGTAAAAATTACTTATGTTTACAAATGAAATTAAATTAGAAATAATTAGATACAATAATGTATTATAAATTGTAAAATTGTTAAACCTGATATAATGTTTTAATAACGACGTTTTTATATAGGTTACTGTCGATTGTTGTTCATATCTTTAATCTGTCTAATCTCTTTTATATTCGGATCACAAAACTCCTTTAATATAAAAATTGTAGACCTTCTAATGAGGCAGGTTAAATATAATGGGTTAGGGTTAGCATAAACTATTAAGATGCCGTTCCTCAAAATGTTATGAGTGGTTTTTCGCAGTAGGTCGAGACTACATTATAGAGGGATATTTTTGAATTTTGAATCGGGCTGACCGTGTCGGCGCCGACCGCTATGGCTGCTATAATAGTATAATACAATACCTATCACTCGAACAATCGGCGAATTTTAAATTGTCATGCCTCCCACACCCGGCTGATCAATGTCTATTGTTAAACATCATATTGTAGATTTTGCGGAAGAAATAAAGTTTCAGGTAAAATGAAAATGGTGTAGCTGGTTGTAGGAATCGAATTGATATTCGGATGCTCAACGTGCTGTTATTTATATCATGTAGCCGATAAACGCTAGGTACATTATTAATAGCTTAATATATTTAATATATAATTATTTTTTTCCACTGGTACCTAATAGATTGTTCAAATTTCAAAAATATATAATATAAAAATAGATACGTTTTAATAACGAGATAATTTATAATTATAATTAATTAATTATTATTGAATTTCTTTTACTTATATCTTCGATTTCCACATAAATATTCGATTTCTTTTCTTGTGGCTTAAAAAAGTAGTCCAGCGTACTTCTTTTCATTTTAAATTTGAACACCGAAGGGCGAAGACCGAAATGGTAAAATTACAACAGAATTTTACGCACAACGAAATTTAGTGTAAATGATTTATGATTATACAATAAACACGACATTTGACAAAATGACAAATTCCAAAAACTGATTATGGTTAAGATAGTAGGTAGATTTTAATTTTCTACGTTTAAATGTAAATAATGTGTTACAATATGTTATACAAATAAAATTACTATCAGCTCATTCAAATAATTTTTCGTATAAAAATACCAATGTTGTTTTTCCATACAAATAAGATAAGAATGCCGATTTCCTATACTCAATAGACTGATTAGTGATTACGTGTACTATTATAAGACAATACCATGATTTGATATATTGATTTTGGTATTTTGGTCTTAATATATCTTGTTTTTATTTTACAAATTTACAACTGTACAGTACTACAGCCATGTCTAGCTGGTACGTCGAGTGCAACCCACATATTATACAGAAAACGCACTATTTAGGATATTGCGGAGTTTCAGTGGCGTAATAATAACAGTCTATTAATAACTTTATAATTGATTTTTTTCTTACTGTATTTACAAAAATGAAAAATACATAGTAAATACTAAAACGATTGACGATTCAATGTCTATATATGAATACTTGAATCCTTTAATAATAAATACCAAAGGGGGGATTGATCCCCCAAATCCCCCCCGTAAATACGCCGCTGCATGGAGGGGGTGTTCTAGCCCCAAACCCTTGGTATGTTTTACTATACGTATGATGTATACAAATTAATAAATTAAAAAATTATTTTCATATATGTATATCATTTTTTTAATATAACCCCTCCCATGGAAAATATCTGTGTTCACCACTGTAATATAACTACATAAGTAATATTAGTATACTCTCTCTGCAGTAGTGGAGTTTTAAAGTCTTTATAACAGACCATGAACTACAGCAGAATGAATCATTTCTAGTTATCTCAAAACTATATTTACTAGTTTAATACTTAGAAATATGCGTGATAATTCAGATAGACAATAAAAATAATAAAACTGTCCTAATAGAAATACAGAATGGACTATATTAATCTATTTAGACGAATTTCATACAATACTGTCAGCAGCCTGCTAATATTTTGAAAATCTCTAAATTATAATGTACACAAATATTGCGTATGCATTTGATTATTTCTTTTTTATTTAAGGTGCATAATCAGTTTAACTCCCCAAAAGTAAAAACAAATTTTGTTTTATTTAATAAAACCTTTTAGAAAAATATGATGATTATGATATTTTCAAACCAAATTGTCCACAAGCACCCTAAAAAAAATATTGTCAGAGCTCAATAATACCCAAAACAACTAACAAGTGTTGCAGTCACTATATCCTACACTATTGGAAATAAATTTCGTCGACACGAATCCTAGTGGCTCCAGCCAAATAGTGAAAGAACGCCTAAATGTAGGTAGATGTTTTGCCTATGTCGTCTATAGTACCTTGACGTGTTTTTTCTTCGAATTATTTATATTAAATATGTATAATTATAGTTTATACAATGTAGAGCGACTTCCCCGGGTCCTAATAATAAATCGCAAAATATATTACTTACTTA
Source organism: Sitobion miscanthi (assembly GCA_008086715.1). NCBI lineage: Eukaryota > Metazoa > Arthropoda > Insecta > Hemiptera > Aphididae > Sitobion > Sitobion miscanthi. The sequence goes on from CM017797.1 coordinate 23,521,176, forward strand.
AAAAGTTAAAAGCATTGATTATACATAGTGCTAAAAGTCATAACTTATAAAATTATAACCTTTGTATGAGCCATGATCGATTTTACTGAACTAGTGAACTATTGTCCCATCTCGACAAGTGACTACTCGATAATAAACATTTATAAATAGGTAGTTTATACTCCAATCGATCTTTCAAACTATAATATTTACCGCAGACTGAAACGCATTCGAATTTAAATAACTGAACTGCAGAATCGTAGGGACACGAAAGTTTTCAGGCATTGGCAAAATGTGCGTAATTAACGTTATGAAATACGTCTCGTTCGCCACATGTTGTGTTTATACTTTTATAGTACACAACATAATAATATTTTCTATATACCTAATATAATAATATGTAGGTATGTATTTTATAAATATTTACAACGTGCTCGACCGTTTTATCGTTGACCGTTGATGTTTATTTTTCTATAGTATAGACGTATAGTTGCTATAGTTTTGGAATTATTGGAACACTCAACACACCTAAATTGGTTTTATAATGTGGACAAGTTGACGAGATTATCATAATATAGGTTGTAGCCTTGTAGGTATCTACTCAGAATATTCAAAAACGTTTAAACTATGAACTTCATTTATAATAGCTCTATGACCGCGATCGGCCAATGATTTAGGTAGATACAATGTACATAATATTGTACTTATTTTATATAAGTTATATATAGTGTTATGTACCTAATATGAGACTATTAGAGTAATATTATTCCAATCAAAATTGTATTTCTAATTAGTAGATTAATAATAGCTAAATATACTAATAACTAATTGGTAATAACTAAATTATTTTCCTCAGTAGATACAAGGGGGGGGGGTGTTGAAGGGGCGTCCACCCTTCCTTGTGCTGTCCTTTTAACGTTATTTTGTTTTATAATATTTGGCTAAACAAAAAAGTAATTTAATTTTTGAAAATTCGCCCTCCCCCCACTGGGTGACTTCTGGATACGCTACTGAGTCGTACTGCCTTCTCAGATTTACTATGAAAATTAAAAAGGATATCCGACATTGATGCAGCGTTTGCGGAGTTTATTTATGTTTATATAGCGAATGGGTACTCCTGCAGCGCTTAGACAATAGACCAAAATGCAGCTTGAGATAAATTATCATATATAAATATCGATCGTACCTTAAATAAATTTTGTAAATTTAGTTAAAAATACACTACAACCCCACAGTCCCCACTAATATTTGTTTGGACGTAACAAAGACGTTTTTTAGTAATTCGATCCGAATGGTAATAATTTAATTTGTACGTTGAAATTCGAGAGTAAACAGATTTTATTTTTATGTGTATAGGTACGGTTTTTTTTTTTTTATTTGTATGTTTATAAATTATAGTAGGTAGGTGGTATAGGTAATGACTAAATATAGGTTAGGTAATAACCAATATGTACCTTAAACATACTACTAAGTTTTTCTTTATCGTAATGAATTCTAAAAGCATTGAAAATTGACGTATTTATTACGAGATCGTTAGAAAGAAATGCGCTGCACTATATTATTACTACTTAATGTTTATCTACCATTAAGTTGTATTTTTACAAAAATGGTCGCAAAATGTAAATATTAGTTTGAGATCATAAATTTGAAGAGACCGAAAGAATGCGAATAAATTAACATAATAACCAACAAATTCGACTTTATTGTTTGGTCTGCAAATAAGAACGCATAAAATAAAAGACCATTATTTTTAAAACTTAATTTATATGCCTAGAAATACTTTTTTATAAGAACATACACCTCTTACCACTGTATCAAATAATTTGAATGAATTTTGTAGTACATTGGTAATAAGTAATAACTAATAACTAATAATAATTCATAACGATAATTTTTTAGATTATTGATCTTAGGTAAAAGTCTTAGCTAATCACAATTATTCATAACTAAAAAAGTAAAATATATAATATACCTGTGATAATATTTATACACAAATACACAATGGAATATGAACGAATTATTAAAATGGATTCATTTTATTTTATCCGTTTCTATTTTTACTTTTTTAGCCTATTCATGGCCTAAAACTCACTTTGTAACTTATCTGTAAAAATTTAAATGTAATTGTTATTTAAATTGAATTTAGAACTTACCATAATATTGAAACAAGAAAATAAATTATAATAGCTATTATTTTAATTTTTGCTACCTAGTGTAGAATTTGTAGCCAATTAAATGTATTTTTAGAACTCTTCATTGACGACTATGATATATACTGGCACCCAGTGCATTTATATATTTTATATATTGACATATTATGCACGTATAATGTATAAAGCGTAATAATATGTAATTAATATTTTATTATAAATACTTTATTTTTATTAAGCCTTTGTCGCTTTCAATTAATTAAACATTACATTTTGATTAATGTTCTTTATTAATATTACCACTAATTAATATTTATTAAAAAAAAATATTTTACATTTAGGTGTAATGAATTATTCTTATCGGGTATTTCAGTATTTGGGCCTTCATAAAAATAAACATAAGTACCTTCTATGTTTATGTGTTTTTTAAGAAAGTTAATGAATGACCTAACGTGATAATTCTTATAAAAACAATTTATGCCAGCGTTAAACTTGTTGTTTATTTTAATTCAGTTAACTTTACTAATCACTAATCAGTTATCTATCATCGTTAGGTTAGGTATAATAATATTATGTATACGCACTATACTGAAATAGGAACATTGGCAACAAACACTTTGTATTTTAGATTATAAGCTGAACGATTAATGTACTGGTTTTACAATGATGTTTTTTTGTATTTCATTACTTTTTAGAGTAGTTAAAATGCTTCGATTATCATATTTTTTTTATGGGAGGTGGGATGGTTTCTTGTGATGGCTAGCCATTTGTGTAACTAAAATTCTGGGGGACTAAAGCCTACCTAATAAAACTATTAATTTAAAATAACCCATAGGGAGGCTTATATCTAAATGAACAAGATAAATTTATTTTTGGAGGGGGGATAAATCGTAGCCCCCATTTTGTTGCGTCGTTGTACCTAGAAAATTAGATCTATGTTATCAAAAGATTCATAGTACTTTATACAATATTATTCTTAGAGACTTAAAACTTTTTGCAACAACCCATTATTTTATTTATTTTAGTAAATTATACAATATGCTAATAGCTATTTATTTCATGAACCTCTTCACACCGTTCTACGGTATGTTGGTATTGGCATATAAATTAATATGAGATAATATTATAATAACTATAATAATTACTATCTATAATATAAAAATGAATCGCTGAATGTGTTGCTAAGCGCAAATCTCGAGAGCAGCTGAACCGGCTTTAATAATTATTTTTTTATAATATTCTTTGAAGTACGAGGATGGTTCTTACAGAGAGAAAAATTAATAAAATTAAAAAAAAAGTCTAAAAAACTAAATACAAAAACGATAATTTACAAGTAATTAACAAATAACCATATTATCATGGAAAAAAAAGTATCTATGTCATAACAAATAACTATAGCAATAATAATAATCACTTATTTAACATTACTCAAAAACAATGGTATGTTGTACATGGTCTATGGTAAAATGTAAACGCTATTATAGTATTAATATATATTATATTAAAATACAACAGTGGCACACATCTATATTGGTTGCTATTGATTAATCGGGCATATTTGTTGATTTGTATTATTATTTTTTGTCAATATACCTATAAATGAATGTTTGTGTGTAAATTAGACATCTGGGAAGAAGACAGGCTAATTTAAAAATGGTTAAATTTGGTTTTTTTTATTCATCTGATATTAGTGCGGTTAGGCTAGGTTAGGATTTTGTATTAATTAATTATATTAATCCACTATAGATGGAATACGACAAACTTAGTATAACTTTGATACTTTATAGTTAAATCATACATTTACGTACAAACAGCAGGGTGTCCACGATCTATCGCAGGTAGATTGCCTACCTGATAATATACTGCTGCGAATCAGAATTTTTATTCCGGGCAACGGAAAAGTTAAGATAAATTTTGAACACCATACACCGAATATTAGATAACGAATTGGACAAAGTTTGAGTCATATAGAGTTGGTACATTTAACGGGCTACGAAGTGCACGGGGTTCAGCTAGTAATACAATATATGTGATTACTGATTCGGTCTTATCAAAAATTAGCTCACCTACTTTATTACTTAAACAGCATAAATATAATGGAATGCATTTTAACTCGTTAAGTTAGAGGTTACTTTTAAAAAGAAAAACTTCTTAAGTAACTTAATTATTTTAGATTTTGAGCGAAGCGATGAATGTATTGATTTTACAATGATGTGTGTTTTTTTTTTTTTTTTTTTTGTGTCTGTCATCACCTTTTAGGACAGTAAAGGTGCTTAGATTTTCTTCAATAGTAACTTTTCTGATAGGAAAGTGAATCTAGTTGGTACTTTGGTGGGTCAAAAGTAAAAATTTCTCAGTAGTTTTCAAAAGCGCCGCGAAAAACAAAAGAAAAATTAAGGAAAAATGGGAATTTTTACGCAAAATCTGTTTTCGAGAAAATCGATTTTGGTTTTTGGTGCAACTCAAAAACAAATGACCGTAGATACTTGAAAATTTCACTGAATGTTAATATTAGCATTTTCTATACACGATAAAATTTTAAAAATAATTTACCTCTTTTTGAGCTATTTACGGCGGACATTGTCAATTTTCAATTTTTTTAGTTTTTTTTTCTATAAATATCAATAAAATTTTATTTGTCAGTTAAAAAAGCTTGAAAATTTAATAGAAGACTCCTAGATTATTGTTTCAAAGGCAGATGAAAAAAATTAAAAATCCTTAGTCACAGTTTTTATTTATAAGCATTTAAAGTTAAAATCTTGACAAAATACGGAAAAATCACGAAAATTAGCAAATTATTTTGAGTTGAGAATTCATAAAAATTTTTCTTTTTAAATCTAATATTTGAAAATGTAATACAAGATTATCCATAAGTTTTTCTACCTTTATCAAAATAAAAATGTCTACTATGTCTCTATTGCCGGGTTACTTTAGTTGCACATATACCTCTGGTAAGTGGATGGGTATAGAACTAGACAAGCCAAATGCACAATTCCTGGCGTTTTCAGTGTTTGCTAACGTTAAACCCGAAGTTTAGCAAACAAACGGGCAACATTTCACTGTAATAGTGTAGTTATCAAACGCTGCCAACGTTTTTCGTTATCGAATTTGCTCAGAGCCTCGGCTGCGGTATGCACTCTCACGCAGAAGCCACTGTATAAACTCAGCAACTACGGTCCAAATTGTTAATTTATACATATGGTAGGTATACACCGCCGTATACTATATTACGAGGAAATTCTATAGCGGTAAGCTTAGAACCTTAGATAATACCTACATACTAGATAGAGCTAAAATTTAAAATTTTGAAGACGATTTCGGCCCCGATGTCAAAATTGAGCATGTGCGAATCCACCGCACATGCGCAAAACATTACCGTAATTATGTTACCCCGTCACGCGCTATCTTTTTCATTCTTGACGCATGCACAATAAATTATTAATCGGGGCTCCTGATGACGCATGCGCAATAAATTCATTGAGACCGAACGGCGAACGGGCCGACCGTATCGCTTTCAAGTGCGGACTACGCGTGATATACGCCTATATCCAGTATGTATTATCAAGGGTGGTAAACGTTGAAAACAGAGAAATTCGGACTGTCTGTTTGCTAAACAATGAAATAAACGTTTGCAAACATTGCAAACATTGCAAACGCGAAACGCCATGATCCAGCGTTTTGTCTGTTCAGTTCCAATAACCAATGCCTACCTACCGTGGTTTAGTTTGTTTATACTTTTTCCGCTTTCCGCTTTTTAACATCACGAGTCTCGTGGGCCCTCTAGTAATTTATCATAATCAACACTTAACTTTACTTACTTTTCTATAATTTTGACTAAGTTTATTAATAAAGTGGCGATCGTGCTTAAAAAACACCCTGTATGTGAAAAAAAAATATTATTCTTCAAACCTTATCGATGGAATATTTTTGAAAAATGACAATGATTACACTGCCAATGTCCTGCAGTTATATACATGTGGCAGGCTATAATAATAATATATACATTATTGTATAAGGTATATTCGATACTGCACTATCGTAAATATTTTTACAAAAATTTAGTTTCTTATTAATTATGATTACAAAATAATCTCAGATGACGAATCAAAATAAGGGATACATTAAAATAATTATATAACCTATGGTATATTAATATTTTTAATTGTATAAATTATAAACACAAATATGAATGTCTATACATTAAGAGGACGTGATACCTGCATCTCCGTCTTACAAGTAACATAGCAAATTGTACGCTCAGTTGAACATGTGTAGCTCATAGATAATATAAGAATGGATAGGACATACCTATACCAGTTTCATATGGGGCAGTGTGCTTTTTTGGGGAAGAGAGAATGTAAAGAGAGAAAGACAATATGGGGCTTTTTTTAAGGTTATGTCCAAAAACTGTTAACAATATTTGTCAATTTCAAATTTTTATTTTGATTGTTATGCCTGAAAATGGAAATTGGAATACTCAAATTACTCTAAACTTTGCGTACTTAATTAATTGTAATTAGAATATAGAATATATAGATCGTCAATTATTACTAATTAATCATTAATGTTATATATTATCATTTATCAATTATCATATCAATATTGGCCCCATATAACATTAAAAACGTATCACTAATTTTCTAGTGTTAAGTTCTTATGTCCTATCCATTCTTATATTATCTATGGTATAGTTCTGTTAGTTAAAAAATTAGAGGAAATTAACCTCTTATAAAATCTAAAGGTAAGATTATTATCTAGGCAACCTCGTGGGCTTTTTAATATATTTTAATTTTAAAGCGAGTTATGAATAGTTTAAGATGTACAGACAATTTGCAATTTTAAAATACTCATAAATTGCGTTAAAATTAAAATATAATAAAAAGCCCACGAGGTCGCCTAGATAATAATCTTAGTTTAAGATTTTATAAGAGGTCAATTCTCTCTAATTTTTAAACTAACGGAGCTACACGTCACACGTGTTCTGTTGAGCGTAAAATGTACTATGTTACGCACTTGTAAGACGGAGATAACACACGCGGGTATCACGTCCTCTTAAAGTGTCACCCAGGGCCCACAGATTGTGCCCCTAAAAACGTCGTTGGGAGAATATCGATATGATTACAAAATATCACTGTCACATTTATTATCGTATTGGATTCCAAGTATAGGTGTAATATATTATGATTATTAATATTCAATATACAGCGTGCTATAATATCTCCCCACCTGCCCGATACGGAGACCGCGAGAGGACCGACTGTAATGTTATTAGTAATAATATAATAAATAATAATAACATATTTGTATGGGAATGCGGTCGTATTGGATGGAAACAAAACTTCTTAAAAAAAATTCTTTTGCACTCTACACGCGTGAGTGTGTGTGTTTGTTTGGGAGCGCGCACGATTTGTTATTGGGTTCCAGGGAGTAGAACAATTGTTGGCCATCGGAAACCTCGCCCTGAATGGTTTCGAAAAAATGTGCTGATCCCGGACGAAAAATAATAACGAAAATAAATGTATATATAATAATATAATGAGTGCGCGCATTGTACACGCTCACACGCTTGCTTCACCATCATTTCGGCTGACTTAGGATGTATCCGTTCGGTACTATAAACAAAAAATAAAATAACAAAATATAATAAATATCGTAGGATGCGTGTAATGTGAATAATGTATGAATGGTGTATGTACATTCGTCTGCGTGATACGTATGTTAACTTTACGAACAAAATTGTATATAAATATATATGTGTAATGTGAATAAGATATTTTGGGGACATAATGTTTTGAGTGACAGGGTCAATGCGAGGGGTAAGAAAAAACGTCGATTTTTTACAATGGGACGTTCTGTTGAAATTCAATAGGTGCAGGGAGTATATTTGTGTATAATATATAGATACAGTTATATATAGGACTATTTTACGATCCAGACAAATCACTCTCGATTTTTTTAAAAATGTTTCTTTTATACATGACAACTCCTTTTTTAAATGGCCCAAAGGTTTCCTTATTATCTCCAGAGATGACAGAAAAAACACTACTTCGGACCTCAGTATACGTCCCTACACTCATACCATCTAAATAAGAAGGACTAAATATATTTTTTTATTATGTATATTTGTTTTATAATACTTACAATGGTATACGTCATGTCGTCATATATGATAAACTACTTCTAGGGGCGTAGGGTTATAATCTGTAATAGATTAATTAATGTTTTAGTAATTATTTTGTACGCGTGTTGAGGTACGTTTAATACGCTAAATTGTAGGTATTATTGAACGACTTTAAAATATATAATTCAGTATCGATATTGAAAAATACACTATTCAATTTATTAGCACTTTCCATCATAATTGGAAACACCTGTTGGGCATAAGACTGCACAAGACAACATTTTTTATCCTTGGGTTACATCGAGTAATCATTTTAATCACCTTGAATGGTTTGACATATAAAACAATAACAGCCACATCATAAATGAACGTCCTTATTATCGTGTAGGTACCCAATAGCAGAAAACAACTCGACAACAAAAGGTCCAAACAAAATGCAGTGACGAATAGCTGTATAGCTGTCTAAATATATATACCTAGGACCTAGGACCTAGGTATATATATGTATTCCTCGGGGAAGTATGATGTGTGTGTGTGTGTATATATACATTACACTTCACGTACGAGAAGTTATATTATTGCCACCTTAATATATCGGTGTGTTTATTTGTCTATGGAGGAAAGAAAATAATGTTAGTAATTAAAGCACACGAATATAAAGTAGCTTTTCACTGGAAAAACAAAAGAACTAAGTCATTGAATGTATTTAGGCGTACGTCATATATACACATTGCACACGTACGTTCAGCCAGAGCCTCCGGGTACGTGGATCACATAAAAACAAAACCCAGTAGCCAGAACAGTGTGGCAGGATCCAGATGAATAATTGTCTAAAAACGAGTGATGGCGTTTCATGTTGGAAATAAATTATACCTATTTTTTTGTTAGAAAAAAAAATAAAACACAAAACACGAAATATTATAACCTGTACGAGTGTCTCTCTGTATATAATTATAATGGTATATTATAAACGCGGCCACTGGACCACCTGACATTGAGTTCGTTTTCTCTTTCTCCGATAGACGCACCTGCAGTTCGCAGATGTATTGAACAGATATCGGGTTCGTGAAGAATGGCAAAAAATACACTGTTAAGTGTGATCTGAAGGGTGACTGTCAAATTTCAAGCCAATATATATATATATATATATTATATCCATATTTGTGTGTTTGTGTGTGTGTACAGACATAAATCAGAAAGGGATGAAATATAACACCCAAAAAAGCTTAAATAACGGAGTATATGCTGTGGGAATTATAGGCTTGAGGAATTCAACCAAAATAATCACATCGCTATATTTTATCAATTTTAAAAAGTATTTATGTGCATTTTTCTAAATCATTCTTTATACAATTATATGGTAAGATATCGTTCATTAATTTCAGTGGAACTATAAGTGAAATTACGCATATAGATACCTTTAAGACAATACTATCGAGATCGATTATAAAATGAAATATTTATCGAACAACAAAAACATCTAAAATACAACCTATAATATAAGTTATGTACTTATGGATACTAAATAAAATTGAAGATAAGTATGTTAATTAACAAATTACTTTCACTGAGAAAAAAGACATCGATTATAAACATATTTGGTATATACTATAGATAGTAGATACTGTATTGCATAAGCCTATATACCCACCAACACTTTATGATATAATTATTCAGGCCGTGGTCGACGGTCGTTAAAATAATATCATTATTATAAGTATTTGTGTTTCTTACGTATGTATATAGTATATAGATTTTTAAATAAACCTGTCACTTGATTCTTAGGCATTAGACTAAACACATGGATATATACTTGAGTATATAGTGTTATACAAATTAATTTTATAGGTATCCTTAAAATATAAATTGTAATTTGTATCCATAGTCAATACTCAATAGTCATATATGTATCCATTAACATTAAGACGTATTGATGATAGTTACACGGTGCTCAGAAATATTTTACCATATTATACAACCATGGTTGACATATGAATTTGAATAATTACGCCGCACTTCACCGTAAATGTATATATTAGTTATATGTTATAACTTATGAGATTTCTGCAGTAGTAATAATAAGTCCAGCTCCTCTGACACTACTGCAGTACTGCAGCATCACATCTCTCACTTATAATAAGATAACTTTTGAGTTTTGTGTAATGAATTATGCATATAATAGTAAAAGTAAAATATATATTTGTCATAGACAATTAATTTGTTTTAGAAATAACTTCTATAATAATTAAAATGAAAAAAGTTATCTAATGAATGTGTTTAAGACGTTAATTTTGTTAAGCTTATATCAGACAAAAATCGTGTATAGTTATTCATTAAATATAACTACTTATTCAGCATGTCAAATAATAATTGCACTATAATAAAATATTATTAAATACTATAAATAATTACTCAACATATTGTAAATATAATCGAGTGGAGTGTATATAATCCTATGAAGTATAAGTTATGAATAAAATGATAGAAACGATACCATAGCTGAGACCTCGACGGTTCGTCTATCTTCACTAGCGTGCCCGCAGGTTAAATTTACACACGGGGCATGATAAGAATTACATATAATTTAATATTATTGTCATAGTGATATTAATATTAGTCATATACAGTTAAAAATTTCCAGTATGGCAACTGCCCCTTTTGCCCCCCCCCCTACGGGCGCCCTTGCATCTTCATCTAAAAATTATATTTGATATGTAATAATAATAATAATAAATAAATATTAAAGTCAACTGTCAAGGGACTAAATAAGTAATAACCTCGGATGTTGAGCATGTTTCTGTTTTCAACAAAAAAAAAAAATTAACTTTATTGATTATAACTTATAAGTTTATAAAACTATTAACACTATAGTTTAGTATAATTGTTGAAAATCATACATATGGATTTGTATGCAACTTTTTTCGTTTAGACATAGGTACATAATATATTGCATATAACTGCGATGATCATAATTCATACGTTACATAATCAATAACGCATGCTTACATTATATCACTGGTTATATTAATAAAATATTATACAAACATATTTATTTTGATTTTTGACTTACATATCAAAATTATTGCTATATATGTAGTAGTACCTGCTAAAAATGGTAAACATCCGCGTGAGTGTATACTCATAATTTATAATATTTATGTAGTTTTTGATGTTTTATATTTCAATTTTAAAGTTTCACGAGCACATAATGAATGTCAATTAAGTATTTCTTGTAATTTTTTGAAACAGAATACTAAACATGTCCATCAAACTACACATTTTGTTCATTGAAATGAAATTCAACAATATTAAATATTATATTAGGATTAAGTATATTATAATATTAAATAGTATAATAATAATATTATAAAATGTTATAAATACAATATAAGTAATTGTAATTTCACTATGTATATATTATATTATGTATTTTGTTGGCACCAGATATATAAATATTGGACAATAAAATTGTGTATCTGTGCGATTTCTATGGATATATTTTGTCCGAACCGATATCGAATGATTCTATTCATTCGTCGTTTTGATTTAAATGATGTTTAAATCTATAACATGAAATATAAATTCAATCGATAAGTACACCATTGGGAGCTTATCAATATCCGAGTCCTTGGCTCGCATTTTAGGTAAATAAAAACGGGTCAAATGTTGGGCAATAATAATATAAGCCCTCGAGAACTAAGAAAAGGTCGAATCTGGCGTATATTACCATATGATGTTTATAGTAGGAAATTTATCTGTGCACGTCATATAGCACGTTCGATTTTTCATTTAGTTTTAATACGTTATTATACGATGTGCATATATGAGAGTATTAAATCTTGTGGTTTTGCGCCCTAGACCAGTTTATATATTGTATACATTATACCTGTATATACGTGTAATATATCCTTCGGCCTCGATCAAAAAGTATTTTACGTTATTTAATTTATTATTTACGGTAAAAGGACGACCAGGTGTATACGTATGCGACGACCAGTCATTTCTTTTTTTTCACCGGCCGCAGCACTTGAATAGCAATAAAAATGTTTTTTCCGAATTTTCAATCCACGTCTTCTTACTGAGTGATAATACAAGGTGGTCTTGTGGTTCTATTTTACAAATAATTATAACTATGTGTTTGAACTTTGAAGTGAAAATAATTGGAGAATTTTATAAGTACTTTGATATTATACCTAATTGTTCTTAAAACATTCATACATGACCTAAAATCAAAAGCAAAATACAAACACGTATTTAAGAGCGGCAGTAGCTGATTATTGTACGAGAAAAAAATGTTACTTAATCAATTATACCATGTAGTTACGTATAGTTTACATCTAAGGTTAACTTAAAAAAATGATGTGTTATCCGATAAAACTTTGTATACCTAGTGAATTTAAATAGCTTATGTAATATAAAAAGCAGATAAATAAATTTGAAATTACAACAGTTTGGTAATATTATAATTTATAATATGAATTTACAGTAATATATTTTTCTGACTAGAATGACGAAGAAATTTAAAATTGTTAATAGATGATTTGTTACACATGTTACAAATGGAATGAATAACATAGTGTGTTGTGAGATACTTTTTCATAATCTTTTTACAAAGAACAATTAAATTGTATGTTATATGTTTTTATTTACATTTGAAATGGACAACAAAATACCATATTTAATTTCAATGGTACCTATGCTATAAATACAATACGTTTACAAACATACAATATTAATGCTGTAAAAAATCTATGATCAAACACAACACAAGAACATAATGTTTAAATGTATAATTAACAAATAGTTGGATAATAGTTTTAACATACGATTGTTATTATGATTTTTTTTTTTTAGTCGGTTTGGTTTTAAGTTCATTGTATCCTTTTCTCTGAAAAATGTTATAAGAAAAATTACCTTTTAATGTTAAATAACAGTAAATAAAAATACATAAATTAATTTACAAATCGATGAAGATAAGCATCTTGATTCATTATGAATTCCAATCACTAATTGATGTGGTAATCCTATGTTGTACCACCCATGTCCATTGTTCGTCTTCAATAAACGCGTTTCCTATTTGCAAACGGAACCTCTGTGCGACTTTATTATTATTGAAGTGCGCGCGTAGATGAGTCATGTTTAAATTTAAAATTGTTTTAGCATATAGTTTGAGTTTTGTTTTAATAAATCCATAGGGGCCAAATAAAATATAATATCGTTAACAACTCAAAACCAAATAGTAACAACCTTAAGAATGTGCTATTCATGGATCAGCAAACGACCCTCATTCTTCAATTTATTCTTAATTGAATAGTGCACAAACATATAATATGTCTACGTAATAGTAAGTTTGAGGGGTCGAAATAGGTTTTTTACTTTTTATAGTCAATAAAAACACCGAAAAAGTCAATCTATTTTTAATTAATATACTACTTACTCGTTCATACAATGCGGAGATAGTACTAGTATGAATTATGTGATTGAAACTTGAGTTGCAACTTTTGATTGTTAGTTGTTACTTTGATGAACTGTTTTTCTTTTTCATTTTTTCATGCTAGTAAAAAAAAAAAATAGTTTAATTAAAAATCCACGTATAAAATAAACTGTCCAATTCCAACTACATTTTAGAAGATTAATTAAATTAAAATATAATACTATATGTTATATTATTATAGAATTATCAACTCTCATAAGACGTAAATAGTTTGAACTTCAACTATGAAGGCAACAAGAAATAAGAACTAAAAGTTATCAATGTAACAAAAACAGCGCCAAATTTATTATGTATGTAATATTGAGGGTATATAATATATTATATCTGTATGAATTTATTTATGTATTTTTTACTATTTGTAAATGTATAATATGCAAATTGTTCAATAACAATATTCAATATTGGATATGAACTAAAACATTGATGAAATCTACTGCAATGGGCTAAATAACAAGTTAAACATGCAGATTTTTTTAATTACTATAGGTAACTCTAAAAATATGATAATCAATATAAATACCTTTTTTTATTAAAGATAAATATTAATTATAATCTATATACCTAAAATATGTTATAATTAGTAAGTTTGAAAGCCCATTAGAATCATAAAATGAATGGTCGAAATAGGAAGGCTCTTAGCAATGCCATCTCAACATAAATATCAATTGACTTTTTGTGTAATTTGAGTCTTGTGCACCTGTTCAATTTGTAAATAATGCCAATTACATATTACCATCTATAAAAACTACTATAATATGACTTTTTTTTAAGTAATTCCGCGAATGTAAATATCCAGCGTTAAATTATTAACTGTATTTCTATAATAATTCAAAAGCGGTTGTATATATATATCGTATTTATATGGCATTATATCAGACACCACTATCTAACCTAACCACCATAGTCATGTCCATTGTAATGATTTGCAATATCATATTACATTAGTAAATAATTTAATTATATTCAAAATAAACGTATGAATGCAATGCGAAATGGATACGTCAATATATAATATACAATATACTTATTATAATATATTAGTATATTACCATGCTGGGATTAAATATTTCTAATGTTTTAAAATTGAAATGCATTATCTGTTTGTCAATTGTTATGACTTATTATAGATTTATTATTATTTTTATGATTACGTTGCATTTATAAACTGTGGGAATAGACTCCGGATAGTTTTTTGTATATACGTTTATTGTTCAGCGATTCAAATGGAAAATAATAAAAAGTATTTTGTGTTTATGGCACATTATAATAGTCTCCTCTCTCCTAAGGGATGTATGAGAAATAATTGATACATAACACAAATCTACTTTGATGGGTACTCAACGAAAAGTAATCTGGGACATGATTTAGTTATGAAAAAAAATGTTAAATCAAAAAAATTATATAGTATTATCTGTAAAAATAGAATAAAAGAATAACTCGATTTTTGGCGGAATTATGCCATACTTGAATTCCCTCAGTTTTTCTCATTTTATTTTTTCATAATATAGAATCTATAATCAATAAATTAGTGTTGTAAGTTGTTTAATATTTTAAATTAAACATATTAATTTGTTTTGTTGATATTTTGTTTGTTCTTAAATGATTCAAATAATGATTATAAATTCATAATTCATAGTTTTTGTTTGTGCAATTTAAAAATCTCCATGACTTGTTTAAAAATAGAAAACGTAAGTGAATAAAATTGGTTCTGCTGAACGCAAATTTGTTATCGCCGGCCTAAATCGCAAAGGTCGTAACTCCAATTTTTTTGATTTTGGGATTATTTGTGACAAAATTATGAAAATTATCCGCCTTGCATGATAACGTCGTAACTGAAATTGTATCATTTTACCCTCCATAAAATTGATAATTATAAATTGTATCTCCATTTTTTTTTATAGAATGATACATTTTAGAACATTAATCAAATTCAATGAACCAATTACTATTACCTACCTAATTCAAATTGGAAACGAAAAATGCTCTATACCTACCAACAAATATCGGTATCGGTTGCTAAGAAAATCGAAAAAGGTCATCGGTAAGGTTTCGGTTAAAATATTTTCAAAAGGGTCAGATTCAAATACCGGTGTTTTTAATTTCGGTTCCAAACCCTTGGTAATTATTCATAAATCTTGCAGTTTAGTGCCACAAATCGTACTTCCGCGAGACAATTTTACACAATAATATTATTTTTCATGAATTGTGAACGGGTGCATAATATATATTTTAAACTAGTGATTAGCCTATCTAGGTAATTTAAGATTTTGGACTAATATTTCATACTATATTGTATTATAATATAATTCACTCGCTGAGTCAGAGACTACGGTAATGATTGTCGCTTTTCCAAGTGAGACGCATACACATATGGCCATATATATAGTA
This sequence comes from Sitobion miscanthi, assembly GCA_008086715.1. NCBI lineage: Eukaryota > Metazoa > Arthropoda > Insecta > Hemiptera > Aphididae > Sitobion > Sitobion miscanthi. Next base: position 23,537,308 of record CM017797.1, read on the forward strand.
CACTTGTAAACTTCCTGAAATATAATACAATGATTATACCTATTACCTACAAAAGTATAGATAATAGATATAGATATAAATATATCATGAATCATAATAATTCATAATATCGTACGATCGTCTCGTTACAATAATAATAACATCTTGTCGCGCGTGCTGTACGCCTGTACACACACACACACACACAAAATACATCTATAATTATCGACTCTGTGCGTTATAATAAGTATAATATAGCGTTCCAAACTTCCAATAACGCACGCGGCTTACAATCACATATATTATAATATAGTAATAATATATAATACACACACACTGCACTGTTGTGGGCATGTTATAACATACGAACACGCGTAAACATAATAGGTAAGAATAATAATGTAAAAAACGTTATTGTATGTGTGTACATTTTTTGTACGTTGACCCTCGGACATCAGCGGCGGTGGTGGTTGCTTCGGTTACCTATATATCATTATTATTATATCATGTTATACACTTATAACTATTATACAGCTATACCTATATTTTACGATATAAAAACCCAAATGCTTCGCCGCCGCACCACCCCCCCCACCGCACCACCACCCGCTAATCATAGTGGTCCCCGGGACGGTGGAGGGGGGGCGTTTCTCTGGCGGCGGCGACGTGCACCCTTATCGCAAGTGGCGGAGGCGGTGGCGGCGGCGGCACCGTCGTCGTCGTCGTCTACGGTCTACCCAACGACACGCGTCGTGCGATCAGTGTGTTCGCCGGCGTTCGTACGGCGATTACACCGTCGACGCCACTGGCCCTGTTGGTCTCCGACGAAGTGTATATTGACGCGCGCGCGCTCGTTCGAATCCAAGTGCGCCTGTCGATGTCACGATAATATAATTTTTTTAAAGAGGCAAAATTATAACAACGAATAATTATTATTATTGCGAAACGTCAATTTTTGAATAAAAATCAAACGCGAATATTTGTTGTTTTTTTACATTAGTTGGAGCTGTAAGTGCGAATTAAAATTTTTCCTGAAAGAGTCAGCATTTTTTTTTCATTTAAAACTAAAACTTTTTTCTTTTCACGATGGACGAGATCGACCCGTCACATCATCGTTGTAATCCCAACTAGTCGAAAACGTCGAGTGCACGGGATTATTGCACGCATTAATTTATTGTATTATATATTAATGTTATAGTTGTACGCATGTAATAGTATATTCAAATATCTTTATATTTTTATTTCTAATACGTGTACACGAAATCGCCAACCATGGGACTTAGGTGAGTCGTTTTTATTTCTTTTATTTTTTTTGATCCTCGTAAAAAAATCCCGTCCCTTTAGATAGATTTGTCATGCTTTTTTTTGCCTCTGTCTGTCGCAGGCACGTACCTGGTACGTATAGGTTGTGTATATAATATATTATACCCACTCGTCTGCCTAATGAAATGTTGTATGCAATGGTCCGAATATTTTGTTACCTACCTGCGCCGCCACTAAAAGTTGTGTCCAGTATATTTCAACGTTTAATACTTGTTTAGTATACATAGTAAATAATAAATTACATGATATTATACATAAGTGATTTGTTCTATTGAAATATACTATATTAAAATTATTATAATACATTCTCTGTAGTTTAAAAAGTACAAACAATTTAGACAATAAATTATTCAACGTGCCAATAAATTATTATCAAACTATAATATACCTGATTATACACATATTTATTTTATATATAAGTAGGTACCAGGTATACGCATAGGAATTCTCGCCAAATACATCGATAAATCAATCATTATATTATACTCGGTTTAGATGCCACTGTAATGCGTTTAAAAGTCGAAAATTGTGCGAAATCAACGTTTTTAATCGATCCGCAAAACCGATTAATTCGATTATTCGGATAGGTATGCTTTTTATCATATAGTCAATTTATATAAGGATGTATAAAATTACTTTTTATCAATATACCTACTACAAGGATATTATGGGTTACAACAAACTTTAATTCTAATTTCTAACAGTATATATATACGAGAACGTTATTACTTATGCATATTTAATTATTATACCAGTGGATTCCTGATATATACACGTTGTACTTGTACATATATATATATATATAAACGATCTTAATTATTAGGTATAAATCTCAAGTAACGACGAATACGTTATAACTTATAGGCAATTAAATTTTAAATCGACTGATTAAACTATATATTATTTATTATTTTTTTTTTTAACGGCAATTGACCATTAGCTGCTTGTAGGGGTTTGATTGAAACACGTGTTTGATAGCCTGGCAAGTATTTGTCACTAAAAACCTGGGTTGTCACCCATCTGGGAACTAGTAACACCAGCCGGTGCTTGCACTCAGAATACGTTTCGTGACCAACTGTTACCACCGCGCGACACCTAGCCACCTTTTATTATTATAAGAACAGAAAGTTATTATTTCGTAAAATATATGCGATATTATCATTTGTGGTATATTGTATTATTATATAGTTAGGTACGTATATTATTAATTACTATGTACTCTATCTCTTCTATTCATGATTTTTTTTTTATATAATATTATTTTCATTATGTTGAACGTTTTTACACACACAATTATTTTTTTACTCGGTATATTATATATTGCCATTTAAATTAAATGCTTCTATTTTCCTCCAAAAAAACGAAATTTTCTGAAATGTTATGAATACCTATTATTTAAATTAATTCCATATACGCGAATTCTTACTTCAGAGCCGCTGTTCTTTACTTAGCTATTGATATAAATTATTTATTAATGTAGGTATTTAGATACAAACAATTTTTTGGATTAATAGTTGAAAGCATATAAATTAAAAATATTTAATAGGTACATTACAAATTTTAACTTTTGTACGTCTTTAACTAAATAAACATTCGAGAAATTATTTAATAAGTGCGTAAATTATTTAATAACTAGGTATTATAATTTATAGGTACCTCCTATACATAATTATTAATTAAAAATATAAACACCTAATATTTAAGTTCACATAGGTACTCATTTATATCAGGTATATTCTATATTCTAATATGGAAATATGATGACTTACTGTAATAGAAGCAATTATTTAAAAAATTTCTTTTTCAATTAGTGGTGGCTAACTTCAAAATAGTATATGCTGCTGAGGATATTTATGAAGACCCACGTATCTACTATCAATGGCTTTGTTTAGTTGAGAATATAAAAAACTGGATAATTGGATAATTAATAATTATGTATTATATGATGATTCATAAGAGTGCGACATTATTTTTTTAATATTGTTACCCTATACATTGTATAATAAATAATTATTAATCAATAATCATCCACCAACCAAATGTTACACATGTTGCTTTAGCAACACACGGATCATAGGATAGCCGTCATTGTTCAATTTTATATTTTTGGTATACCGTGTAATGTGATACACCGATAACCGATGTACGCCTAAACGATTTAAACAACAGTCAACAAATATACTTAGGTACTTTGTTTTTATATCTAATTAATAAAATATCATAATTTTCATTTATATTATATCACAATTTTTTTTTTATGAATCATTGGCTACAACAATAACATTATTTCGCCAACCTACGCAATTATAAATGGTACTCGGTACTACTTGAACCAATACGAATGTATAATATCGTGGTTGATACCTATACAGTATACACTGTTATAAAATAAATCGTTGCCTCTCCATATCATTTTATATAAATTACCTAAACATAATACATAACATAGAAAACACGCAACCACCTACATTTAGACACTGCAGATATTATAATATTAGTTAATCGAAGTGACAAACTAGTATTAAAATGTGTAGCCGGTAGGCACTGCAGACATTACTGCAGTACAATCGTATTTTATACAAAGCGCAGGAATAATGTCTAAGCCCATAGATAGACACTATGAATATTACGTATTTACTAGGTATTAGGTACTATAATAGGTTAGGTTAATTATTTATTTTTTAAATTGCATAATATATGCACTCAAGACCCAAAGACGGACCCCTGGATCTAAATATGATATGATTAAATATGCGCGACCAGATTTTTTCGACAAAAAATTACCATCTAGATATCCAGTGATTGGTATAAAACAATACGATGATAAACGAAGATTGTGGCATATATACAATATAATATTACTTGTCCATATACATTATTATTATACGTTCTTCGTCGCCGTTCTCGTTACCGTTTATTAGAAGACCGTTGGTTGTGGTGGTTGGTGGTGGGTGGCGGGGGAAAAATACTGTAATTACCGGCGGAATACGCGCGCGCGCTCGCCTTTTGTGTTTTCACTGCTGCAGCCATGCCATCTCGGACTGCATATAGACTATATCGTATAGTAATATAACATTATACATAGTTAGGTTGGGTGGGTAGGTTGGTCTGTCGGTCGGTTATTGGTTGGCATTTACCTCTACGTATATAATATGTACACGTTCCCGGTAAAACCACTTCGTATGTAAATACGAGCACATTGTAATTTAGGTGAACCGTTTATTGTGTCGTATTGCCGGAACGAATAAAAAACAAAAAGTAACCGGCCGACGACGAGCAGTCATTGTAGATAATGGTTTTCCCAAAGTCCGTTTAGGGCGTTTAGGCGTATATGTATGATGCGTGTACGTTCACGTAACTCTGGTTCGTGCAGCAGAGTCGGATCCCGCGCGTTATCATCTTAGCGTATATACATATTATAGGTAGGTACATAATATTATTATCATACAGGCAATAGGCCTAATTCCAATGGGCAGTAGATCCCAAATCGGGCAGCGGGAAATACCTAAAGTGGTGCGGTTAGATCTAAATTCTTAAAATAAGGCCTGCGTATGGTCTATAAATCTTAACTCTAAATGTATAATAATTTTATCGTCGTTTCTCAGTAGCAACTGCAACTTATATGATGTATATAATAATATTATAATACGCATACGAAACATATCAGTGCGGTGGCCGTGGTGATGTGTCCGATAAAAATAATACGCGTAAAGTCCTCTCGGCGTTCGGAAATAGCCGCCGAAAGAATTTGGCACAACGTTCGCTCGCCGCGTCGTTGCTTGCGTGCGATATTCATGCAATACGCGAGCGCACCGTCGGAGGCGGATGACCGATATTTTTTTCTATCAGAATCGTATTTATTTTTAGTATAATATAATATATGAATATATGCCGTCATTGTACAGCGGGGTTTTAGTTACTCGTCCGAGACTTTTGCGAGCCTTTGCGAACGCAGCGTATATTGTTTTTTCGAGGTCTGCACCTAGGACGGCTTTGCAGTGTTGATACATTTTCGTCCCTATTATTACTGTTTCATAATGACAAATTAAGAACCAAATGTTATAAATAATATTACCACACTGTTAGAAATGTATTTAGTTATAGGCTCTAGTAGTACTAGCCACTAAAGTTAACAATTTGAAACAATTAAGTAACTACCTAATTAATGTTTATAAAACATACATTTTATACCTATTTAAAAACAAATAAACAAGTAAAGAATTTGAAATTTGTCTACAGCTTCTTGTCTTTTGCAAAACATAGAAAAGTATATTACATAAAACACATTTTAACCTATTCCGATCGGGGCTGTCCCTCTCTAAGACAACATTATTAAACGAGTTCTGTAGTTTTGTCCGGAGATATCATACAGTGATTTTGCTTTTCTATATATTATGCAGGATTTGCGTCCGCCCGCGTATAATATAATATAATATTATAATACGAGAATACATAGTACCTAGTTCTTTATATTATATTAATTCATTGTACCCACACGTAGAGCGGTCACCATCGTTCGATTCAAGAATAATTATACACGGGCCATACGTATGCATTATGCGCTATTTAACGAGTGATTTTACAAGTACCTATATTATGTCCGACAGTTGAATAATATTGATATACGACAACAAGTATACATTATGTATAATGCTATACAATATGTATATCTACTGCAAGTTGCCGCGATAATTCATGTGAACGATTTTTCAACATACCCCAGACAGATTATTTAGCTTCATCTTTATTTATTACACATTTTTAAACAAGCGATCAATGGTTATTGATGTTTATTATTGCGGGCGCAGTCTAAACCATACTACGTATTGTATTACTACCTATTTAGTATTTATAGGTACGCGTTATTATATGACCCCTGCAACAATTGACTATTTTACGATTATAATTAACGAATAATTTCTGAAACCAATGTCAATAATGTCATGATACTATTTTAAAATGTAAACTAATATTCAAAATGTGTTCTCAACGTTTGTCAATATACTCAATGCTCGAACTAAAAATATTTCCAATACGTAATATTGTAAATCGTTAAAAACTCACACTAAATTTGGAAAGCTGTGAACTGCTGCAGGTCTTATATTGTATGGTAATTTAAGGAAGGTTTTCGGCTATCACAACCACTGGTAAATTATAGAATTAAAAAATAACATTCTATGGTAAACCAAAAAATGTTTAGATCTACGTTTAACTGTTAAACTTCTTCTTTTACACTAGGTATCTGAAAAAGTGCTTTATCCTTTCAAAAAGGAAACACTTCACTGTTAGACTGCATGCTTAACCTTACTACCTTACTATAGGTATAAAAAATCATGATTATGATATAAGAATACGAATTGTTCATATTATTACGATCATACTGTACATCAAATCTTAAACTACACAGGCCATTAATTTAAATGCTGTAAATCATGGTTTCTTTATGATATTTTTTGATCATTCAAACACTATACAGCCAAATAATTAGACTAACTTATTTGGACCCCTTCGCTTACCATTAATTTGCATCATAATTATTTTAAATGATTGAACATATTTGTTTTCCAATAGACTATTAAATAAACATTAAACATATATTTCCACAAATAATTTAAAAATCGTTGAGTATGTACGTAATATTTTTATATTTCCTAAAAAAAAATTAAATATAATATAATAAATGTATAAATTAAAATGTTGTTAAAATATTATACACCTATAGGTAATAATATATGTAAAAAAAGGAAGTTAAATTGACGTATTAATAACTGGTAGGGTGCAAGGTCAATGTCAGATTAAATAGGGATAAAGGTTAAGTTAAGTGGCAAGGACAAAATATGCTACGACGGTTGTCCTTAAGCGTCAAAAGTTGTATTTGGCTCTGCAGGACTATCCGTCAGGTTTGTATATTCACATTATTCAGAAGGTATTATTTTTATTTTATTTAAATTAAATTGAATTTATAATGTAATTATTATATAATAATAATATATATTTTCAAGTATACATTATTGATCATACTATGCTGATGAAAGCTTTGTAGTTTTCTTTTAATAATATTCAATACTTAGACACTTTGTGACTTAGTGAATAAGTAACCTCACCAGGTAATTATTGATACATGTTTTCTTTTATTAGTATGGAAAATAATATGCATAACAAGTTAATAAAAAATAACCAATATTTCGTAATTAAAAATAGGTAGTCGATTTATGTATTAGAGTTGATCGTTTTATCAATATTTCATAATATAATTACTAATAAATATATTATGTTTGTATACATACATAATAAAGATACTTTAAAAAACAATTATAGCTATAATTATGCTGTATCCTATATAACATATTAATATAATAATATACCAAAAATATGTTCAACTTGTATACAAATACAATTATAATTTGTATAATTTTGATAACCTATTCACCTACATAATAAAGAGTAAAGACTCATAAATCATACCTAATATTCAAATTTCCTCCGTTTGAGAAAAACATAATATCTATTTCACTACCGCGCTTTGGTCGTTTGGTTTTTGTCTGATTGTTATATTCAATCAAATTACGTACAGGTTTTGAAGCCAGATCGAGCGCTGACAGGAAGGTTAGATTTTTGGAACTGTACCGGGTACATAATACGTATTATATAATATAATCATCTACTAAAATAAAATATCTACAACTACTTATAATCTAAATAAGTACATTATAATTCTATAACTATTTAATGTATTTTATATTACTTATATTACCTATATAAATACACATTAAACCAATATATAGGTTTTCAATGTTTTTCAATAAAAATACGTCTGCAACTGCAGCATTTCGAATATACCCTATATATGCGTACTATATTACCCATATACTTTTTGTTTATATATATATATATTGTATAATGTACACGTAGCAGTTACCCGATCCCAGACGCATTAGCAAATCAAATATTTTATATAATATACGGTAGAGCGGGTGAGTGTGTGTGTGTGAGCGCATAGCTGCAGCAGACTGTTATGATGACGGACTAGGAGGCTGGAATTTTATATAAACGAATGTGAATCGCGATCCAGATGAAATCTCGTCAATGTGTTCGGTTATACACGCATAAGTATTAAGTATACACTCGACCCGCAAACTATATAACATTGAATATTATTATATTATTATGTACAGCGCGCGCACACAATGCTGTCCCTATAAATATATGTCTAACAGAAGCAACCGCCGGGAAACGATTTTCCATTACAAATCGTACGTACTACGCGTACTATATTGTATATACCTGCATAGATGTGTGTGTGTGTGTGCAGGGCGAGGTTTCCTGTGCATTGCCCCCGACGTGGTGTCCTTATCGTGTACGTATTCGTGGACACACAGGAAAGAACGAACGTTGTGTGTGTTTTGGTGTGAATTTCCGATAATTATTATAATTATCATTATTCGATAAGTATAAGTATAATATATAATACATATACAGGGTGGGCTTCTGATTTTTTCCCGTGATGTATTATAACTGTTGTATGACAGAATGGGACCTGACGGCGGTTCACCCCTGTATATATATTATAATATTGTAATATGTAATACTAAATTGTACAGTGAATTTTATCTTGGTTTTCTATTTATTGTTTATGCGAAAACTTAAACGTACAATGCGAGGACATTGATCGTGCAAAAAAAAATATCTCCGAAGATAATGTTCACATGCCATATTACCTACATGGTACATTTTATTAATTGTTATTTAATGAATATTACTATATACCATACTATGTACTAATGTGAGAATTTGTTTTACTAAACAAAGGTCGAGATTCAACGAAAATAAAAAAAATCACTGCGTATTATGGTCGTTTGGGGTCGGGGTGTATATAAACGACACAGAATTATTAAAAACAGGGCTTAAATATTTTAATATTATTATTAACTCGCGATCGCTTTACGGACGAAAATGAATTTGCTCACTCGCCTACAGCTAGTACAATACGCGGACATATTATTCTATTACCTACTTTTAAATGCGGAACAACCAAGTATATCTGTTTTGCAGGACTTGTGCGAAATGTTCCCAAAATATTCTGCGGTTCGCGCTCCCCGTCGTGGTGGGTGTCGTGGACAGCAGAGGGCGATGATGACCGCCAGCGGTGGTTCGCCTGCTGCTACAGCAGGTATGGAACGGCTGGTAACATCTGCAGCGCTTCCCTGCTGAAATAATTTCTGTGGAATAACAGTATTATTTTTATTTTTCAATTTATTCCCGTATATCATTGTAGGTATTTGAATGCCATATTGTGCTCTTATGTTAAAGACTTTATTATTATTTATTATATATTAAGACTATCATATAGGATGAAAAAAACGTTTACATTCTGATGAGACAACGTATTTATATTTTTTTCTTTGTACATTTTATAGAGTTTACAATTTTCCGTTCTATTTGTTCAAATACTTAAAAATATATAATTTTTATTCCATGTATCGAATTATAATTACAAAAAAATTTAGTTATGCCTTGTTTCTGAATACAGGATATGATTATAAAAGAATATTTGTGAATATTTGTAACAATTTTATAATAATATACCTACCTAATAACACGGCATAAATCACGTCGTATAGATCGGGATAGTCGAATTGCACTTATTACTTAAAAAGAAATGGTCGAATTACTCGAATTGCACTTGGGTTCAAAAAAGGTAATAGTCGAACTGCACTCGGGTAGAAATCAGGTAGTGGTCGAACTGCACTCGTTCAAAAAGAGGAGTTAAAATTTAATGTCACTATGAACGTTTACGTTTGTTATTATAATAATATTTTACCTCGTATTTTACGATTTAAAAAAAAACAACTAAAAAAATTATAAAAATTTAAAAAAATTAATAATACATGACGATTTAAAAAAAGAATAAAAAATTATATATATATTATTATTACAAAAAATATCAAAATTAGTTTAAAAAAAAAAGTTATTATAATGATAATAATAATAATATTTGATGATTTAATATATGTATAATGGACAAAGGTATGATTAGAAGTTAAGTATATTAAAGATATCCTACCTACCTATAGTAAGTAATTTAAATTATTATATTTCGAAGTCCAATGAGGATTTCTCGGGAATAAACGAAATTTATAAATACTCTGCAGGTTCTTAAAAATTTTCTATGACAAAAATTATGGGTATTTTGATGGTTCTTAAGTCTTAACCGATCCCCACCATCGTTGCCTCAAACAATTTTGAAGCCCTACTATTGACCAGGTAGTAAAAGTCTGGTTTATTTTTAAGCCGCATATAATGCATAACATACAATATCTATTCATAAAAAAATATATAGTGTTATAAAAAAGTAGAACCCAAACCATGTAGTCAGAACAAAACACATTCGTCAAGGTCAAAGAATTTATATATTTTTTTTTCTACAGCGGTATTACCAGAAGATCATCTTCCCCTATTTCAGTAAAAAAGGACCGAGGATCACCGTTGGTTGAAAACCGTGGGTCGTCACAGAAAATCATGTTTCCACTAAATGCGCCCAGAGACGGCAGGTAAGATATTATAATATAATAAATTATAATTTATCGCACACACATACACATTTGATAACGATCAGACATCATCATAGTAGAATAATTAATACTGCAATAATATTACAATAATTATTATTTATCATTCATGATATCAAAATAAAAATGTATGTACCCCCCAATGGTTAAATGGCAGTTTTCGCATGTGATGTGTTAATTTAACTTTACACCATCATCCCGTGTCATCGATGGGATTGTTATATCGACTCAGACGTTTTATCAATAATTTATTGTTATAACTTGTAACATAATTATCTTTATATACATTTGTAGTAGATAACAAAAATAAGAATGGGTCGTTGTAGAAAAAAAATCAGTAAATATATAAATTATATAATATACTGATTACTGTGTATAATGTATATGTTTACCGTTTTGAGAATCTTTTCTCGGGCAGCCTGAGTTGGGCCTGCGATGAAGACTCATAATAATAATAATAATAATAATACGTGTCTCATTTTCTATATATACCTTGAAACCACCATGATACCATATTATATATATTTACACACACATATATATAATATACATATATATGTGTGTGTATTGTGTGCGATCCTGCGGCGAAAATATATATATATATATATATAATAACAATAGTATAATACTATTATACCGTTATGTTGTGTATTATGTACGAAAACGGCGGTCAAGTGCGGAGATCACGATTCGCGAGCACTACGCAGTTCGCACCCTGCGAATAAAAACGAGAAGAAAAGATGGTGGAAAGGGGTGCAGAAATACGGGACCGACACTGCGAGACAATATATTATATTGTTGTTATTATTATAACGTTAAAGGAATGCGACCTTATACTTTCAGCCACAATAAAGATGAAGGATTATTGTAATACTATCAAAGGGTGGTATACGGGGACGCCAATGCGCATGTACGATCTATATATAACAACACACTGTTAACCGCGGTTGAATGCCGCCCGATATTGCAAATTTTAGCATATTTATTATTTTCACACGTGGGTGTCGAGGTCGTACAATTATATCGCTGCAGGTACATCAGCTTTGTACATATTATAATACCTCAAAATATAAATGCATAAATGCCTACACACACATTGTAACAGTCTTCTTTTTCGTCTTGGGTCTGTCAATAAACGGATCGACATTTATATAATATAATATGAATTTTTTTCGCCCTCGTATCGAGACGTATATAATTTGTATTCTTATTGTCGTATTTCGTATTTTGTATCATTATATATTTTATGGGAATCCGGTGTTTTGTTCAATTTTCAATATCATATCATTACTACTACCTACTGCATAAACTGTTGTCTACGTTTAATACGGTATCGACGTATAGTAGTCCGTAATATATTATACTGTTGCTGTATACAGTATAGGTTTTTTAGATATGCTCCATAATAAATCGTTTTCAAAATCTGATACAACCTATTGTAATTCTTATTTTCTCGTATTATACGCAAAAATAAAAAATACCTACCAAGTACCAACACAGTATACTAGTGTATATTATATAATATTGTACGATTTTATCGTCATTGGGCTTTGGTTTACTGCTGAAATGTATTAATATTTAAGTAGAACATTTTTGGAAACGAAAATCTTGATCAATTTTATTGTTACATTTAATATAAGTTATAGGTATTACTAGGTGTTGTAAAGATTTATATAATAAACACAACACACGAGTCTATTATTGGATTTAAACATTATAATTAATAATTTTCAAAAAAACTATAATCAAACCTTTGAAGCTGCCCAACGACAAATAATTTTATTTAGAATTTACTCATTTCTGTCTGATTGTATATACTATAAAATAGTATATTATATTAATATTATACTATTATATCGCCGACATCGTACATCAAAGTGATGTAAAATATTTGTGATCTCGATGAGTGGCTATTTACTAAGCGGAGATTTTCAAACAGTTGAAACTCTTGTCCATATAACGACAAAATCTTCTCTAACCACCGAAGTATTATCGTAAAGATGTTGGTCAGGTACTAGTTATGACTTATGACGCGCTTGCGCTATTCAATCATCATTTGGCTATACAGCAGTATTGTTGTCGAGCGCTGTAATATATTATATTATTTATTAATCTGTAAATATGTATTAGAATCAAATGGTCGTTTTAAAATTACTTTTTTAATGTGCATGGGTACCATTAACATAATATACGAATTCGGCAGTTAATTCAGTTCATGTATAAACCTATAATATTATAGCAGTGTGCGACTGCTCTTAACCGTTTCAATGATTTCGAGTCGTGTTGTATTTAATCGGAGGCTACATTCGACAAAGTGGTGCTTATTACAAAAATAATATAATCATATAATGTGGTTTTTTACAAACTAATTAGTTTATAATAATTGCATAGGGAAATAAAAAAGTATCCCGCTGTTAGCGTAGATGGCTTCGAGTGTATAATTTATTTATTTATATTATTATATTATGTATTTCAATGCTCTCACTTTATACAGTATCCTTTATTCCTTTTGGATGTAATAATAACAACTGTACATTTATAAGACGTGTTTATTGAATACAAATACCTAATTGATGCAATATGTAAAGGAAAAAAACCCATCGCATGTAATATAAATTATTATTAACTATTCTTCCGCCAATTCCAATTGTCTGATCTTATGTGTTTGGTAGAAAACTAATCGGTTGACGTGTTATTTATTTTATTTTTAACACATGGTGGTCGTTTTGCTGCGATTATACTGTCTTCTTTTCGAGTCTTACCCTTACGAAACAATAATATGCATACAGTCTATCGTCAATGTTTCCCTAGAAGAACAGAAACAGATTTTGTCATTATAATATGTTAAACGTGCATCAATGTCCAAATGTAAAACTAGTGTTTACTATGTACCTACTATAAAATATTAATGTGTTACACTTTGGCTATTTTTTCTAATTTTCAAGTAAAGCGTTACTTGGTCAAGGTACTTAATTATTTTTCTCTTGATTTTTTGAAATGTAGAAAAGCATCTTTGTGATCCATCTAAAGTCACTCGAATAAGATCTGATCATTATTCCATTGTTACACACTTAAACACTTACACCCGAATACAATTTGAACATATTATATACACGTGGTCGATGCGCACAGGGAAATATTGTTCCATGCGTGAAGAGTGCAGACCATTTTATAATAAAATTTAATAATAATAATAATTTAATACTATCATGATATTTTATTTTAATAGTTTTATTAATAATACGCGCATGTAATAAAAAAAAAATGGACCTAGATATTTATTAATTTGTGACAATGGCGCGCGACCTCGACGACCGTGATTGATGAACGCTATTCGATGTAAATAAATCATATATTTTATTTTTTCATATTATAGCTATATTATATATTAGTGTTTGCACTAATAATAAAATGAATATTTGCTTTCGATATTTTTATATATTTTATCATTAAAAACTTAATCTGAAAAATCCTAATAACCCTGCATAATATATATGACGATGACGAATACGTTTTTATTGAAACGCCGACATCACGATGGTCCTTGAACCTGTTATAACATTTACTACAATATATGCGACGGTTGTCAAGTCAAAAGTTTAAGAGTGATTTCGTTCAGCTACAATCTAACATATATTTTGTCTTTGCATACTGTAAGATATTCGGATATTGTTCACATTTTGGGAAATATGTATTATGGAATAGAAACTTTTACTTTGTGAAAATAACATAATAGATATTATTATCTTTTAATCTGTAAAAATATGTTATTGGAATACCCTGAAGAGTGAAGACTGAAGATGATGGTGGATGATAGAAATAAGCAATAGCTTTACTGAATGTATGTAACTGGTTTATTATTGCTACTAATATTTTTAAATTACAATAAAATAACAAAATCGTTATTTTTCGTTTAAATATCCAATCGTGTTCAAACTCGAACTTAAAATGTCTAATAAAAATGGTGTTTTTATATTTGGTAGATTTTTTAGTTCCAATATTACAGTATATACTTAAGAGTTAAGAGGAACCTTGTATAACGTTTTCAAGATTTGGCAATACAAATTAAACATTCAATATATTTTTAACCACAAAATAATTTGAAAAATTTGTTAGTAATTTTGTATCAATTAATATTTTTAAATAGCTATGATAAAAATGTAATAGGAACTTTATATTAAATTGTCAAGCTTTTTGATCAATCAACATTTTTTTCTCGATATTTAAATAAGATAAATTTTAAATGTCTCAAATAAATAGCTCAAACAGATATTTTGAAAATTACAACATAATACAAAATGCCAATGTAAAAATTTGGTGAAAAATTCAGATATTTTAATATTTATTACCTATTTATTCGTTTTTAAATTTCAACAAGATAATCAAATGGATTTTGTTGAAAAAAAATTCTAATCCTTCTTTTTATTTTCCCATTATTTTAAAAGGTACTGGGAATTTTTATTTTTGATCTTCAAAGGTATTATCTTAATTGACTTTCTTATCAGAAAAGATATTCAAAATCGAAGCATGTCAATCAATGTCACATACACACACAAAAAACACATTGTTAATCAATACATTCATCGTTCCACTCAAAATCTAAAAATTAGTTGGAAAAATGCAGGAATGAAACTTAATAAAACAACAATAAAAGTAAATAATAATAATAATCAACGATATATTATTCATTTTCTATCACTTAAGAAATTATAAACATAAAATGTAATGTGCTTATAATAATCAAGTGTAGCCTGGTATGGCGCCGTGGTTGGGCTTCAGTTCTGACAATACGTTAAAAAAATGATAAAATAGTTATTCATATAAAACGTACGACTAACTTAGGTAAATTCATTAAGTATATATGAGTTAATATGAACAAACAAAATATGTAATATTTAAATTATATTGTGTCCAGAAATGTCAACAAAGATTTCCGAAAAAAATCGCAAATGTTAGCGCTTACCTACTCTTCTATATTTTTCGTATCTTATTATGAAACATAATATTATATTATAATATACGATATTGCATCAATTAATGCAGAATTATTCTAATAAATGCATTCCCTGAAAATTATCTGCAGCGTGTAGTGCGTACTATTATATACTTAGCAGTTTGCTCACTGAAATGTAGTCATGGTGTACTATGTCTTAGGTACTCTGATCACAGTAATTAGCTAAAAACTAAACGATAACAATAAATTGACCCTCTTTGGGTGCAGTGTATGACTCTCCATTTTGTACTTTACCCTTAAAATGCATAGGTACCTATCTACATATTTATATATTATTGTTTTGTACGATTTCAGGTGGAAAAACTTGTACAACAGCGAAGCGGGCAGTGACGTCATATTTTTGGTCGGAGACCCCGAATGTTGGAGGTTCCCCGCGCACATAGATGTGTTATGTCAATACCCGGTCTTTGACGCCATGCTCCGGGAACCTTGGTCGAAAAAAGGCACCCCGATCCACATACCGGATGATGACCCTAGAGCCTTCGACAACCTACTCAAGTGAGTCGTGGTTTTTTTATAGGTACCTAATATAGTGTACTGTGATGAATAATTGTTACACACTTAAACTATCACTTAAACAAAGACATATATCGCACGATGACATATTTGCGTCGGGTAAACATTTTTGAAGTTGGGATATCGAGAAAGTCTATATTTTATATTATCATCATGGGTATTTAATAATAATATAATACAGTATTATTATACAAACCAAAATGTCTTCTAATAGTACAAATATGTAACGTCACTAGTTGCAAACAGCTGTTTGTTTTTTGAATAAAAAAAATTTCAAATACAACTTATATATACCACGGTCATGTACACGCGTACATAGGAATATATTGATCGAATCACGTTGTCCTAGACTCTAGAGTCTAGAGGGTTTCACACTTTCGCACTACGCAATAACACTGTTATATTAAAGCAGAATTTATCGTCGTTTGAAATTACATTATACTGCAATATTTTTATTTGTCATTAGAGTTGAAAAAAACTTAACGAACACTTTTTCTATTTAAATTTCTAATCTAATTTAT
This sequence comes from Sitobion miscanthi, assembly GCA_008086715.1. Taxonomy (NCBI): domain Eukaryota; kingdom Metazoa; phylum Arthropoda; class Insecta; order Hemiptera; family Aphididae; genus Sitobion; species Sitobion miscanthi. Next base: position 23,554,230 of record CM017797.1, read on the forward strand.
ATTTAATATTATCATTCATCGTAAATCCGCAATTGTCATGTTTCTAGCTACAATATTGTTACACTTAATATTGTTGTACTTCCTACTTTTTTTATATCATCGTTTATCGGAAATTGGCTTAGTTCATAATAATGTTTAATTAATAATAATAAATAATAATAATACGAAAAATAATATTTTTTTGACTGGGGCATGTCATGTTATAATATAAGTTGAACAAGGACGACAGATAGCGGTGTTCCTACTACTTCCTTGAATCGATCAATATTATAGGTAGGTAAGTAGGTACTCGTAGGAACTTGAAATTTTTCCGGAAAATATTTCTAAAATATCGTTTCGAAAACACGCCTGTCACGTCTTTTATAAAAACTCAAGTTACAAAAAATCGAAATACATTAATTATGGGCGTAGACAAATTGGAAAAGATTATAATATTACATTTTTGAGTTTATGCCAAAATACGTATGATAGTAGGTAATATCTATATCGGTTAACGTTAAATTTGAATTGAAAGATTCATACGTTTGGACATATTAATATTTCTTTCATTTAAATTACTGGAAAATGTATTGCATGTATTATGTATTTTAGTATTTATGTATATTATATGGGTACATAGTAAAAACGTTTAATATAAAACAAAAAACTGTTCCAGCCAATTACCGACGTTGCAGTCTATTAAAAAAAATTGAGTCCGATGAGATTATAACATTCTACTATAAAACGCTAAGATTGTGGCACGCCCCCGTAGGTATATAAAATCAAATTCTCATAAATTGATCATAGTTATTTACATTACGATAATATTATATTCCAATTAAGTTGGCCAGTTTATATGTACCAAAGTACAACAGTATGCAGTTACTTTCCTACAAAGTTACAAATATTAAGCTCTAAAGTGTTAAGAATAGTTGTAGTTGACTGTTCCATTTAGTATCTTTTGATAATATGATTTAATTAAGTCGTTTGTGTGAGCCAACGCTGGAGTATACTATAATAATATACTAAATAGTTGGTTTAATTTATGGAACTCGACAACGGGTTAGCAGGAACTAATATTCTTTACAATTCTTCAACTGATTTTTACTTCATGTATATATGAATAAATTTAAATTACAAAATGTGTTTGTTGAAGAATGCATACTGAAGTTTATTTTTGCCTGTATAAATCATATGCATAGTATCTACCTATTTTAATATTTAAACATAATATATCATTATGTGCAATACATTAAAATTTACCATTTTGATGGAATTAATTACAATGTATAGCGCATTTAGGTCAGAAATGTAGGTAAATAGATTAAAAAACAATAGTCATCAAATTTTTTACTTATTATTTACTTCGAAAAACGATTATTTACTATCCTGTGTGTGTATGTGTATACATTTTCCTGTCGAGATAAGAAAATGGCAAATAATAAATAAATTATATATAATATTTTATCTGCGGCGTGCTGTGTGGCATAATAATATAATTGTCATTATAACAATTTAAATCCTTTTTTTCATTTGTTTAATATAATATAATATCATATTGTCCTTGGATATGTGAGCACTTGAGTATCTCTATTATACTTATCCATTTAAAAATAATACCTGTGTTTAAATTTATAGTTTATCAGTCATCGTAGTGACATAGTGTGCCACTGTGGATATGTCAGCAATAATGAGTACCTATAAATTCTATTGAATTTATATTTAATGAACATATGGTGTGATTACATTTTATGTACCTATGTATATATTTGTGTATATGGGGTTTTTGGACAATGTTTTTGTATAAGGTAGGTACATCACGGCTATGTGATGTGAACTGCAGGTCAGTAGTATATACGGTATCTATTGGTTCTTATAGGTATTGTAACCTTACCAGGCTCGTGTAATAGAAGACATTTCGTAAACGGGGGGGGGGTTGATTTATATGTAAAAGATAATTATCAAATTAATCTTACTTCGCCATGTCCAAAAATAAAATTTTTTTGAAAACATTTCGGGAGCGAGAGCAACCACTGTAGGTTACTTACCTAGGTATGCTTACCTGAACCTTGCATGCATCAAAAAGTTGAACATTTGATTTTTGTATAAAAAGAAATAATTAAGTAATGAAATTAAATATGTTGATTGCGTCAAGGTTACGGGTTGGAAGCCTAAAATGTCGAATTATTATAATATTTAATCCTCTATCGGCTTAATCATTCATCGACTAATTTGGTTTTTTCTTCTATACATGATTTCCGTTAAAATTAATGGCAAGAAAGTTCGGGCTTCATGAACTTAATCCATGTGGGGAAAAGAAAAGTATCAATATATTTTAAATACAAGCAGTTTCAATTAGTTAACATTTTTATACTTTATTTTTAGCCTTTTGGGTAATTCTTTTGAAAATGTTTTACTACAGTTATGACTTGTGACTCACACAGGCTCATAGAATGCATTTATTTATAGAAATAGAAATTAATGCATAGTAGCAATATGAAAACGATGAAAACACCAACGTTTAAAATATATAATTTCGTTAAATTTCTAAATTTTCGAATAAAAGTGGTTATTAGAATAATTGTATTGTTATCTAAATTATATATTATGTTATGTATACATTATTGTAAATAACTTTTTGCTTTTATCTTAATTTATTTTATTACAATGTTTTTTATTTTTAATTTTTGAAATATCATTTTTTTTATTTATGAATAAAAAAATATATACTTACCTATTGCTTAGTTCTATTACGTTAAGTTAATTACTTAAATTAAAGAGAATTTAAATTCTAGTCCATATTGACTACAGACCATAATTTATAAAATGACTCATAGTAAAATCTGCGGAGCATATTCCATGAAGAGAAATTTTATCAAGTATCGCAATTAATCCCATTGACGTAATATTTGATTGATTTTATCCAACTGTGAACTGATTGTAATAATAATAAACTACAATAAATAACAAGGATTTTAAAGAATCTTCCGTTCTCTTTCAATCACAGCCTAAATTGTCTTATTCGCCGTGTCCAATGTACTTATTGGCGCTGTGCCATAAAAAGTTCTTACCTATATATGCCATTAAAAAAAAATTGTTATGCTGATCAAGTTTTGAGGTTTAGAGATTTATAGAAACGATTAGGCATAATCAATAAATCAAATGACATTTCACTGGTGAATTTATTTGTTATCTTTAAAATGATGCTTTGCGCTTTTATTATCTATATATACCTATGCCCTATGGTATATATTATTACTCATATTTTAAGAAAAGTTTTAAAATAGAAACACAGAATAACTTTAACACAGCTGTCATCATGCATATCATGTGCAGTTAACTCTTGCCTGTCTATATCATATTTATATGTATATGTATCTTGTTAATCCACATGACTACTAACCAGTTGGCTGTATAGTGTGTATACAGTATACACTAGCATTAAAAATAAAAATCTTTTAAAAAATAAACAAATGTCAGTGTATTTGTAATTTTAATTAATTTCATAACTATTTCTGTTATTTAGCACGAAAAAAATAATACAACACTGCTAAAACTATTGATTTTATAGAAAAATTAATATTTTTTAGGATTGTGGAGGAACAAACGAAGTTTTGTCTTAACGAAAGTTCAGTAATAAAAATGAAATGTTGATTCTTATGAATTGGATTGTTTTAGGGTGTTTTTCGAGCGTGTCTACTACTCCATAATAGTCAGATGCATGAAAAAATGAGAAAGGAGCCTTTTTAAAATTTAACGCGAACTATAATTGTATATTGTATAATATTTTATAACACGATATTATGTATCGTATATAATATATTGTAAAACCAACTGCAGTTGTTAAAGTTCACATACCAACAATATTAAAGATAACTTTGATTCAGAACCTACAATAACTCATTTATACCAGGGTTATTTTAATGATTTTTTCTGACTTCACAAACTTATTCCCACTCTTGGATTATGGTGGGAATTTGTTTACGCACACCAAACCCTGCGGACTGTTATCCGTTGAACTGGGCCGGCTAAACTACTATCTTCTATATACTGTATACTATCTACATTTTTACTTTCATAAGACTGCATAGAAATGATATGTAAAAACATATAAATCCGGACTCTACCCATGGTATACCAAATAAATCATTTTATATTAATTCACTATTTATATTGTAAATAATTTTAAATTTTGTTTATAAATTCAGTGATAATACTTACTAAGTAATAATTACTTGTAGGTAATAGGTTATTTGTAATAATAATTGTTTATAAAACAAAAAAAACAATCAATTGACTATATAGGTAATCTCTTTTTAATTTTTGTGTAAAACTTTTACATCAAATAGTATAATAATAAATAATATTAACAATTTTGAATTTTAATGGAATCATTTTTTTTTTAATTTGAGGTTTACGCAATTATTAATTTATAATATACAATAAATATCATCATTATCATCCTGGAATTCTTTTTTTTGCACTGCACAAAATGCATCTCACTGCACACTAAAAAAAAAAACCTTGATTTATATGACTTTTTTATATCTGTATATATATAATACTATACTACATACATTCATATTTAACCTGTAGATAGACGTACAAGACTTAAATACTAAAATATATAATTTACTGTCTATTTAGTGGACTTCTTGGTACCAATAGGTTGTACAACTGATTAGTAGATCTACCTGTATTTTGAAATGAAACGCATGAACGGAGGACAATTTTTGGGAGTGAGTGAGGAACTTGAGCCACAAAACCTTTAACTTTACATCCAATACTTAACCGCGAATTAAGATAACAATTTACAATAATAATATTATTTATCAATACATATGCCTTAACCACCGTTCGTTTCATCGCAGGTTCATGTACAAGAACACGGTGGAACTGAAATCCGTGGTGACCGCGCTGGAGACGCTTGGGCTGGCCAACAAGTACATGTGCGTGGACCTGGTTAACGAATGTATTGTCTACCTAACTTGCAACCTGACCGTGGACACAGTGCTCATGGTGTACCATGCGGCCAGGCTGTACGGTGGACAGACTGCGCCACGCCGTGAACAGCCCGCCGCTTGTTCGCCAGTGGCCACGGCCCGGGCTACCGCGCCGCCACTACAAGACTTGATGCCGGCGGCCGTGGCCTCCGACGACGTGCATTCCGAGGCGTCCACCCGCATGGTCCAACACTATGACACGTTATTGGCGTACTGTGGCTCGTTCATCGACAGGAACGCCGATCGGGTGATGACTGATGAGAGCGTCGACGAACTGGATACGGTCGAGCTCAGGGAACTGCTTCGTCGTGACGGACTTGCTGTGTCTAATGAAATGGTGAGGCGACGCTCATGTATTATGTTGCACTTAGGCTCGAATCAGAACATAACAAATATACCTATAATAAGTTCGTATGACGTATATAGCAGGAGATCACACTCGCTTTATCTACAAAATACAAACATCATATAAATCAGAACATAGGGAATTTTTTTTGTCTGATAAATGTTGAAAAAAATTTGTTACTATAGATGAACGTCAACAGACAACTGCAACGTATTGCATGATAATATACGATAAGCCTTCATTGATATGCGGTAATAACTGCAGCACACAATCGTGGTCCACGTATACATTATAAAAGTAATATTTATTATGTATGACGTATGTTTAGTTTTCTGTCTGTTGTCTTCAATTATCCCCAATTTCCGTATAGTCCCATGTATCTTAAATATTTAAGTCTCTTGTCTTATAAACGCTTTCCTACCATCTACCAATCGTATCTTTATTTAAGAGTAGCATGATTTTCGTCCAAGTAGTTCTACTATCACCAGTTATCTCCTGTTCTGAAATTACATTCTTGATTCATTTAATTATCGGTCCCATTTTGGTGTGATATATTATACTGACTTCAAAAAAGCTTTTGTTTTTGTGAATCATAAAGCTCTAATTCGTGTTTTTAGTGAATCTTCAAGGTTTGGGGAGCCTCGAATATCCTTGTTCAGGTCCTACTATAATTACAGATGTCAATGGATTAAAGTGCTTGGTATAAAGTAAAATGTAAACCATCTGGGACTTCATCTGGGGTCCCACAAGGGAGGGAGGTCATCCGTCTATCATACTGTTCTCCTCAGTTATTAACAATGTTCAACGAGTTTTGCTTTGCTCCACTGTCGCCTACTTTGTTTTGCAGATGACATCAAACTATATGTGTGAGTATATATGCTCTGTATTGCGATTATCAATCAATCGCACCTTGTATATAGGGTTTTTACATTTATTAGCAGTGGACAGGAGGTAGGGGTTTAACCCCCCCAACATACAAAAAACATGTATATATATAATGATTTCTATTTTGTAATTGCATTTAATATTTAGGTAAAACGAATAACGATACATGTGCACATCACCTAGGCTCAAATATATTATAATATATTAAATGTTATGTATAATACCTATTACTGTGATAATAATTTATGTTTTCACGTTGGCGTCGAAGTATACTCATTAATTACATAAACACATAACATATACAATAACTATTATACATCTGTTGTGTACCTACTCACGTCTCTTATGCATGATGCGCGCAGGTGCTGTTCACGACACTGGAGCGGTGGTGCACGCACAAGTGCAAACAGCAGCACTTAGAACTGACGGTGGCCAACCGACGGGCGGTGCTGGACGACACGGTGCTGCTGTCAGTGCGCTACCTGCAGATGACGGCTAACGAGTTCCTGTCGGGCCCGATGCCCAGCGGCCTGCTCAACGCCCAGGAGACGGCGGTGCTCATGAAACACATACTCAACCCCAAGGAACCGAAGTGGACGTGCCAGCGTTTGACCAAGGAAACGCTTGAGTACATGGCCACGGCGCGGACCAGACGGAACCACGGTGTCACGGGCGGGTTGTCGTACGTCATCAAGCGGCGGTCTTCGTCGTTCAGAGGTGCCGCGAGCGACCCATACCCCTGCGGCGACGGCGACGACAGCAGTCAGTCGTCCGAGTTCGACTCGCCAAAGCGGTCGTTTTGCTGTACGGGCGGCAAAAAGAACAAGAAGAACAGCGGCACCGGCAAGAAGAACAAGAAAAAGTGTGCGGACAGCTGTTTTTGCAATTGTCTGATTTACTGTTTGGACGTGTGTTTCGGTTGAACGCGGCCGCCGGCTCTCTTCCCCTCCCCACTTCCACAACACCATCACTCTACACACACACACTATACACGCACTGACCTAATTGTGCGTTATACAATATGTGTGCTGTGCGTGTGTGTGTGTGTCTATATTTATAGAGATAAATTTAATTTACCTTAACTCGAAGAAAAAAAAAAACACAAAAAGATCTCAAAATAATAATTGTTTTTCCTTTTTGTCTAATAATATAGTTAATATTATGATTATAATATATGTCCAGAATTCGTCCCCACGTGCCTCCACGCTAAAGGGGATGCTGTGCGTATATTATGCATAATAATAATATTAAAATAATGTATTTATGAACATATGTACTGCCATATGGGAGTGGTAAGGGCCTTCTTAGGACTTTAATTTCTTTATACTTTTGAACAAATATAACCATTTAAATATAATATTATATTGTGCAGTGCCTATATATTATTATGAGGAGTCACGCGTACAATATTATACGAAAAGTCTGACGAATTATTATTATTATTATTTTTTTTTTTTTGCAAACGTATACCACTCACTCATATTATTATATTATGTCATTGTCATAGACACACTGCACTCGCATGTTGACGATTATTATAATTCCCAACGCACCATAATATTCAATATAATATAATATTGTCGATAATATTATATTCGCAGTAACCGAGATTCAAATCAATGGTCTAGTAATAATAGTTATCCTTTGTTATTATTATATTATCACGCTCAACGAAAATAGTTTTTCAACACAATCTCTATACGGTTGCACACACACCTATTATATTATAATATATGTACCATATTATATATGTATAGTGCCATACGTATTAATGTTAAGTTTTATTTTTTACGAACTATACACAGCGCCGGTTAGGTAGGTACGTTCGCGTTTCTTTCGCCCCGACCGCCCCGACACACTAATGGTGATAAACAAAAAAAAAAAAAGAATGTTTACACATTACAATGATATCGATATATATAATATTATGATTTAACGTATAATGAAATACACCATGGTCCGTCTCGAGTTTGCGCTTTTCCCGCGCGCGAACACGCCACCTCCATACGCGGTACGCACGTGCAGCAGCCGACCATATAATAATAATATATTAACATAATACTACGCGTCAAAAATGTTCTCGTCCGCGCCACGCGGAAACCACTCTTGGCGGATCGGTTAATGTTTTTTTTCATTTTTTTTTTAACGACATTTCGCGCCAGTTACGTCCAAACCGTACGATGTAGTGTAATAACGCCGCCACGGGTTAAGACACCACAATGACTTTTTAATACCGATTTTTTATCTTCTCCCCGCGCGTTTCGTTTCCCGCACATAAAATATTATTATGCCGCGCACATTATCGCCGACACGATATCACATTATAATATATTATTATCCATACGCATTATCGAACATATTATTATCATATTGTGTGTGTTGTGTCGCTATTGCCCATCACATCGGCGTAGGTACGCCAATACGCTGCCCGAGATGATATTTTCATCTTCTTGCCATTCACGTCCGCCCGACCCCCACCACCCACCCCATTCCCACCGGCCGTGTTCGCCGGACCGCACTAGTGTTGTTTTATCGCTTCGCACGCAAAAGAGTTTATTTGAATTTAGTCACTGTCCTTTGAACGAAAAAAAAGTATACTCAAATAGGCGACGTACATGATACAGTATATATATATATATATTATAGTATTTGTATAATATTAAATATATAGTCATGATAATAATAATTGGACGTATCATTCGACTTTTACCATTCGTACGCATGAAATATAGGTAGTCGCGATAATTATTTACATGTTTATATTTTATATAGATACCATTCGATCATGTATATGTATATGCATGGTTAGTACGGACAAACTATATTTTATACTATTTTATTTTTATTTTGTGAAAAAAGTGATTTTTATTATTATTATTATTTTTTTTTTTTTTCATGTTAATCATCGTGTATTGACATAAACTGATATTTTTATTGTTTCGTGAGTAATTTTTAAGTGTTTTAACGTTTAAGTATTTGTATTTCTGCGTTTTTATGAATCGAGCTGTTATAATTATTTACCTATCGATCGTGTTTTGTTGTTGCTGTTTACATTTTAAAACTAAATTACCGCCCTCAGAGCTTCCTCGATGACCTTTCCCCCTGAAATGTCTGTATTATTATAAATTTTACCATATTATTAAGCCGTTATATTATATGTTTAAATTAAATTTAATACATTTTTGTTCGATATTATAATGATATTATGACCATAATTATTATAGTTTACTTTCGGGTTTATATTTAAAAAAAAAATTGTTTACCATCTAAATTCTATATGTATTTGCGATAAATTTTTTATATTAATCGTAGATCATCGTTTTTAATATTGTTTTTGCCGATATTTTCGGTAGTTGAAATTTAATGATTAATATATTATTATTAAACTATATGTTTATTTTTGTCGTCATCAAGGGTAAAATGTTTAGCACGCGATTTATATATGGCTCTAGTCAATACCATTTACGATATTGTTAGTTTTAAATATTTATATTGGCGCTTTGTACGAACATTAAATAATATATATATGAAATATAAATCGTATATATATATATAATATGTATATTACTGTGTTGTTTCCGTTTTTTTTTTTTTTTTTTAGAGATAATTTGGTTTTTGTTCCCACGTAAGACTTAAAACAAAATAATTATTTAATATGAACGAACGCCGCAAAAAAAAAATAAATAAAAACGGTTTGTAAGTAACCGACAAAATGTAATGTGCACAATGTCATGCGAAACGCAAACGGACGAGGCCAACAACGGCGGGTCGTGTTTTTCGAATTTCGCACAAACACATCTGCGCCGTTCGGGTGGCGCGCGCGTGTTTGGTCGTCGTCGTCGGCCGCGCTCGGAATAATATACCCGTCGGAACAGATGTAAGCTATATATATATATTTTATTGTGCACAATGGCGATGATAATACAAATAATAATAATAATAATACCATACTATAATTATTATTATTATTATTATACGGTCGTACCGGCGACTGCGGGCTAGACATCGGCCGTCTACATTTCACATATTATTTTCACCGAGCGCTTGCGCGTCAACCACACCACCTAGTGCCCATCTACCCCCTTTTTATAATCCGTTCATTATTTTATTTTCCGTTTCACCCGCCGGCCGTGGGTTTCGTAGTCATTTTCGGTTGACCCACATTCGGCCACGTGCCTTTAACGCGGCTTGCACTCCGGCACAGCTGTTTGTTTCCAAACGAGAGCTGTGCGCATTACATTTTGCTGTACGCGCCGTGTATCGCTGATCATCAGTGGTGTCCAGTGGTTAAAGTGGGAAAAACTTTTAGTGGGGGACTAACCTACATAAAGTTGAGGAGCGTTCCCGAGTTCTTTCAAAGTCTCTATCTAACCAAACTTTTTAAAGAAACCCACCACCACCACCAACTAGGTATAATTTGTTTCTTTCACACACCTTTGTAATTTGTTCATAATAAGTTTATGTTAATAGTATATGTAAAATCAAATTTTCTCCAAAGGAAAATGATTTAGAACATATAATGCCTGCTAAGTAAAAAATAAATTCCAATTCATTGCCTAAAATGTGTAAAAAAATAATACGTGTTTACGTTTTAATTTTAAACATTTCATTAAAAAAACAAATAAAAAATAATTTACAGTAGGTAACTATATATAACCATTCATATTCTTTCAGTTTAATAATGTATTTAAATTTGTTATAATAAGTATTTTATCACATAGGTCTAGGTAACCTTTTACCTTATTATTAAATTACTAAAATTTAGTAGCGTCCCCCGGACTTTGGAGGCTTAAATTTAAAGGGGACGCATAATCTTACCATAAACAAGAAGGGGGACTCCGCTCCCCCCCACTTTAACCACTGTCAGTGTCATATACTGTTGTAATATTCTTCTCTTGACGTACAATATTATTATTACATTACAGATGTAAGTGCGAACGTTCTGAAAGTCCACAATATAATACATAAATATTATATGGGTATTGTAGAGGTAGGCATATCCATCTCTATCTCTTCATTATCTCTCTCTGCAAAGTACACACTCCACGAGGTTTTACCGGAATCGCGCCAAAACACCACCTGTATGGCTGTAATATAATGGAGTATAATGTGCATGGAAATATATTATTATATATGCGTGGAATAGACAAAGCGAGCTGTCCCAGCTGTCTGCTGCTGTAGTATAGGAAACCGTTTCCGACCACCTATAATATGATGGACGGTAATAATATTATTATTGTGTGCGTTCTATAGGCACGTATAAATTATATCGGAATGCCTACGCCGAATCCAATATTTGCATGGTTCTAAAGCGAGTGGGGGTAATTCTCTCTCTCTCCCCCCCCCCCCCGACGTGACACACAAATTAAAAGATTAGGAATAACCGTTTTTCGTCGAAACTCGCGTATTTTTGGCCAAAAAAGTCTATGGATTTTATAAATCCAAATAAATAAAAATTCTATAACACTAGGTACGTTCAAACAGAGGTAGATGTATTGAGTATATTATATTGGTACGTCTTATTATTGATCCGAGTTATTATATAATGATATATTAAAAGTACCGCTATTATTTTACCTATACTATATTATTATAATCAATGTGGGTATCGGGGCCACAAGGCACATTTGAACATCGGTACAAAAGATTTTGCATCCCCTCCAAAAAAGAAAAATTACTTCTCAAGGTGTAAAGTATAACTATTATTTTGTGCATTTAGCTCGCAAACGGTTTTTGAAAATATGTATGTCAATGAGTTTAGAACAATGGTGCGATCAAAATTTGTCGGTCAGACTAAGTTTCAAAATTATAGCCATTTGAAGTCCGCGAGTTTGCATATTCCCTGCATCCGTCGGGGACTTATTTTTGATTATATTAGGTACCTAAGTACTTTATCAACAATACAAAATAATCATGGATACTTGAAACTTCTAAAGTATAATATTATTATATACAAATATGATAATACACAAATAATAACAATTCAACTAACCGGCTACTGTACTAAAGAATAATCACCAAAAAAAAACTTTCCACCAAACTCCGTGTAAAAAGATGACTTTAAAAGTTGTGTATGATTTTATAGCTAAGTAATTGAACTATATAATATATAATTTATGTTAAAATAAAGTCTAATAAATAATTGAACTTAGTTTGGCGACTTTAAGACACTTGATTGGTAATACACTACTCAATGATAGTAGACTATATTAATATTATGTATACTCATTACTTTTACTTTTATTTAACTTCGCGCCACTACCGTCACGCTGCATAACAATATAAAATATCAAAGGTTGACAAACCGTCTCCGCTCAGAATCATTTTTCGTATACAATGATTTAATATCATTGAATTCAAATCAGTGGCGATCCTGGGCTTAATTTTGGGAGGGGCATGGGGGGACCAAAGTATAAGAAGTTCCAAAATTGTCTAAACACAGTGTAAAACAAAGGAAAACTTCGGTGATTGGGGGAGGGGGCGGCGGCATATGCCCCTTTGCCCTCCCCCTGGATCCGCCACTGATTCAAATTCAACACCATCCATTAAAGTCCTGCTTTTTAAAATTTTTAATTTGATAAATGTCGTCAATATTTGAACTTTAAATGCTAACAATAAATCAAGAGCCTTGTATTACATTTTTTGACCAAACAAATAATTTTATTGGCATTTATAGAAAACAACTCAAAACGAGTTAATTTATCAAATGTAGAAATTATAAAATAAACGAATCGCGGAAATTCCCCTCTCCCCGACTGTTTTCTGTGCAGTAGGACATTCCCCCCCAATATATTTTTGATGCAGACGTTTTGCCTCCATTTTTTTTTTAAAAATTTAGTTAATATTCATATAATGAAATTAAATTATGCCTATAGAGTATAATATTTTCAAATATTTTCATAAATTTAATAAAATATAAATTATAGAAGTATATTTTTGATCAACTGAACTACTTGAATCAAATTCACAAGCAATTATTAAATTGTTAAATATTCAAAATGGTACAATTTTAACAAAAATAAAAACAAAATAAATATAAGTTAAGAAATAACAAAAGAATCAGAATTCAAATGTTTTTTACAAAATGTGTCATTATAATATGTCGGAATTTTTAACCATTTTTATTAATTATTGTTTTAAGTAAGTAGTTCAGTTGATCAAACATATACATTTATAATCTATTATTTTTATGAAAATAAAAACAATTTTATATTTTAATTTTTAAAAAAAAATGCAATAATATTAACTTTAAAGATGTTTTAATATATCATAGTACATAATAATAATATTAATATTTTGTATACACAAGTAATAATAAATAATGATTTTTGATTTCTTTAAAATAAAATATAAAATATGTTGTACACTTATCATATTTTAATCATTGTACATAATATAATAATTAATAATCAATATTTATTTATATATAATATATATATATAAGTTTAAACATAAAGTATGAAATAATGTTAAAGGTTTTTTTAATGACATCTTGACACGTTAATATAATACATTATGAGTCAAGAAGATTAAAATAATTTAGTTGTAAAAACAATGTTATTAGGTATATAACTGTTAATTTCAATCACATATAAAATAAAATGAATATAGCGATTTAAGTTCCATATTATTATATACCTTATTATATAGTGAATAGTTTTGTTTTAGTCAAAGTTAATTTTAGATATTTATACGTATAATAATAATTGTAAATTAATTAATAACTATATAAGTACCTAATAAAAATTAATTTTTTTTTAAAATTCTATACAAGAGTAATACATTACATTTAATTAGTGATTTTTTGTAAAGTTGGAATAAAATATAAAACTAAAAAACAAAATATTAATAGAACAATATAAGACTAAAATTGTTTGTAACTACTGTCAGCAAGTAGTAGGTTATTTTATGGAAGTATAAAGGTACAGATCAATAGTCCTTCAATATAACTGACTGAATATTATAACATGCATAAACATCATTCATCATATCACTGATAAATTAACGATATTTAATTAACAATTAGATAATAAATAATATGAAGGACGGGTTGTGCAAATTTACATCCAAAGTCCTGATTTTAAGCAAAACTGTAAGTGTTCGATGTTAGTTAAAATCAGATTAATAACAAGAAAACCAATTGGCTGTATTGAAAGTATTCAAGAAATATTGCACAAAAGTTGTATTTGACTAGTGCACTACTGCACGTTATCTGCTATATGCCCATATGATACTTGGTAAATAATATAATGTATAGACGTTGTTAAAGCAATGAAATAAATCCAAGTATGAGTATAATACGTAAAAATATTTGTTGACGAGATAATTTAAGGTATTTCTTCGTCAGAGCTAAGCAACATTGCCTTTTCATTATACACCGGCGCTTGTTTCTTAGCAGTTTTTGATTTTCCATTGTTGTCATTGATTCCACTTTTTGACCCGTAGTTTTTTTGACCACCTGTAATATTCAAAACCGGGTTTTAGAATTTAGATTTTAACAAATTATTCACATTTTGTCCAAATAAAAATATTATAATGTATCTAATAGGTTTACCTGTAGTAGTTTTTCGCGGAGACTGATAATATAATACTATTTGTTATGACTTATGATGGTAATAGCTTTTTATATAGGTATTGAAATACACATGCAGATATTCTAGTATATTGAAGGAAGGATGAATTGAAATAATTTTAGTATGGAAAATTCTGTATTTATTATAAATGGTACAACTAATTTTAATTAACTATAAAATACAAGTTTGCGAGGATCGTTCCCCAAACACTTATTACAAGTGTAATAATATAGTGCTAATTTAAAAATACATATAATCGTAATAAATTGATTTAATTATACATAATTTAATATAAATACCTATTATTTAGTTATATAGATATTAAAATAAAATTAAGTTAAATACTTTTAATAGGTACACTTAAACAATAAATTAAAAGTAAACGTCTAATTTGTTTTTAAATACAGATCACAAACTTAAAAATTAATGTCTTAAAAGTAATTAAGGCATAGAAAAATTTTCTGTTCACAAGCTTTTGTAAGTATAATATACAACAAAACAATATACTTACTATTTTGCAGAAAATGTTGACTAGTAAGAATAATGGGGGGGAAATAAGCTATTTATATAATGGAAAAAAACATAGTTGTATTATTACTATCAACATAGCAAAATAGAAAAAAACACAACAAAGAAAATTTTTAAATAGCGTTAAGTACTTCATAACATAAAAAAAAAATGATATATATAAATAAAACAAAATCACATTGCATCAACCCGATAAAGAAAAATCAAGCGGATTTAGAGTTTATTCACTACAAACATAAAAATTATATAAACCTATTGAAATAAAAAAAAAATATTTATACTAGAATACCTATCAAATAATAAATGGTCGTGAGAATAAAATTTAAAAAATAATAACTAAAATGATAAAAAAAAATATATAAAAAAATAATGGTTAAAAATAAAATGCAAAAGAGAGCAAAATACAACTAAAACATCTTTCCATGCTTATAACTTTTCGTAAGGCCGAGAGGAACCAACGTCTGCAAATAAAAAAAAATCTAACTCTGTAAATTATATATTAAAACATTAAAACAATATTAACTATCTCAAATATTTTAAAATAAAATACAATTAATATTAAAATACCAAAAACTTATTTAGTGTTATTTTATTTTTTAGCCAACATTTTTTTGTATGGAGCAAAAATATAATTTGTTAATTATGTAGTAATTTTCAAAATGATTTGTATTTACCATTACAAGAATTATTTAGATAAAAATATACTTTTTATCACTTAATTTGTTGGTGGTCAAAATATTTTTATAGAGAGTACCGATATTATTAGTTATATTATAAAATTAAAAAAAATTTTATGTCTACATTTGACGTGTATAATTTATCTTTATGATTAATGAATTAGGTATTACTTAAAATAAAATATTATTCTATATATATTTATCATAGGTAAAATATAGACAAAAAATGCTGACAAACAAAATTATCAATATAAAAAAAAAATAAAAACTATATCTACAAAATTCTAAATTGTATTGCCATCAATCAATAGTGAAAGAGCCTTGTGCAAACAGCTTATCAAAAATAAAAATGCACACACATGCCATGTCATTTTTAAGCATCTTACCTGAACTATACTGTGTATATTGTTGATACTGTGGATGGAAATTATGTATGGCATCCGTCATTATATCTTTCGGATTCATTGTTTCCTGAATAAAACAAATATTTGTAGTGATAGGTTGGGGATATAAATCAAAATTCAGTATAAAGAGACATAGTTAATATAAAATATGTATGATTATGTTTTTTTATCACACCTTTAAACTACTAGAAATACTTTGCATTGTAACTGTGCGCGGATTGGATGGATTTCCTGTTCCTGTTTGTGCGTTATTAGCGTATATCTCATACGGAAATGCAGCTCTCAGGGCCAATGCAGCAAATAGCATCTCAATGCATATTAAAAAGTTTTGGTAGCCGGCTGATACTGTACCGGCACTAGTGGGTTGGCCACTGGAATCAATGACGGGATCTATGAATTTAGCTTTTTCCAAAACTGCCAGTAATACACCTTGAAAAATGCACATGGTTATTAAATAATATATACATCACTTTGGTATTGAGTGATTTTTTTACCTTGCCAGAATGATAGGAAAATTACACTCTTGATGGTACAAAACTTTAAGACCGGTTCGAAGGGTATTAGGAGATCTCGAGTAGCGAAATAAAACAGGAACAATCCATATAGTGCTAAGCTAACAGACATATTGTAAATGGCCGTGACATACAAGTATCCTCCATTCATACTATAAAATCACAATTTTGTTAAAAAAATTTTAAACTAAAATAATAATTTTAAATGCATTACCTCCAATCGCCATCATGATAATGTCCAACATATTGCAGGAATATAATGACAAAAGCCATTGAAGGTTTTACCAAACAAAATTGTAGTGTTGCTTGCTTGCAAAAACGTAGGAATCCAATTGTGTAAGTACGTCCTGTCAAACAACAAGTTCCATATTGCCAGCTAGACCTAATGTTAACAGAGAAAAGTGTTAAAACTATGCAATTAGTAATTTATATTAATTATAAGTAGACAAATAATATAGTATACAGAAGCAGTTTAAGACTTCTGCACACAAAAATAATAAACACACTACATTATGATAGTACATTTTTCAAATACATATTATATGGCGAAATTTATTATTTAACTGCCTAGACTATTTTTCTAAGTCAATTTTTGTGTTTTTGAAAAAAAAAAAACTAAAATGAATTCATACAATTAGTCTAGCCATATAAATGGATCATCGTGTATAATAAACATATTAAAATATATAATATAGGTACAAAATTATGGAAACTAATTTTGAATAGGTCTGTTAAACTTACTGAATAGGTTTCCCACGAATTTCGCTCATTATGTTTCCTTCACCGCCCAAATATTCGTAGCATAAACTCATAAAATTGTATATCACGAAAGCTGTTTGAAAAAAAAAAATACAATGCAATTTTTAAGTGACAAACAAAAAAAGCAAACACATTATTTTATAGTTATTTCATTATTTGTTTTGTTAAACGTGTATTATTACCTTCGTAGCAATCCCTAATTGTAAAGAAATACACGTAGTAGTGTTCGTTGTTGAAGAACAACAAACTGACCCACGAGTGTAGCGCGTAAATAGGTACAATAAACAATATTCGGATGATCCATCGTTGTTCTGCTGGATTCGTATTCCATCGCAGGTGATAATATATCTGAAAAATAAAAATTATAATTATTTCATACGTTAATACGGCACACAGCGACATTTTAAAAACCTATCAGGATTTCGAGAACATCTCTATTTCGACAAAAATAAAACGCAGGTACTTATATAGATTTCAAATGTTACGGGCCATTGATCTCAAAAACGAGCTGAATATCTGTATTACAATTGTCAATTAATTATTATGGATCACTATGAATTTGAACTTTCTAACTTATATAAGTTAGTATTATTTTGAAAATACCACACAAATATTATAAAAAAATTGATTTATATCGAAAGCCACATAATAAATTCGAAATCGTATTCTGGCGGAGACTATTTAAAATGTGGTTTCAGAGAGAGAAATCGAATATATTTCATTGTTTTGATAACATAGACTATAGACGCTTATTGTCCGGTGTATATAGTTTTTATGATCACTGCAATAAATTAATATAAAAATCGTCACTAAATATAATATATTTATATTATAAATACAGATAGTTTGTATTAAGCGTGTAGAATGTAGATATTTATCATTTTAATTAGTGCACACATAACACACTATTCAGTATTTAGTAATGACTCGTTAATAAATAACGTTAAGTTTAAAGAGACTCTCCAATGGAACGTATTTTAGGTTTATACTGTTATTATAGTGTACATATATTATGTGTACTACATCAGAAAGCATAATATAAGTACGTCGAAACGTTGTTATACTGGGTGTCTGGATTACAATGCAACACATATAATAACAATAAATCAACTATAATTTATTTGTATAATATTATTATATTTATCTATTATAAATGAATATCTTATCAGAAATTATCGAGTAGGATAGTCCATAAGCAGAACGAAAGAAATGTATTTACAAATAACGAATAAGTATCTACTAGAGCCAATAATATATTATACCATTTTATTACTATAATGCCATAGAGTATAGACCTAACCTAACAGTATAATATTGTTATGTATTGATACATGCGACATGCCTTCGTAATAACTTCGCGAAAACAATTATTCACTACGTATTTTTTTTAATTCATTCAAAAATATTAATTAAATAGCTTAAAAAAGTACGAATAAAAATTTAAAATTGTTAAGTTAAATAAATATTTTAAATGCAGCTCAATTAGTCAATGACCCTTATTATCTTATGCTAATTTATTATGCTTAGTGATCAGTATTGAAGTTTATGAAAATTCGCTATTCAAGCAACAGTTATATATTATAATTGTTTTTTTTTTGTTAACATAGCGATGTGTAGAATATAATTAGCAACATAATATGTGGGTTATTTACAAGTTTAAGCAGTTATTAACTATCATAGTAATATACTTATATCTAATACGTATTTTACGACAGTGACAAGTTCATTGGTCTTTGTGTGCTCTTTTAAAACTATTATTGTAATAGGTAAAAACTAGTATGACATAGGTAATATAGAAATGTCTTTAAGACTTTAAGAGGATGCTACTCTTGCATTTGTTGTTTCAGTCTTCCAGAACGTACATCAAATTTTCATTCACTAGTTTCAATGGTGTGATGTTAGTTTTGATATTTAAGTGAATTGGCATATATCAAACTTTTAGTTAAGAACATTATCTGTGCTTAATCTTCGGCTTTTATTCGATATTTTAATTTTCAAGCAAGATATGAACATTTTTAATGTGTGATATTTCCAGGGTTGGAATATTGTTACAAGTATAATAATACATTAATACACGTAGGTTAGGTTAGGTTAAGACTAAGACTTATTATACTGTACATTTCAAATTTTAATAAGTATAATTAGTAAAAGCAATTAATATAACACATTAACAAATCCCATCAACTTGATAAATTTTCTTAAATTTAGAATAAAATAAAATAAAAAAAATTCTTTTTGTTATTAAAAATATTAATGTAGTTAATTAATAAAGATGAACTTAGAATAACTAATTAATTAATATAACAAATTAATAAACCACATAAACTTGGTGAATTATACCTGATAATTGCTGTTCAGTAAAGCTATAAAAAAATTGTATTCAGTATAAAACGTATTAAACTAAGAAGTTTTATATTGTACGTATAATACGTGTTTTCTACTGTACGTAATACATATATCACGTGTTTTATACTTTATTGTATTGTACGTTCAAACTTTCAACCTTGTATATTTCACATACCTATGTCTTGCTTGAAAATTAAATCATCGAAAATATCGCTGACGTTTAAGCACAGATAATATTCTTATCTAAAATTATTTCGATAATAGGTCAATTCACTCGGATATCAAAACAAATATCACACTATTGAAACTAGTGAACGAAAATTTGCTGTCGTACGTTTGTAAGACGAAGACAACAAACACTCGGGTAGCGTCCTCTTAAAACACCAACGTTGTAGGTAATATAGTTTTAATTTGACGGCTAGTGCGCACTATCCGAAAAGAGTAATACACAGGCAATTTTTGAAGAGCACAATACACAAGTTTTGTTATCTAGATATGTATAAAATATGTAATTAATACGAGTCATTATTAATGGGTTTATCGGCATTTTTGCAACAAATGCCGTAACGAAACAAAAACAAACACAGAGCAAAACGAATAGCAGTTCAGCAGTTATCATAAAAGTAAAAATTTGAGAAACAGAATTTGGACTTAAAAAAGACGTTCCCGATTACGATATTACGGTGAAATAATTAGTTAGGCGAACACCGATGCAGATGCAGCGCGATGCTTATTTTCCATTAATTGGGGTTTATTTTGTGTTCATGGTGTGTTTAGCTTGATTGCAAAAGGACGTACATTTAGAAATCTATTACAGTTATACATAAGTACTAAGTACTTATATTTAAAATTAATAATGATGAATGATTACTGTAAATATATTTTGTCCATTCAAAAATATCTGAATTATTAACTTAAGAATAAGTTAATAATTGTATACAAGAAATATAATTTTAAACGGTCCGAGGACTGAGAAATTAAATTATTTCTGTAATCCATTATATCTACAAAGTAATTAGAATATTAGATACGAAACACATTTTAAATATTTCAAATCACGAAAATATATATAAAAAAAAATTATAACATGAAAACTGAATACGAAAAATATAATTTTCTCAAATTAGAAACAAAGTGTAGTTATGTCTAATCAAAACTAGTATAGTATACCTATTTAGTTCACTAGTAAAATTATACATATTTTTAAAATTAAATTTTAATTCAAATAACAAAAATATATGTTTTAGAAATATATTGTACACCAGTAATTATTAAGACACATTAAGAATACTAGGAAAGGAAATGCACTTTCTCCAATGAAAAAATTATAGATCTATGAACACATTCGTGAAGGAAGAAATTATTAAAACTGTTTATAAGTACCTAATTTGTTAGTAAAATAATTTGACCGTGTGGCATATGTATATTTATAATGGCTGTACAACACTCCAAAATAAAATTGTTGAGGTAAGATTATAAAAAACGGCAACATCGATGAAAATTGGCCAATTTTATAAAAGACAACAAAGTTATAACAAAAATATCAATAACACGGAAAAAAAAGCGCAGAAATTATTTGTTTCTGAACTCCTTTTACTACCTATGAAACTAATTTGTAGCTTACTTTGCTATAATTTTAAGTTCTAGAAAAAAATATGTAAATGTTAAAGTATCAAATTCTATACATAATATACTGTATTATACTATTATGTATTCAAATGTATTTATATTTACTATAGTTAAATGAACTTATCCCTAAAACTCATTTTAACTTATTAACATTAACTAGGAGATAGCATTAATAATTCACTAATATTAACATTTAATGCAAACCATAATTTGTATGGTTATTAGGCAACAATTATAAATATTGTAAACAATAATATTATTCTGAAGACATATTAAAATAATTAGGTGCAATACAATTATTAGTAATGATTATGTTACTTGTTTAAACATTATTAATTTTTTTTTTTACTGTCACCAATTTTGCTGCAATAACTGTACTTTTATTTCTCTTTCCCAGAACTAATCATTGGATGTCAGTACTGTATAGATAAAGTAACTGTATAATATAGTTGTATACAAATCTTGTTTTAAATTTTCTTAGTAAAATCAATTGTAACAAACAACAGGCAATAACACATAAGGTAAGTAGAAGTATAAAAAACACTATTCAAATTAGGATAACATATTATGTAATATCTAATATGATGGGGTTTGATATCACTAAAAAACAAAATAATATTTTGTGAAAAATACCACGAAAGAAATAAATATAAAATAAAACCAAAGCCACAATTCACCTTGACAGTTGGTACCAAAACCTTGGGTCATTACTACATTAGACACGCCATTATTATTATTGTTATTATTATTATGTACTTTGACATATTATAATAGTCTATAGCAATGTTTCCCAACCTTTTTCTATACCACACCCCCATTAGATTTTAAAAAAGTTAGCCCTCTCATTCAATGAATTTAGAAAAATATTGATGACTTTTTTTTTTGACTAAATTGGGCATGTAGGTTGATAATTGATAACTAAAGATAAATAAATATAAATTATAAATGTATAACATATGAATTAATTACTTTTCCATGCTCTCCCTCCAGCCAGCAGTTTGGGAAACACTGGTCAATAATAATCAGATCAATGTTATATTTATAGACATCACAACTAAGATATTTTTTTACCTATTACTGTTTTAAAATATTTACCAACCATCATATTTACAATTAACAAAAATATTGATTAAAAACTAAATTCAACAAAATGTTTGTTATTCAATGTATGGGTTATACTAAAATGATAAAAAATTTAATTTTATAACTATCAGATATCATTGTGACAACTTAATTAAGCTTATGTTGTTTTCCTCCATCATAATTATACTAACATGGAATTATCTTTAAACGATTTCCTATGAAATTAAATGAAACAAAGATTTCTAATAATATTATCATTCAATAAACAGGAAATAATGATAATATTAAAACATTTTGAAATATATAAATATAAATTAAATTGACAAATACTTAAGCGCATTTGATACTGTGATTTTCTGTCTTTGTCTAACACACACGAGACGTAGGATTTTAGACGTGTTCTTTGTCAAACATACTGATTGTTATAGTGAAGCAATAAGAATTCTGAAAACAGATTTGAATTTGAAGTCAAATCTACTTAAGATCAACTTTCCCACATTTTTGATTAAAACTTCTCCAAAAATTGAAATATGACACAATTTTTCTTTAATCTTTTTTAATATAACGTTTTTAGGAATTTGGGAGATAATATCAAAAATGTGGGAAAGTTGATTTCAAGTAGACTTGACGACAATTTCAAATCAGTTTTTAAAATTCTTATTGCTTTATTAGATCATTCGGTACGTTTGGAAAAGAACATATCTAAAATCCTATGTCACGCGTGTGTTTGACAAAGACAGAAAATCACGATATCGATACCTTCAACTAATAGAGTTCTAAGAAATAATTATGCAGTATTCGAATAAATTTCAAAGTGTTGATAGTATAATAATTGGAAACAAAAAACATTGATAAAATATCAATGATTAAATTAGTGTCAAAAATAAGAAGAATTTAGTGTTCTATGAAAAAAAAAATTAAAATCATATAAATTAGATAATATGTAATCCATTTTTAAAAAGAATTTAAAACATTCCTCCAACCAAGTTGGTTAAATTAACATAAACAAATTAATTTTTGTTTAAATCGTATAGGGTATATTTTACCTGTTGACATGTAACAAATACTGCTGTCCAAACAAATAGTCCAGCGATCACTTGGCAAGCAGTAGTTTGTAAAAATATTGGATTTGATTGTGTGAGAGTCCGCTGTGTGATAACTTCTATAGTATCAGTTGTTGTTTCTGTATTGTTACTAGATGCCATTCTAAAAAAATAAACACTAGTTAGTAAATTATCAATCTATTTTTACTGCTATTAATTTATTTAAAGCTTTGTAAAATAATATATTATGGGTACCTCAATACAATTTCAATCTAAAATATATTATTTTGGGTAGTAATACAGTTTATAAATAATTAAATAGAATATACACATATAGAATTTGTATCAGTTCAATTAATGAACTCTTGCACTTTGATAAATTATTCTTAGTCTCATTATAAAATGAGATTATTTCAGCTTTCAAAATTCATATTGTCATTCAGAGTGTCCCTATAGAGATCAAGTAACTTAAGAAATAGCTACTTGTGTTTTAATTTTATACCTAGTGTGTGGAAAAAACTGACATTTGAAGTCTAGTTTTTAAATTATTTTTTTGTTGACAACATAATTTTGAATAGCTCTTATAACTTCAGATAACATACATGCCTATAGATAGGTAATCAATATGGTGCATGTATATTTTTAAACAATATAATATTTTAGACAGACTTTTCATGAAACCTAAAAAAGTGAGGAACTAATTTTTATTCCAATATTTAATTGTTGACGGAACTGTTGATATTCTTTGGTAAAATATTATATTATAATGTAACTATTTTAAAGCTATCTCACACTTCCTCTTATAATAAACATTTTACCTACCTACTCATAATATAAAATGAGTACATAACTTATCATTGTTGGATTTCAAAATTATTTTTAATATTGTTAAATTGTATTCTAAACATTTATTTAGGTAATTTGATTAGATTAATAAATAATAACAACAATATAAATTTACAATTACAAATAGAAATAATATAAAAATTTGGATTAAACAAAAATATGTTTAATAACCTTTCCAACTGAGTTTAACCAATCAAAAATTCAAGCTTACATCTCTAAAAGGATGCAACATATCCAACTACACATCAACTGAGATATAAACATAACTCGTGTTCCACATGATCGATTTTAAAATTGTCTATTAGAGTAAATAATACCAAATAGACCAATTTGCAATTACACCAAATTTATACCAGACAATATTATTATAGGTAATAGGTTATACATATATATATTATTTTTATTTAACAGGATATGTCTATACCTATAACATAATATTATGTATTGTTTTTGTTTAAAATAATTTACTCCTTAAAAAAAATATGTTAAGTATCACAAATAGTATATAGACAGAATATTACAATACCTAATATTATTTTAATGTTTTTTCATACCTAATAGATTTTTAGATCAATGTAGGTGCTACTATGTTTACCTAATACCTACCAGTTTAATTTAAATGTGACAGGAATCAAGAATAGGTATAATCAGTATTGACCACCTGTTTGAAACATATATTTAATATAGGTACACATATTATATGGTTTTTCATTAATTAATGTATATATGTGTTATTACATTCTTTTAAAAATAAATTACAATAATCAATAATGACCTACTGAAATAATTTTTAATAAACATAATATTATGTAATGTAATAATAGAGTATTTTAAATTATTACTCATATTTTTTCAAAATTTGTTATCCTTGGTTGGTTATTACTTATTATGTTCATGGACAAAAATATTCAATTGAAATTTCATATCACATATGGTTGCAATTTACAAGGATGTCCCTTGAAGATTTTGATAAACAAACCAGTCTAAGAGTATATTAGGTTATCAAGTACCTAGGTATGTATTTTTTTTATAATTAAAGAAAAAGTCTGTCAGGTACCTAAGAACACAACAACAAATGTTTTTTTATTCATTATTTCAAAAGAAAAAAATTTTATTTTGAACTATCAATAAAATAATTACGTAGAGGTACAAGCTTAGGCGGATAATAGTTTTTTTTTTTATATTTTGATTATGCTAAAAATATTTGGCTTTATATGCATATCTGTAGATAAACTAATAAAGAATGTGAGCTAATAAATATTTTCAACATTGTTTTCAATAATAATTTGTACTTAAGAGGACGTATTACCCGCATGTGTTGTTTCCGTCTTCCAACCATACAACATAGTCAAAAACTGTTTTGAGCATAATAACTTTACTCCCTCTGTTTTTATAGTAGAACTACAGAAATTTGTCTGTGACATAGCCTTTTTATTTTTTGGATAACATAAATGAAATTAAGTTATCAGTTTGAGAACATAAGTTTTTTTTGATTATTTTTATTTAATTATTAAAATTGATTGGTAAGTGTTATCAAAAAAATTAAAACTCTACGTCACAGATAAAGTTCTTCCCTATGGGTTGTGAAATTTTGGTAATTCTACTATAAATACATGCGAGTAAGACATTCTCTTAATTGTATAAAACTATAATGTCGGGTATAATCATAGATATATTAAACTACTAGATGGCCAACTTCCCTATACAGACAATGTATTACATATATATCTTTATATATCTATGCGTATGATATAAAAATTTAAAAATTATAAAAAAACAAAAAGTTGTAATATCATTATGTTTTATTGTCTTAATCAAGTTATTATAATAAAAATAAAATTATAAGCTTAATTTATAGTTAGGTTTATATCTAACCTGTCAAAAAACTGTTAACTTTCAATATTAAAAGTAATTAATATATAACCAAACCTGTATGGACATTACGAGACAATTATATATCGATAATGTATTGTTTTGTTTATGAGGTAATTAAAAAATTAACTTTCTATCTAGGGCCTATAATATCCTAATTTTTTTTTATAATCACTAATCAGACAATTTAATTTTATAATGGGCAATTTGAAATGCATCAAATAAAGTGATTTAGGTACTGTCTATTATTATTCATTTATACACTAATTAAACAATGACAGCTGTTAATTTAAAAAATTGGTCTATATAAAATACACAAAGTGAATTACTTAATGATTGATTTATAATATGTTAATGATAATTATTAATTTAAGGACCCATTTAGTATTTTTATTGTTGGACAGTAATAACAGTGATAACAATAACTTTAAATACCTAGGTAAGCATCAGACATACCTTCTATTTTTTGGTTAAAAAAAAACCTATAGTTGGTACTTTTCTAATATTGCATAATAACTACAAAGTAGGATATCAAAAGTCCACATTACTGAATATTTGAAAATTATTATTGAATAATAGTTTTAATTACATAGAAGAAACCTTATATCATATTATACAATATAGTATATGATCTAAGGAAGAAACTAAATTTGGTTTTGAATGTTACATAATTATAAATTATAAACACTACCTACTGCTATTATATAACATTTGAAAACATCACTATTATTATAAGAATAATATAAGAATTGTTTTATGAATAAGTAGTTAGACAGAATTCATTACTGATAATTCCATGAAAAATTTGTTTCATAGACTAGAAAAATATTTTCAATTTCATGACTACTTTAAATAAAATTAAGTAGGTACTTAATTAAAAACAGAGTTAATAACACACCAAAAGTACCTAGTTTAGAACATAACTACTCATTTATTATCAAAGTAAACAGTTTTTAAAATTATCTCGACTGGACACTTACAAGATAGAGACAAGAATTTAAACTATTACATACCTTATATTCTAACAATATCATTAAATTAATTGAAATATTATAGATATACTTAAATGTTAAGACTATTAACTTTGCAAAACTATGTTTGATTTAATTTTCCAATCTTTGTAATTTAACACTAAAATTCAAAAAAAAAGTTTTTAATGTCATATTAATCTAACATTTGTTTTGATGCAGTTTTTTGTACTTCTCAGTTCTTATAAAAGTTTACTTAGTATGATCTATTGTAAGGTTTTCATAAAATATTTAAGCTTAATATTTCACTGAAGAGAACAGATAATTTCTTCAACAATTAATACAATTTGTTATGGTATCAACACAAAATTGCAATAATATTACTGTTATAAGCGTAAACAGGCAAACTTGAAAATAATATGTTACATGCAACTATCTAACACAAATGAGGATGTCTTGCGAAAATGTTAATAGGTACACATATAAATACGAGGATAAATACCTACTGCTAGTGTAAAATTAAAATTTAGTTTTTCTCTGTAAATTATATTATTACATTAATGGCACAACTTTTGTAAGTTTTAATTGGTAGAATAGAATTTTGAAAAAGGAATTAAATGTAGAAAATATGACCGGAAGCATTTAATAGAATGTCCAGAATATGTTCTTTCAAACAAGGCCATTATTTATTAAGAACTTATTAACGCAATTACCTACATTTATAAAATATTAATGGGTTATTTGTGAATAACTAGTGACTTTACAAGTAAAATAGTTAGGTATGTATGAAACGATTATTTTATAATTACCTAGTCTTAACAGAACTCATAAATACCTAGGAAGTCGAGATTTGTGAATAGTGAATGCAGTATTGATAAGTTTAGTGTAATTTATTAAACAACGAATAAGAGGGCCAAACACACACAAATTAGTGTAAGTATTTCTATTATGGAGGTCAATGAATCGGTGGAAATGAATAGCCCGAAGTCAAAGGCTGACAAATTATGGTCGTTTGAATGAGACAGACATAAACTAACTGAAATAACGGCAATACTTTACTATCAAGACCATTTGCAAAGACATTTTGGATCTCACTTACCTACTGCAGGTGTAGTCTTAGCTGTAGTGTAGTGGCGAGTGGTAAGCTGATGGTTGGTGTCCACTGCCGGTCGGTAGCAGTGAGTGATTTATGGTGGCACAACTATTGTTCCATTTCGCGTTTACCAAGTGGAAGCATGGCGGAAGCTGAGGAACTTGACTGGACCGTAGTGTTCACTGACATATTGTTGGCTGGAATCGGTCATTTTTTTTCCTTGTTTCCTTGAACGCCGTTCGCATGACCGGGGAAACGCGTCGAAAGTCGACCGACGTGTCGGTTTGTACGGTTATGCGTCGGCGGCGCGAAAAGTGAATGTATCCGAAAAACACAGCAGACGGTGTGCGGCGTGCGCTAACGAAGGCGGACGATCGGTGCGAAGAGCTGAACTGACTAGTGAATAGTGACGATGAACGCGGCGGCGGTGGCGGCGGTGGGTTGGTAGGGAAAAAAGTTAAATACGCGACAACGATAATTGATCCGAACAGCGCGCGCGCCGATCACGACTCACGAGGATTGTGGAGGAGTAGGACTGTAGTCTGTAGGAGCAGTGGGAGGAGAAATGGATCGTCGTGACGTCGTCGGCGGCGTTGATGTTGGAGGCAACAGATGACGACGGCGGCCGGCCGCGGAACAAAAACAGCCGCTCCTTATCACGGCCACTCGCCAGCCGAGATAACGCTGAAAAACACGTCTTATCACAAACCTTGCATAGTTGCTTCATGCTTGCAGACTGCATACGTGCTGTTCTAGATCCTGGTTGCTACTCTAGTATACGATGTGAGTTCGTGACAGCCACTCAGACACTGAGTATACTGTATGCTAAATTTCTGTTAATTTATTTGTCTATGGTGCAGTCGTTCCGAATTACCGAACAAATCACGATTAAACATTTTAATACATTTCAAATACACGTCAAACCTCAAAAGTTTCTAGGTTGGACAACCGAAGGCCACTGTCATATTTGAATCGTGATGACCAACACCAACTGAAACGCCTAACACATTATCATGGCTCTTGTGTTTAATGACAACGATCCCTGGTAAATCGATAAATGTGCTATTAAATTTTTTTAACTGCATGTATCCTCCTTCGTTATATTATTCGCATTTTTTCCAAATTACAATTGATGCTAAAATCAGTTGATTAATTGATGTTTGGAAAATATTCAAAATAACAGATATAGATTTTGTTCTATTAATAAAAAATTGTTATTTCAGGTTAATTGAATACGAGTCATGTGAGAAACTATATAGAGAAATTGAAGGATTATTAAATGTGAGAGAATTAGAGCAAAAGTCTTCCGAAAAATATGTTTTGTATTCATCACAAGTCCGGCTTAGGCTGAAACAGTTTACTGATGAAGTCCAACAGTTATCTCATAAACTTAGAGGACTTGCAACATCTAAGGCTGTGTATCCTTTGCTATGAAAATATAATTTAAAGTAATTTTTTTAATTTTTCATTAAACTTTCCTGAGTTATTTAACATAGTACACTGGATGAAGAGGAACGACGTCAACGTATGCTTGAGCTACTCCAAAGCAGAAATATTTTATTAAATCAACGTTTTCAGAATAGGTGATATTTTGTTTTTAAAAATATTTGCCACAATATAATTTAATTTTTACAAAAGTTTTTGATTTATAATCTAATACATAAATTATAAGCCATTTAAAATATAATGTTATGATATTCTTTTTAGGAATAATAGTCATACACTAGAACGTCAAGAATTGATTGGACCAAGTACTAGTAAGGCCAAAAAAACTGAAATGCCAACTACTGGTTGGCTGGACAGTGATGATGATGACTATGATGATAAACAACCATTACTTAGTGAAAAAGTGCTTAAACAACAGCAACAGTACTTGCTCAAAGGTAAAGAGTAAAAAGTATTAAGATTTTATTCAGAAGATTATAAATTGTGATATACATTGTATGCTTCTATTGTATAGAACAAGACGATGGATTAAATGAATTAGCATCAATTGTGTCTAGACAGAAAAATATTGCTATCACCATAAGCAGTGAAGTCGATCTACAAAATGGTCAGTATAAAATGTAATTTGTTGTGGTTGGCTACAAAAATGAATTATTTTATTACAGAACTAGTTGATGACCTATTGGTAAAGATGGACAAAACAGCAGCTGGAATTGAAAGCGAGACCAAGGAAGTAGTTAAGATATTAAAAAAAGATTCAACTCGAGGTATATAGTTGATATTGATACATTGTAAGTTGTAAAATATTAAATAATTATTTTACATTATTTACAGGACTTTGGCTGATAATTATTCTTCTACTAATTGCAAATGTAGTAGTTGCTTTTTCGTGATATTTGGTTAAAATATATAAATACAACTCGCAATTATTATGTTATAATTATTTTTCTATATACATTTTAATATTTATTGATATTTAAATGTTATTTTATTATAAATGTTAATCATTGGATATTTTTTTTAAATAAATAAAGTAATTCTAAATTTTTATTCTTATAAAATCAATTATTTTATTATACTTCTTATCCATAGGTGTGCACATAGTTTCAAGTCAGAGGCAACAAATATTTTTACCGGCCAATTTTTTCATACATGACCATTTTGTTATCATTTTAATGTTCTAACTCAAAGACAACATTTAACCTTTATTCTTTTTTGGCATCATGTATATAAATCTTTAATGAATGTTTATAATAATAATAATAATAATAATATATTGTAGCCTGTGTGACTGTGTTAAAGATAGACCCATTTAACACAGAAAAGATTACCTTCGTAAATTCATTACTCTTTTTGGATAACCATCTTATTTTTTACTGAGCATTGTACGGTGGCCCAGCTTAGACCCGTTTGGTCCTTACAAATCTATTCAAACCGTTCATGGGCAGCAGGGTGTGCAGGCATTATGCTCTTATCGTTCTTTTCAACATTTAAAATTCAATAAAATGATAGAAAATGGAGATTTAATTTGAGTATTTATTGCTTCAAGTTTAAAAGTAAATTAAAATTGCAATTCTCAACAAAACCCAAATAAAAAATGTTAATTTATTTATTATTAAAGTACAGTTTTATACGTTTTAGTTAAAAATTACAATGCATAAGTGTATTCTTTTTAGTAAAACATCCAAAGTATCGTCTCGCCACATTACTTTAATTTTCATTTGTAAGTATTATTTTCTAGTTGTACAGATTATATTTTCTTAATAATATGGGGTCTGTCTAATTTGCTAATTTTTTCATAAATATAGATTTCAAAAAAATGAAAATAGAAGGAAATAATGGCTAAAAATGTTCAAATGAAATGATTACCCAATTTCTATTTGTCATAGAATGTGCAGTAATCATTTCACAATCAGTGATCATAAACAAGGCTCAGTAAATTAGTAGATATCATGGCGAGAGACTGTCTCAAAACATAATCTGTACAACTTGTATGTGATAGAGAAGTAAAATAAACATTAT
The DNA here is from genome assembly GCA_008086715.1 of Sitobion miscanthi. NCBI lineage: Eukaryota > Metazoa > Arthropoda > Insecta > Hemiptera > Aphididae > Sitobion > Sitobion miscanthi. The sequence continues at coordinate 23,586,244 of CM017797.1, forward strand.
AAAATACATTTTAATAATTTACAGCAACACTGGTACTACTTTGAGCAAAACTAGCAAATCATCTAAGAGGTAAAATAATTTAATATAATTCATGAATTAGGTATTTAGATATTGTTTATAACTTGACATTTTCAGAAAATTATATTTCTCCAAGGATGAGTTAGAAGAAAATGATCAGATAAACAAAGGATTTGGAGACATTACAGTTGATGATTTTAACTCACCCAGAAATGCCTTAGAAACTTAATAATGTCTAATTCACCCACACTTATGTAAGTATATTACTAAAGTCTCCTATTTTAAATGTTTGCCAAAACCAAAAGTTACTTAGTGGTTTATCGTTTTTAGTTCATACAGTGGATTAAACTTACTATGGTTTTCAAAACTGAAATATATGATGTACCACTTACAAGGAACTAGGAAGTCGAACCAATGTATTGACAATTTTCCAGACGTTAACTTTCTCGAAGATTATTCTGCCGGCTAAGACCAATACAATATTGGTGTGAATTTTGAAACTTAAAGGTGAGAATATTATTGATAGGTTTTAATTTTAAAGTCATTTTAATGTACCATTAACTAACATACCCATCTGTTCACGGGACACATTTTGTATCTAATTGTGTGCGTATACTTATATTTGTATCGAAAGGGCTTAACCTGTTAAGTCAATATAAATGAATAAAGAAATATTTATAGTATATATTACAATCTTAAAATATACTTAGCTTGCTTTAAAAGTAAAATATAAATAAATGCTTAGTACTTCTCTTTAAGGTTCCTTAAAAATTATTTTTAACAATATTTGATTTTGTTTTTTTGGTGTGACTAAAAAAAAAATTATGGATACATGATTTTTTTGCTGAATGTTCCAATTAACATTTTTTATACACCATACAATTTTTAAAACAATTTTACTCTTTTTGAGTTAATTATAGGGATAAGACGTTTTTATTAGTTATGTTATTACAATTAGTATCAAAAAAAGTTCATTACTATGTCAAAGAGTTTGAAAATGTAACACAAGGATCCTTATAGTTTCTACAATATCTGTTCAAAAATATTAAAGATACATAGCCACTATTTTTCATAAGTATTTAAAGTTCAAATTTTGACAAAATTCACTAACAAACTGCAAATTATTGTTTTTAGTTTTTCCCTGCAGTTTTGACCTCTCTAATGGCACCAACTAGAATCACTTTCCCACCGGAAAAGATACTGAAGTTGAAAATCGAAACATTATTTTGAATACTTATTGTGTATATAGACACAAAAAAAAAAGGAAGACAATTATAAAATCAATACATTCATTGCTGCGCTCAGAATTAAAATATTATTTATTCAATTAATTTTGAATTCTAATCATTTATTTTGTTTTCAGTTGACAAAAATAAATTTTTTTTTGGAATCTATGACTGTCTATGGAGCAAATTTTGAGGCAATAATGGAACCTTTATTGAAAGATTATCCATGATGTTTTGTCATATTTCCTATGATAATGTTTGGGCCACGTACAAAAAAAGAAGCTTCTTTTTGAAATGTATAAGAAGTCAATTTGTAAACTGTAAACTCTAGTTTATCAAAGTGACTAAAAGTAATTTTCTAATTAAAGTGGACTTTTGTTTTTACGATCTTGAAGTTTGGATGAGATTGACTGATGAAGAACGTCACTTTGTATCCTGCGTATTAGCATTTTTTACTGCTTCAAATAGCATAGTCAATGAAAATCTTGTCAAACGATTTTCTCAAGAAGTTCAAGTAACTGAGGCTAGAAGTTTTCTTTTTTTTCAAAAATGTTAACGTTTTCAAGGATAATATTATAATACATATAACATATTTTATTATTTTAATGTTTATTTAGGGTTTACATACCGATTTTGCCTGTCTCTTATTTAAACATCAAAAGCCTCCTCAAGCTGCTATAACACAGATCATTTGTGAAGCCGTGACTATTGAACAGGATTTTTTGACAAATGCTTTACCAGTTAGGTTGATTGGCATGATCTGTGAAAAGATGGCCATATTTATTAAATTTATTGCTATAAGACTGTTAATAGAACTGGGATGTCCTATAGTAAGTACATTTATTAATTATAGTAAGATTAGTTTTAATATTTAATTAAATATGTAAATTATAGGTTTACAGATCATCAAATCCGTTACCAATAAAGGAACTTACTTCTCAACAAGGAAA